>CM060912.1:47226492-47571492 GCA_030737875.1 Allium sativum | reverse complement strand
AACAAAAGCCTTGTTCATTTGCATCTTAGCATGCCACACTAACAATTCACGCCATACAGCTGATGTCTATCAATATATAACTACTAAGCTCGTACGTCCGAGAGAAGGGTGTTAAGCAAGAGAATAAATTCTCCACCACCAAACAGATATATATTTAACAGAAATCAATCAACATAGAATGAAATCCAATGTCAGACACGCATCCATTTACAAGGTCGTTCTGGGTCTGAACGAAACCGGGGGCACCTTATTCATCGTCCCATATGTCCAATACAGGAGAGAGGCCCACACATATCCGAACAATCAACAAGTACGTATGGATAACTACCACCGTAACCCTTTCAAGGCAGTAACTCCAATCTAAGGCATCAGTAGATATCCATTCGATGTGAAGATTTTCGGTCTTAAACCATCTTCAATATCTTCGACTTTTAATTGTCGTAACAATTATTCAGAATGGGTTAAGCCCGGATTTTCCAAATAACTTGCATATCTTATAATCAAGGGATATATAAAGATAACACACACATATCTCATTCTAATCTAGAGTATTCTTTTATTAAAATATTCATATCATCTGGGACAGGTTCCCATTAATTTTATCTAAGATAAAATCTTTCAAACTTCTTATTTAATCTTCCTTTGAATATCATTTCAAAAGATTTCATATTATCCTTTCACCACTCAAACAAAATTAAGGTTTATAAAACTAGTCGGGACTACCTAGTCTTACTGAAGTAACCATTTATTTTATTTTCCCAATCCCAACCTATTAATCCCATGAAGTAAAACTGGTGATACTCCATATCTAACACCCACTGTGTTATTGGTAAATTTAATTACCATTTAACATTCAAATCTAATTCAAGATTTAACATCGCATGGAGTAAAACTGGTGGTACTCCATTCTCGATCCTTTCTTAATTTCGGAGAATTTAATAACCTCATTCACATTCCAATCTAATTAAATATTCATTAAAACTCTAACTTGGTTTTAATATCAAAAATCATTACTTTATGACTATTCAACTTTTAGGGAAATTAATCCTATCTTTAAACGGGTTAAAGAATCAATGTCATTTAAAACACAGTTCACGTTAAACCCAAAATCCCCTTCCATCAACTATGGAATCTTCCCGGAAAATAGATCAATATATAATCGATATAAATTTCCGTATTAGACTAATAATATAAATGGAATAACGGCAAAGCCTTTTAAATTCCGTATATAGTAACGGTCTTCATTCGCAGAAGCTCATCTCGATTATTACCAAATCGAATTCCATTCAATTTCAATTAAGTATGTTAAATTTGAAGCTTTACTTTGGAAAATTTCCATTAAATATTAATAAAAAGATTTATAAATTCCAAATCATATTTTCACTGTTAATTGGGTTAAAGAACAAATGTTATTTAAAACATCATTCATGATAAACCCAAAAATCCAATTTTAATTCAATTCCAATTAAATATTAATTAATTGGTAAACTTCTCTAAATCTTAATTAAAAGATTTATTCTTTTCTCAACTGGGTTTAAGAACATTGTTATTTAAGACACCATTCACGACAAACCCAAAATCCAATTTGACATTAAATACAAGACTCTAAATAGAAATAATATCCTCTTATATTCAATACCAAATTCTGAAACTAACGGATATCGTATTGGAATAACGATATTAATATCTTCCAATTCCCCATAACAATATCCGTATAATCACAGATTCCAATATCGAAATATTCCGAAGATAATTTCCATTTCAAATCCATTTCAATTTATTCATTGGAAAATTCTGGTTAGATTAAAACCATTCTCTAATCCCATTTATTTATTTTGCAAAGAGCCTGCAATTAATATTTCTAGTTATTAACTGGTTCATTTCGATAAAAATATCTTTTATCTTTTCAAAACTTGGAATTTTTCATCCAAAAAAACTTTCCAAACCATTAATTATGATTTTACATAATTTATTTATATTTTTATAAATTTTATTAAGGCCCTTACAGTCGATTTCCATAAACGGACATCGAACTGCATTTACAGCGACCTTTTCCAAAAGTGATTTGGACATATTTTAAAATCTAAACATTAGATTTCAAATATCTTATATTCATTGGGAAGCTCTTTTCGATACGAACCTAATGGTTCCGTTTTTAGGAGAACCCGACGGTCATATCTCCCGTTACGTCAATTTGAAGTTAATGGTCGAAATTCGTGAACGGTCGCTGCACGTGCGTTCTATTCAAGCCATTATATGTATAATACATATCATCGAAAATGTATTTTATATAACGTTAATAAATTCGTTTAAAAATGATTTCATTCCCATTTCCAATTTAAATTAAACCTCTTATATTCTGATAATTTCAGAATGATAATAATTTCAAAATTCCAGTTTTGAAATCCAATCTTTTCAATATTCATTTTAAAAATGAATAAAATCGATAAAAAATCCGTTCGAGCGAAAATAGCATTTTGTACTTAACTCGGCTTCATTTATTTTTATATTTTTGTGTCCATCCAAAATCGGACATCAAAATCATAATTTAATTCTTCACTGAATATTATTTTATAAAATATTCATGTTTATATTCCGGATTGGAATAAAATATTAACCAATATCCATATAAATAAATTTATACGGATTACATACCTCATAAACATCCAACGATTGTTGCGAGCAACTATCACATCCAAATTGACATCCAATGTGTATTTATAATCCGTGTAAGCCGTAAATAAATGATTCACGCTTACAGCGGCATATCGACCAAACGATCAACAAACAAACTAATTAGTTGGTATTTGTGTAAGTCAAATATCATCCCAATACCCATGTGGGGTTTTCAAACAACAACAGTCTATTTAAATAAATCTTTGATTAATAAATTTAACCAATTCTAATTCAGTTTGAATTATTTTTATACTTAACCATTTTTCACTCTTTAAATTATAAATGGACATTTATAATTTAATTTCAACTACCACATTAATGTTAACATTATTTTTAATATGTTAAACATTTCCACATCACAAACAAAACACAATACAGCCAATTAAATCGTCCATGGTCTATGGACGAGGGAGGTGAGCTAACAGTCAATTAAACTGATAAAAATCTATACTGGCAATTGATATATATTTTTATAATAATTACAATAACATGATAAAATAATTTTGAGTGAGAAAGAATTCTCACATTGGTTTTCACTTTGTCATTCTTTATTTGGAGATGGTTATAATACTATTCGAGTTCAAATTTGGCACATTTTCTAATTTTCTCCGTTTCCGTTTTGATCAGTTCCATGTTGCAGAGTTCGACTCCATGATTCCAACGAACTCAGTTTCGTCAAATTCTGACGTCATATGAACAAGTTACGATCATTTCCATATTAATTTCATAATTAATAAATTTAAGTACTTGGTTTATTCTGATTCGCCGATTAATTTACCCTGCATCTCATCTTCCTCTTTTCGTATACAGGTCGATTTGCTTCCTGTAACCGCTTCACCTAGACATCGATTACTAGGGTATGTTCTTGCCGCCACCAGAGGGGATCAGTCCCCTATCCAACGCCTCCACGTCGTTCAGCTCCGCAGAAGACACCATCGCCAGCTAACTGGTCCAACTCGCACACTCCCCCTAACAGGAAACGCCACCAAACATCGCGGCTTTGAGCATCATTCCACGAAATCCACCTCATCAATTTTGATCATACCCGTTCAGATTATAGAGCTCGTTTAGCTCTTCGATTTCTGTTTTAAAAGGGGAGGAGATCAGAGGGTTTAAATCTGGGAGCTCGGAAATCGTTGATGTGGTATTGGCGGCTGCATTTTCTGGGTAAGAAGGGTTAGGGTTTAATTGGGTGGTATTTATATATTAATATTTATTTCTATATTTACTTTCTAATGGAATTTTTTTATCTGAACTCCAAATCAAACCCAACAATTATCACCCCTAGCTAAGTACCTCCATTCCAGACACAATGGGATATGTTTCGTAAGCCAATTCGACTGTTTCGATCAGTTTTTATTTAAATTAAAATATAAATCAATATATTGAATTTTAAACGTACATTTTAATTTACCCGGGCCATATACTGACTCTAAAAAATATAGAAAAATTAAATCTAGCTATGTTTTGACGATACAGTCCTAACAAAACTAATTTCGTCGAATTTGGAGACCATTTGAAAAATGGCCTTTTTCCAGTTGATTAACTTTAAACTGAAGTTAGCGAACACGTTTAAATTTACTGCACTCACATATTAATTTTAAAAATTATGAAATTTGAAACCTAACAATAATTTGACATTCTGGATCCAACAAAAGTGGTTTTATCGAAAACGGAAGTCGTTTGCAAAATGGCTATTTTTAAGGGCTATATAATATATTAAAATATATATAAATTCCATAGCGACTATTTTAAATTCTAAACGGACATAACTTACAATTTATAAAGTGAATCTCCATTTCTTACATTCGTTAGAAAATTATAGTTCAAAATATTCCAATGTTTCTTGTTTTACAGAAATCCGATTTATTATGAATTCTGTACATTCAATTGAAATTAAAAATGGAATTTTCAATCTACCGCGCCGTTTCAAGCTCGTTTTATAATTAAATTTTAAATTAATGCGTGCTAACTTCGATTTAAATAAATTTTTAGTCGTTATTATTTAAAATAAATCAATTTAAATATTCAAAACCCATTAAAATGGAAAAATTAAAATTTTAAATTGGTTCAGAAATTCCGGGTTGGTACAGGTATCCTTATGGGAGATATTGAATGTAAATTTTGATTTTGATCCAGAACAAAAGATAATGGCTTATTGTGCAAATGTGCGCATACTAGTTGATCACCCGGACTGGTGGTAACGCATAGCCGCTACTATCGCCCACCTCGGACAACCCTACCAAATCAAGGATTTGCATCTTTCAAATCAAATCAATCGAGGGATTATAATAATAAAGGAAGAAGTGTTGCCAATGGAGGTAGCTAACCCCACTTGGTCCGTTATTGCCCTGTTTTAGACATTTTAATAACGACCCGAAGGTCAAGGTATGTTCTCTTACTTTATTCCATTAGCGTTCGCCAAACCATCCTAGTTCATTCTGGATTCTCCACCATGTACACAGTTGTTAAAATGGTTTTCGGTATTGGCAGAGAGTATGACAATTTCCGATCCCAGTCTCTTTAACAACCAAACGTTTACATTTTTCACACCGGTCGGTTCTTTTACATTTCAAAGAGATTTATACTTCTTAGCAAAATATCAGATTTTAGTAACAACCCGTATTTTCAGAACTAATTTAAAATTTTGATTTAAGCTATTTTAATGGATATGGAAATATATATTATTTTTGCTAAATAAAATTCTAGAATAATTTTAAAAGTAGTTTTTTTAATTTTATTTGGCTTAAAGCAAACCTAGTAAAATTATTCAAATGATTTATATGTTTTGTTTTTGAAAATTTTGAAAATTCAATTTTCAAAATCATCGCCTCGCCCTTAAAAAGTGAAATTTTGCTAACAAGCTCAGAATTCGACGAAACCAATTTTGTTGGATTCATAATGACAAATAATTGTTGAGTTCCAAAATGCGCGTCGAACTGAGTCAGTATGTGGCTGTGCGCAATAAAACAGTTCAGGGTAAAACAGGCAAGCAGTTTACAAAGGAACATTATTGAGACAATCTCAGGAATCGATTCCGTTTTTTTTTATGAACTCATATTTTCAAATAATGGTTAAATCCAAAAGGCCATAATTTTTGGAGTTAGCGTGCGGGCATAAAAGAATAAAAGGTACCCTAAAATCACATTTTTGAAGCTAATTTGAGCAATTTTACAAAGGAACGTTATTTAGACGATCTCAAAATTCAACGAATTTTTTTTATTGAATCCGTAGCGTCGAATAACGGTAAGATTCCAAGTTTCGTTATTTTTAGAGTTAGTATGTGGTCGAGCGTGATTTTTAAAGTGAAAAACAAACAATATTTTAACTTTAAAAATTTGTTGTTTGTGCATATGGACTCGGAATTCGACGAAGTTTTGTTGGGTCCATAATGTCAGAGACTAGCTGCATGTCAATGTTCATTGTAAACAGTATCCGTAGGTGACTACACGGATTTTTAAATGATGAAAATGAGTTATATTTGAGTATAATAAAATATAAAATCAATACAAAAATAATTAGACTTCACTATAAGATGTCATAAACTCCCCTAAACCTAAACCATTCATCAAAAAACACGACAGCCCCTTTTCTCCACATTTCCTAAACTTAAATGCAAATTCTGAAATCCATAACAAATCAAAGAAAATTCTATAAATTGCAAAGCTTAGATCTTTTAACTCGTATGAGTGTAGGCTTTGACGTGTAGGAGTTTGATCAAGTTTGGTGGTGATTTGGTGCGCCATAAAAATGAAAGCGTACGTTTTTTTTTTGGGTTGTGATCTTGGTTTGCGATTTTTGAAGTGTAGAAGCAACGGTGCTTGTTTTGATTATTGTTTTGATGCTTAGGAGGTAGAATAGCACATTGTGGCAAAGTTTTAAGCAATTTAGTGTCGAAAAGTGTCGGTGAAAGTATAGGGGTTGCGTGTAAATGACAATGGATGCCTTTTTTTTGGAGAGCTATAGTTGAAGATGGATGGTATTGGGATTGAAGAGGAGAAGGAGAATGGTGTTTACGGTTTGTGTTTTCATTGAGAAATGAAGAAGGGAGAGGGAAGAGAAGTTGCGGCCATGAAGAGGTAGGAGCTGCTGTGTACGTATGTTTTTGAGAGGGAAGATGGATTAGAGAAGTGATTAGGGAAGAAATGAGGGTAATTAACTATTTAATTACTTATGTTAATGACATTATATATGTATGCAATCTTATAAAAAGCATAACTTTTTCATACGAACTCGGAATTCAACAAAACATGATGCGTTGGAACCGTATCGACGAGAGCTTCGCAATCAAACTGATTTGAAGGGATTTGGAACTCGTATCAATTTTTTGTGGAGTGGAAACCAAGGTGAGAACTCTTTCTCACTCAACTATTTTTGTTATGTAATTATATCATAGGTTGTAAATGGTGCTTAGTAGCTCCTTTCACTATTATTTGAGACCATGGATTTTTGGTTGATTGTTTTTTTTTTGGATAAAATTGTTGTTTACGGCACGAGCCAGTATGAGGAGAGGGGTAATGCTTAGACATTACTCTGGTTCTACAAATAGCATCGTTATAATGATGAGTTTTTCTAAAAATAAAAATTAGATATGCGATAGTTAAAACTGGCATAAATATTCATTTACAAGTCAGACAGCTTGTTTATGTGCACCTATTTAACTAATATTGATTGGGATGATAAATTTTACACATCGCCCAACTGCACAAATAATAATCAATATTTGTTGGTTGAAACCCCACATGGGTATTGGGATGATATTTGACATACACTAATCCCATTATTTAGTTGTATGTCAATCGATTGGTTGACAGACTGTAGTAAGCGTTATTTATTTATTTTAATGCTTACACGGTTGTAGAATGCACTTTGAGTGTTGTTTGAATTTTTAGTGATCGTTTATTATCATTGTTGAATACATGCAATGTATGAAACCCATATAACTGAAATTATATGGTAATTGATTGAGTCGCATTCCGATTTAGAAATTACGAATATTTTAAAATAATATTCAGTGAATAATCAAAATATAGTTTTGCTGTCCGATTTTGGATGGACATGAAAATATTGGAATATATGAAGCCGAGTAAGTAGCTAAACGCCAGTTTAACCCGAATGGGTTTAACGATCGATTTTATTTATCTTATAATGAATACGAAAAGGAAATGGATTTCAAAATTAGATATTTTGAAAATATTATCATTTTAATATTATAAGGATATAGAATATTCAATTTTGATTTAAAATTGAAAATTAAGTTAAAATCATTTTAAAATGAATTTATAAACGATTTATAAAATACGTTTAAAATGAAAATCGACAATATATATATATATATATATATATATAATGGCTTGAATAGAACGCGTCGCGCAGCGACTGTTTGCGATTTTCGACCATTAACTTCAAATCGATGTAACAAGAGATCCGACTGTCGGAATCTCCTAAAACTAGAACCGTTTGGTTCGTATCGAAAAGATCTTTCCAATGAATATAAAAGATTTAAATTTTAATGGTTGGATTTCAAATTATGTCCAAATCAATTTCAGAAAGGATAGCTATGGATAAAGTTCGGAAGGCTGTTATTGGAAACCGACCGTATGGGTCTTAATAAAATAATTAAAAATATGGAAAAATTGTGTAAAATCATAATAAATGATCTGGGATGAAAATTTCTAGTTTTGGAAAGATAAAAATATATTTTTATCAAAATGACCTAGTTAATAACAAGAATAAAAATCCAATTATTTTTAGAAATAATAAATTGGATTTGTAAATGGTTTTCATATAACAAGAATTTTCCAACGAATAAATTGGAATGGAAATTATCTTCGGAATATTTCAATATTGGATTCCGTGATTATACGGATATTGTTGAGTAATTTGGAAGATACAAATATCGTTATTCCCAATACGATATCCGTTGGTTTTAGAATTTATTGTTGAATATAAGCTAATATTATTTTATTCGAAGTCTTATATTTAATGTCAAATTGGATTTTTGGGTTTGTCGTGAATGGCGTCTTTAACAACACCGTTCTTAAATCTAGATGAGAAAAGAATAAATCTTTTATCAAGATAAAACAAGTTTTCCAATTTATAATTAAAAATTGGAATTAAATGGAAGATGATTTCGGGTTCATTGTGAACGATGTTTTAAACAACATTTGTTCTTAAAACCCAGTTAACAGTGAAGATATGATTTGGAATTTATAATCTTTTATTAAGATTTAATGGAAATTTTCCACAGTAAAGTTTTCCAATTTAATAAAATAAATTGAAATTGAATGGAATTCGATTTGGTAATAATTGAGATGATCTTCTATAAAGGAAGACCTTTATTATTTATGGAATTTAAAAGGCTTTTCCATTATTCCATTTATAGTAATTATTTGATACGGAAATTTATATCGATTATATATTGATATGCTTTCCGTGAAGATTCCATATTTAATGGAAGACGATTTGGGTTTATCATGAATTGTGTTTTAAACGACATTGTTCTTTAACCCAGTTAAAGACAGGATTGATTTTCCTAAAAGTTTGAATAATCATAAAGTAATGATTTTGATATTAAAACCAAGTTGGAGTTTTAATGAATCTTTAATTATATTGGAATGAGAATGGGATAATTAAATTTATCGAATTTATGAAATGATCGAGAACGGAGTACCACCAGTTTTACTCCAAGCGATAGTTAAATCTTTAAATAGATTTGAACGAGAAATGGTAATTAATTTTACCGATAACACAGTGGGTGTTATATATGGAGTACTACCAGTTTTGCTCCATGGGATGAATAGGTTGGGATTGGAGAGATAAAATGAATGATTACTTCGATAAGGCGATAATCCCAACTAGTTTTATAAACCTTAATTTGGTTTAGAATTGTTAAAGGATAAAATAAAATCTTTTGAAATTGATATCCAAAGGAAGATTAAAGAATAAATTTAAAAGAATTTATCTTTGATAAAATTAATGGGAACCTTTCCCTAAAGATGTGAATATTTGAATAAAATAATATTCTTAATTTGAATGAGGCATATGATGTGTTTTTATCGCACTTGATTATAAAATACGCGAGTTATTCGGAAAGAACGAGTTTAAGCCATTCTGAATAATTGATACAGCAACTAAAAGTCGAAGATTTGAAGACGGTGGTTGAAGACCGGAGATATTCACATTGTTTGGATGATTAATAATGTCTTGATTGAGATGTACACACAAGACAAGGTAATAAGTGGTGATCGTCTAGATGTACTTGGAGATCGACCAGATATGTGAGGGCCTCTCTCCTATATTAGACATATGGGACGAGGAATAAGGTGCCTTCGGTTTCGTTCAAACTTAGAATGGAGGGCCTCTCTCCTATATTGGACATATGGGACGAGGAATAAGGTGCCACCATTATCATTCAAACCTAGAACGGACTTGCAAATGGATGTTATGTCTGACAAAATATTTGTTTGGTGGCGGAGAATTTATTCTCTTGCTTAACACCCTTCTCTGAGACATACGAGCTTAGATGTTATATATTGGTGGAAATCAGTGGTATGGCATGGACTGACAGTGTGGCATGTTGAGATGCATGGATTAAGGGTTTTGTTGAAAAGTAGAGCCTTGTGGTTGATGATCAAAGCATGGCTTTAAATAGCATAGCTTTTTGTAGCTTTAATTCGCAAGCTTCACTCCCCGGTATGAACCTAAAACGGGATTAGGACAGTAGGGAAATGAACATATATTAGTTCTAGTTCAGGTGACATCATGGTATGGAGCCCAGACTGTTTACTCATGTGGATGTTGGAAAACTTTACTGATGGAAAGCGAGGTACCTCGTATATTGGGACAATTGAAAGGATCGGTGGTTTGAGTCCCTAGTGGCTCTTGAGTGGTCGGCATGCTGACCTATTTTGGAGGTTCGATAGAACCGGCTAACATATAGTTTATGGCATTGCCCATCAACGATGGATGACCGACCCTACCGCTTCCGGGGGTTTCCCGTAGGTGTGATCCTGAGGCATTTTCTAGAATGTCTCAAAATCGGAAAGACAATCCCTTGCCTTCGTTCATAGATGGAAATCCAATTTCCAATACGTGATTGATACATTTATAAAACTAAAACATATATAGCGACGTAATATAATGGTACCTACGCCGCCTATGATTGATACATTTATATTTGAAGTTGATTTCTTCACTTATATAGTAATAATAAAAGATGAAATTTCGCATATCAAGCATATTTGGCTATTTTAAGGGAAAACTCTATCCTCGACCGCGTTCATTGTGTGATGGGACCAGAGTCTTATAATAGCTTCGTTTTTCTCTTTAGCATTGCGATGTTTATTTTTATGCACTGGTATCCATGGGGGATAAACCCATTCCGTGTTATACGGTGTGGTCCCATGATTTACCTAACATTAAAACAAAAGCTAATAACTGTTATGTTCTCACACCAATCCCATGACTGACTTGGAGTTTATTA
Source organism: Allium sativum (assembly GCA_030737875.1). Classification (NCBI taxonomy): domain Eukaryota; kingdom Viridiplantae; phylum Streptophyta; class Magnoliopsida; order Asparagales; family Amaryllidaceae; genus Allium; species Allium sativum. Next base: position 47,560,331 of record CM060912.1, on the reverse strand, counting down.
TTTTAACCTGAACTCTGGGTGCCCAAATTTCCACACGTGCAACTAGTAGTTTTGGTTTTCGCAGATATTTCTTTTCCCCGGATCCTGGATTACAGCTGGAGCTATATTCGGAAAGCTTTGTATCCGTATATCTCATTCAGTTGTTGTTGTAGATGATTTCCATTGTAAATTATTCTTCTGTATTATATTTTCGGCTGCTTTGAAATTTGTAAATCTCTAATATTTATTTTCCACTGTATATTATTTATCCTCTGTTATTCTTGTACTCTGATGTAAATTGCTGTAATAGCAATGAAATGTTCTGTTATTCGTGAAACACCCCACCTCCGTTGAGGTCACTCACAAAGGGAATGCCTTAGCTTCGGTGGAGCATTTTAGGTAAAAGATGCAGATAAATTACCAGAGAGACAAATAAAGTAGCGGAAAATAAAGACATTTTATAAACAATGTGGTTCAGTCAAGCTTTTACAATAGTTACCTCAATCATACTTAAAAATAATACATAGAACTTCTGTCTTGATTTAAAAACTTCCAAATATAAAAGAAGCATAAAAATAAAAATGATATTCCCCAATAAAGCATGAACTAGCCATAGCAGTGGAGGAGAGAATCCAAAGCAATACATCAACTATCTTCGAGGTTGGAAAGAAAACTGAGCTAAGAGGTAACATTTCCTCCCTGTGAACCTGGGGGGGGGGGGAACGGAAGAAAAGAAGCGAAACAAAACTAGGTCAGACATAAGTCTGGTAAGTCCAGTGACTTTCATCATATAAACAGGCAAAAGCATCATGACATAAATAAACTGAATATAAGGCAATACCGTTAGAACAAGGATAATAAGATAACATACGATTAGTATAGATATGATAAGGCAAGATAAATTGAACGCTCTTCTACTCTTTCTCTGCTTCGCTACTAACTTGTTATTCTGATTTTTATATCTCTACACCAACTGACTAGTGTCCCAACTAGTAATCTATATAAAATGATAATATGATAACGTGATCCCAATCCCCGCAATTGTGGTAGCCTTCAGGTGTACATCTAGTATGAGGATTCCGCCTCAATCTGCCTAATTTCCATAAATGTGTTAGATGTACCCTTACTACCCTATCGATCAGCTCCCTACCTGTATTAATTTCTCTTGTGTTTGTGTTAATCGACCCCACATGCATGTAGATACCCTGTGTTGGTCCCACCATAAGGTGTATCAATCCTTATGATAGCAACCCGACACGATTCAAGATGCACAGTGTATAACTACTGGTACCCAATGCCTGCTTTTTCCCACTTCGGAGTACGTGCACGCCCGTAAACTGTCGGAACCTACACTAACGTACCCCCTGCCGCTATTTTGACCGCTTATAATCAGCCCAGTAATTGTGCCCCACCCTGCCTAGTTCAGGGTACCATGATACATCTATGTGGGTTACTGCTGAAATGGGTCCCCATTACTAGGGTTTCCTACTGGTTAAGTTTGTGGGCGTATATTTACTAATATTACCCACCAACCCGATATGTACTTAACCCTCCCACTGATTCAAGCATGTTTATTTAATGGTTAAGTTTGTGGGCCTATATTTACTAATATTACCCACCCAACTTGATATGTACTTAACCCTCCCACACATTATGCCCTATTGGTTAAGTGTTGTCCATTCATGTTAACTTAACCCACCCATTCATCACGTCATGTTGGTTAAGTGTTTCTTATTAACTTAACCCTCCTCTTTAATCATGTTTGATTGGTTAAGTGTTTCCTATTAACTTAACCCCATTCGTCCATCAAGTATTATTGGTCAAGTGTTTCTTGTTAACTTAACCCCTCGTGTTCATCATGTTGTATTGGTTAAGTGTCGTCAATCAATTCAAGTTACTTAACCCACCTACTTGTCATGTTACTTTGGTTAAGTGTTGCCTTCTTGTGTCAACTTAACCCTACCACAAATCAAGTTATATTGGTTAAGTGTTGCCCTCTGGTTTTAACTTAACCTTACCACAAATCAAGTCATATTGGTTAAGTGTTGCCCTCTTGTTTTAACTTAACCTTACCACAAATCAAGTTATATTGGTGAAGTATTTTTTTATTACTTAACCCTGCCCATTCATCATGCTATACTGGTTAAGTGTTTCCTATTAACTTAACCCTAGTCATTCGTGTTATATTGTTTAAGTGTTTCACATTAACTTAACTCTAGTCATTCATGTTATATTGGTTAAGTGTTCCTATGAACTTAACCCTAGTCATTCATTTTGTTATATTGGTTAAGTGTTTCTCATTAACTTAACCCTAGTCATTCATGTTATATTGGTTAAGTGTTCCTATGAACTTAACCCTAGTCATTCATCTTGTTATATTGGTTAAGTGTTTCTCATTAACTTAACCCTAGTCATTCATATTATATTGGTTAAGTATTCCTATGAACTTAACCTTAGTCATTCATCTTGTTCATTAGCATTAATTGATTTATTAATGCACCAACCTCTCACATTAGATATGTGTTGTTGCAGTTACTAGATGTGCCGGGCGGTTCCGGGCAGTTTTACACCACAACTCAATCTAACCTCGGGTTTTTCTTGGGCATGATGCGCTAACCTCTCACATTAGATAGGTGTTGTTGTGGTTACTGGATGTTCCGGGCGATTCTGGGTAGTTTTACACCACAACTCAATCTAACCTCGGGTTAGGCATGTTCATCTTTAATTTATGCATTTACCATATATATACCCAAATCTAGATTTTACATGCTAATTACCAAATTCATCAAAACTGGTCATGTTCCAATTCCCAAGTTATGCCCAACAAATTCCAATTTCCAGTTATTAATCAAAATTAGCTATACCCAATCTTCCCTAAATTTGCAATAATAGTCATTCCCAAAATCACTATGCATTATGTTTGGCGTCCCAAATCAATAGTTAAGCCCAAGCTGTATTTAATATTCCAATTTACAGTTTATGCCCAAACCTATGTTTTTCATGCCAAATTTCATACTTTGTCGTTCATGCCAATTCTAGGTTTAATATGTCAAATTACATATTCCACAATTCATGTCAAATTACCCCAAACTGCATCTTAATAGTCATGCCGTAATACATGTTCAAAATTATGCCAAATAAATGTCAATTTCATGTTATACCCAATTACCCGCGCATTCATAATGTACGTATTTCGAGATTCAACACAAGATTCATGGAATAAGCGGAGAAACAATATGGAACATAAGAGGCATAAGAATAGGCATGTGACGATAAGAACTATTGGTCCATTAAATTTGATATACCAAATTGACAAGTTTTGCATAGAATACATTGCAGGCATATATATATGATATGAATATCATTATGAACCATCACAGACGTATAGGTTTGACAAGAGTTATATCATGAACTTAAGCAGGATTACAATTCTGATATACAACAAGGATAGATATGATTGGACCAATTCCATAGTCAATAATGATTCCCAAAGGCATATACAAGCACGGATTCAAATGAAAGGATTTCTTACACCATGCATAAATCTAATGGATTAGATTTGGGAAACATCACAGGCCCAAATCTAGTAGATTAGATTTGATAAATCTAAATGGATTATCTCATAATCAAGTATAGCTTAGATCCAGATTATTACATTCCAGGAATTTCAATTAAGAATTCACATCTGAAAGTAAATGGAACTTACAAAAAGAGAACGATTCTTGTATTTCTGGAATCTGTTTTCTAAAACTGAAAAGCTATCCCTTGACGTAGATTATCGATTCTCTAATTTAGATTTGATTCTTAGAAAATAGTTGTTGAAGTCGTTGAATTAGCCATTGAATCTCTACTTGAATTCTAAACTTGATTTCTTGAAGAACTAGAGCAGCATAAGGACGTCTTTAATTTATTTTGATATGAATTAGGGTAGAGTATAGGCGTAATGAAGTTGTGTAGAGAAAACTGTAGCCTTAGGGGTGTTTATATAGCATAGGGATTAACGAATCTGGTCAGAATGGGCGTCCAAATGCAGAAAAACGAACCAGACGTCGAATCTGGAAATAGGGGGGAGGTCGACCTAGGTTGACACAGGTCGACCCCTTGGTCGATTTGGGTCCTGGGTGGGAAATTTCCCGCCCATCCCGGGTGTGTGATTTGAATTTTAAATTTAAATCTGAGCTGTTTTAATTTATCTAAATTCTTAAAACTTCTGAGGGCCATAACTTCGTCATACGAAGTCTGATTTACGAAAAACTTGGATTCTATTCCAAGCAGAATTTCGAGATGAACGCAATGGCATAACCCATTTCCCTAAATTCTCACTTTAAAAAGTAAGTATTCTTTAATTCATTCTTTTAATATTCTCAGAAAATACGGGGTGTTACATTCTCCCCTCCTTAAAGGATTTCATCCCCGAAATCTCTAAGTTAAGAAGAATGCATATCCTAACATCTAATATCCATCTACTCAACCATTCAATCACAGGCATCTATTGTCCTTAAAATATTTCTAATGCTTTCATGATCATATGCATAGTTTGTGTACATGTCCTTATCTAATGCAAAATCAGGCGGTCCACTAATTCAGTTGACCTCCTCAATGCGAATTATGTCAATGCCATGAGTCCATGATGTATGCAATTACTCCTACTCATACTTTATAACTTCTACATGAGTGCACAATCCTTCATACAAATGCAACATCCATATGATAACACATCAATTTTCAGTTCATATATATAAAAATTCACTCATGCATATGCAATATGAAAGTGATTGAGCCGATCTAGTGCCTAATGTGTGTATATGCATCCACGAGCATCCACTAGCAACCACTTGCAACCATAACATGTTTCAAATACATGTTTACATCCATAGGCTCCTACCTAAGGATCGAAGATATAAGCCTGCATGATATATTTAAAATATGAAGAATAGCATGTAGATAAACATTACAAAAAAAGTGGAATCAAGTATATACCCTAAAAAGGTTATGGTGCGCGTATCTAGTCTTCAGTCTTCTAAGTCGCATCTTCTTGAGCTTCACTCCACTGTATATTAACTAAATTTAACTTCACGATTGCGAAGCTTCTTGACCTCCATTTCCAAAACCCACTAGTAAAGATAGGACCTCGATCACTTACTATGCTAGAGGGTATCCAATGTAGTCGGACTATCTTTCCAAGATAAACAGGTGTTAACCATGATAACAAGTGTATATACTAAGATGACTAGAGGTCTCTCCTCTACTTAGCTTATCCATCATGTCACAAATATGAGGGTCTAAAGTTAAAGGTTGCTATGTACTTTTTACCTCTCTTAAGGTCAGTCTTACTTAGGGCGCCTGCCACAACTATTTATTTCTCACGCAAACCATCCTAGTCGAACTCGACAACCCTCAAGTACAAGCCACAAAGACCTAAACCAATATCAGACAAGCACCCAAGGAATACCTCCTCCGAATTTGGATGATCTATATGAGATGATACTAACAAAACAACCAAACAATTGAGCACTTAACTGACTCTGTCTATCCTCACCAATCTTGCTCCAAAACTATCATTGATCGCATAACCGGCTTTGCATTGTCAACTAGATATATGCGGAAGTCTATCTCGAGTTTTAGGGGGGAAACCCCTAACCTAATCAAAAACATCTGCATACTCATGGACTACTCTAACGGGTCGCAAATCGTCGATAGATGCATCAAGTGATTCTAGGTAGCTAAGCCTAACTGATCCCTTAAGATCGCACGAAATCTAGAGGGTATTCCTGAAGCAAGTCGAAAGTCTAACTACCCTCCTTTCACAATTACTAGCTGACCAATCCATGCCTAGAATCAACTCATAGCCCATGAAACCCAAAAACATAAGCATTACACTTAAACTCAATACTCTTTATAGCTATTCTCAAATCCTCACAAACCAATGATAAACGAGCCGAACCACCAATTGGATTTGAGACAATAATGGGATCTTCTACTATACAGACTAAGGTGCAGAGACTCAACTATGGAAGCATATATAAACGAATGTGAAGCGCTAAAATCAAGAAGAGTACTAATAGGATGATCAAAAAGAAAAACTAGACTTTTTCAATTGAAACTCTACTACCTCTCTCTCAAGTATGCTGGCGGCGAGAGCACGCACTTTCCCTCCTGAAAATCCTGTTCTTAGTTCTTTCCCTTGTCCTTATATGACCCATTATACCATAATAAAGACACTTCCTCTTGTTTTAGGTTTTACTATTCTTTCCTCCCTTCTTGTCCTGTGATTCTTCCACTTACACCTCTTTCTTTTTGCCTCCTTTGTGAACCAAGTCCATATCCATGAGTTTCTCATCCTTAGGTTGTGCTCCTTAGCCAAACTCCCTCGTTCTCATCTTTTCCATCCTTGTGTAACTTGTTGACAAGTCTCTTGAAAGCTGCCTCCATCGCATGGAAAACCATACAAAGCTTGAAAGAAAATTAGCCGTAGGTGAAACTACTACGGCTATAGATGGAAGTTGTGCGCTTATTTGCCCTTTGACAAGTGTCGTAGTCGCATCAAGCCTACGAAACCATGCCGCGATGAGGTTACCTCCCAAAAAGCCAAGAGCCCCAGAGACTCAGGAAAGAAGGAAACAAGGATTCAAACAGAGGATCAAAAGATAGTGCGTATGGCTTTGGGGAATATGCCTTTAAAACATAAAATTTCTTTTGAAAATGCTTCTTTTAAAACCGTTTTGAAAAATAATTTTTTTTTAATATTTTATCTGATCCGGTAACCTTCGGCTCTAATACCAAGTGAAACACCCCACCTCCGTTAAGGTCACTCACAAAGGGAATGCCTTAACTTCGATGGAGCATTTTAGGTAAAAGATGCAGATAAATTACAAGATAGACAAATAAAGCAGCGGAAAATAAAGTCATTTTATAAACAATGTGGTTCAGTCAAGCTTTTACAATAGTTGTCTCAATCATACTTAAAAATAATACATAGAACTTCTGTCTTGATTTAAAAATTTCCAAATATAAAAGAAGCATAAAAATAACAATGATATTCCCCAATAAAGCATGAACCAGCTACAGCAGTGGAAGAGAGAGTCCAAAGCTATACATCGACGATCTTCGAGGTTGGAAAGAAAACTGAGCTAAGTAGTAACATGTCCTCCCTGTGAACCTGGGGGTGAAACGGAAGAAAAGAGGCGAAACAAAACTAGGTCAGACATAAATCTTGTAAGTCCAGTGACTTTCAGCATATAAACAACAAAAGCATCATGACATGAATAAACTAAATATAAGACAATACCGTGAGAACAAGGATAATAAGATAACATACGATTAGAATAGATATGATAAGGCAAGATAAACTGAACACGCTTCTACTCTTTCTCTGCTTCACTACTACCTTGTTATTCTGATTTTAATATCTTTGCACCACCTGACTAGTGTCCCAACTAGTAATCTGTATAAAATGATAATACGATAACGTGATCCCAATCCCCGCAATTGTGGTAGCCTTCAGGTGTACATCTATTATGAGGATTCCGCCTCAATCTGCCTAAATCTCATGAATGTGTTAGATGTACCCTTACTACCCTATCGATCGGCTCCCTACTTGTATTAATTTCTCTTGTGTTTGTGTCAATCGGCCCCCTCTTGCATGTAGATACCCTACGCTGGTCCCACAATAAGGTGTATCAATCCTTATGATAGCAACCCGACACGGTTCAGGATGCACAGTGTATAACTACTGGTGCCCAGTGCCTGCTTTTTCCCACTCCGGAGTACGTGCGCGCCCGTAAACCGTCGGAACCTACACTAACGTACCCCCTGTCGCTATTTTGACCACTTATAATCAGCCCATTAATTGTGCCTAACCCTGCCTAGTTCAGGGTACCATGATACATCTATGTGGGTTACTGCTGAAATGGGTCCCCGTTACTAGGGTTTCCTACTGGTTAAATTTGTGGGTGTATATTTACTAATATTACTCACCAACCCGATATGTACTTAACCCTCCCACTGATTCAAGCGTGTTTATTTAATGGTTAAGTTTGTGGGCCTATATTTACTAATATTACCCACCCAACTTGATATGTACTTAACCCTCCCACACATTATGCCCTATTGGTTAAGTGTTGTCCATTCATGTTAACTTAACCCACTCATTCATCCCGTCATGTTGGTTAAGTGTTTCTTATTAACTTAACCCTCCTCTTTTATCATGCTGGATTGGTTAAGTGTTTCCTATTAACTTAACCCCGTTTGTCCATCAAGTTTTATTGGTCAAGTGTTTCTTGTTAACTTAACCCCTCGTGTTCATCATGTTTTATTGGTTAAGTGTCGTCAATCAATTCAAGTTACTTAACCCACCTACTTGTCATCTTACTTTGGTTAAGTGTTTCCTTCTTGTGTTAACTTAGCCCTACCATAAATCAAGTTATATTGGTTAAGTGTTGCCCTCTTGTTTTAACTTAACCTTACCACAAATCAAGTCATACTGGTAAAGTGTTGCCCTCTTGTTTTAACTTAACCTTACCACAAATCAAGTTACATTGGTTAAGTGTTTCTTATTACTTAATCCTACCCATTCATCATGCTATACTGGTTAAGTGTTTCCTATTAACTTAACCCTAGTCATTCATATTATATTGGTTAAGTGTTCCTATGAACTTAACCCCAGTCATTCATCTTGTTATATTGGTTAAGTATTTCTCATTAACTTAACCCTAGTCATTCATGTTATATTGGTTAAGTGCTTCTATAAACTTAACCCTAGTCATTCATCTTGTTATATTGGTTAAGTGTTTCTCATTAACTTAACCCTAGTCATTCATGTTATATTGGTTAAGTGTTCCTATGAACTTAACCTTAATCATTCATCTTGTTCATTAGCATTAATTGATTTATTAATGCACCAACCTCTCACATTAGATATGTGTTGTTGCGGTTACTGGATGTGCTGGGTGATTCCGGGCAGTTTTACACCACAACTCAATCTAACCTCGGGTTTTTCTTGGGCATGATGCACTAACCTCTCACATCAGATAGGTGTTGTTGTGATTACTGGATGTGTCGGGTGGTTCCAGACAGTTTTACACCACAACTCAATCTAACCTCGGGTTAGGCATGTTCATCTTTAATCTACACATTTACCATATATATACCCAAATCTAGATTTTACATGCTAATTACCAAATTCACCAAAACTAGTCATGTTCCAATTCCCAAGTTATGCCCAACAAATTCCAATTTCCAGTTATTAATCAAAATTGGCTATACCTAATCTTCCCTAAATTTGCAATAATAGTCATGCCCAAAATCACTATGCATTATGTTTGGCGTCCCAAATCAATAGTTAAGCCCAAGCTAAATTTAATATTCAAATTTACAGTTTATGCCCAAAACTAGGTTTTTCATGCCGGATTTCATACTTTATCGTTCATGCCAATTCTAGGTTCAATATGTCAAATTACATATTCCATAATTCATGTCAAATTACCCCAAATTGCATCTTAACAGTCATGCCATAATACACGTTCCAAATTATGCCAAATAAATGTCAATTTCATGTTATACCCAATTACCCCCGCATTCATAACGCACGTATTTCGAGATTCAACGCAAGATTCATGGAATAAGCGGAGAAACAATATGGAACATAAGAGGCATAAGAATTGGCATATGACGATACAAACTATTGGTCCAATAAATTTGATATACCAAATTGACAAGTTTTGCATAGAATACATTGCAGGCATATAAATATGATATGAATATCATTATGAACCATCACAGACATATAGGTTTGACAAGAGTTATATCATGAACTTAAACAGGATTACAATTCCGATATACAACAAGGATAGATATGATTGGACCAATTCCCTAGTCAATAATGATTCCCAAAGGCATATACAAGCACATATTCAAATGAAAGGGTTTCTTACACCAGGCATAAATCTAATGGATTAGATCTGAGTAACATCGCAGGCATAAATCTAATAAATTAGATTTGATAAATCTAAAAGGATTATCTCATAATCAAGTATAGCTTAGATCCAGATTATTACATGCCAAGAATTTCAATTAAGAATTCACATCTGTAAGTAACTTGAACTTACAAAAAGAGAACGATTCTTTTAATTCTGGAATCTGTTTTCTGAAAATGAAAAGTTATCCCTTGACGTAGATTATCGATTCTCTAATTTAGATTTGATTCTTAGAAAATAGTTGTTGAAGTCGTTGAATTATCCTTTGAATCTCTACTTGAATTCTAAACTTGATTTCTTGAAGAACTAGAGCAGCATAAGGACGTCTTTAATTTATTTTGATATGAATTAGGGTAGAGTATAGGCGTAATGAAGTTATGTAGAGAAAACTGTAGCCTTAGGGTTGTTTATATAACATAGGGATCAACGAATCTGGTTAGAATGGGTGTCCAAATGCAGAAAAACGAAACAGTCCTCGGATCTGTAAATAGGGGGGAGGTCAACCCCCTGGTCGACCCCTAGGTCGACCACTGAGTGGGAAATTTCCCGCCCAGCCCGAATGTGTGATTTGAATTTTAAATTTAAATATAAGCTGTTTTATTTTATCTAAATTCCTGAAACTTCTGAGGGCCATAACGTCCTCATACGAAGTCCGATTTACGAAAACTTGGATTCTATTCCAACCAGAATTTCGAGACGAACGCTATGGTGTAACCATTTCCCTTAATTCTCACTTTAAAAATTAAGTGTTCTTTAATTCGTTCTTTTAATATTCTCAAAAAATACGGGGTGTTACAATTCTTGTTCTGATGCGTTGTGTTTTCAAAGCAATCCAGGCTTTCCCGTAAGGTGGATTTCAGGTCATTTCAATTTTGCTTTAAAATAAGTAGTCAAGAAAGAATGTTATTCATAACAAAATCTCCATTAAAACCAAACTTAGAATCTTGAAACAATTCCAATTCTAAATTGAATTTGAATATTAAAATAGTTGAAATGTATAATAAAGTAGATTAGATATATATATTTTAGTAGTTTGAAAATAGATAGTTAGGACAATAAAAGTTTGAATGCTAGGTTTGAATATAAAATAATATTTATCAAAATTTAGTTTTTATATATGTAATAGTTAAAAATTAAAGTAGTTTATGAAATAGACAGTAGATTATTAAAAAAACAGATGATTTAATATAATTTTAAAATAGATTATTCAAAATAATTAATAAGTAAAAAAGTATACATATAAGAAGAAGAAAATAATATAATACTTTAAAAATACTATATTTGAAATTAGAATTGTTTCATTAAATTTTCAATTAGACTTGAAGTCATATTCCACTTTCAAATCAAGCCAACTCAATTTCAATATTTTAATTGATTAAATTTCAATTTTGCATTCATTTCAATCCAATCAATTTAATTCAAATAGTTAAGTTATAATCTGATTCTCATTTTCAATGATTTCTATTCATAACAAATATTGAGTTCACAAATTCAGATGTCGCCTTAAATCAAGGTTAATTGAAATAAATTTCAAAGGTGGATAAATAATTCAATTTCAATGGATTTAATTCATATTCAAATTCAATGGAAATCTGCTTATAAAACAGCATTTATATTATCTTAAAACGATATTTCAAGATTCAAGGTTTAACAAATTTCATTTAACGAACCAGTGTCCATATAAAATTTTCTATCCTATGGCCAAGTGTTACCAAAAATTTAATTTTAGTATTTTAGGAAAGGATATATATATTTTCACTCCAAATCAAGGTCATAGGTATTCATCATTTCAACATATGTTCTTAATTCGTTTTAATGATCAATCCCAGGTTTATTTGATATCCGTAACATCAAGGGAAATGGTTGGGATTTATCGACATAGATAATTGTCATATATGAACAAGGTGAATTACACATCAATACATTAAATATATAAATCCATGGCTTCTATCAAAATCAATACATTCAAACAGTTCAAGATGACATTAGTTTACTAGTCATCAGGTATGAGGTTTTTATACTAGTAACTAAGTCCTAACTATACAATTTATATTAGCTGTTAAATTAAATTATATTGTCTATGCATATTAACACAAATAAGTAATTTAAACAGTCAAACAGCAAAAAATACAATCATATCATAATATGAATTTAATTTAACTAACGATCTAGTATTTTAGTTAGGTGTGAATGGGTTTAATCACTCACTTTCCTTCCGAACGTGTTTGAAATCCAAATGAAATCCTAAAATTTAATAGTCTTAGAATCAGTCCATGACAACTCCATATTGTCCGGAATTTTGATACGATCCCAACGGATCCAACTGTGCATCAAATGAATTCGTATGGAAAAGCTACGCGTGTTTTACTATTATGAATATTAAACAAATATAAATAATATAAAACAACAATATCCACTAACCAAAGTCCACGTCACTATTTCACCTATTCTTTATATGTTGGAAAACTGCCTGCGACCCATTGTGAAAAACTTCCATGGCCAAACTTTTTGACATCCAAAACTTCCTCGTCTTATCACCGAAATTAATGAAACCAGCGCCTAACTTCATCTCTTCGGATGCTCCATCTTCCCAACACCATCCATTCAACTCGCACGCCACCATGGTTCTCCTCCTCCTGACAAAACCGCGCACGCAATAGGGTTTGTGCGACATTTTTTCCCCACCAAACTCTTCAAATTCCACCACACTATGCCATTTTCCATCATAAACCCACATACGATACTCAATTCATGATTTAATCCTTATAAAAATCAAAAACATTGACCATAGTTCTCTGAGGAAGAATGTGCTCTGCCAAGCTGTCTTGGATTTCATCAATGTCAACATAGATTTGAAGAGGACTGAAGCACGAACTTGAATCACTTGGTTTCATGATTTTTAATGATGTAAAGGAGGAGATATGAATTTTTTTAGAGGCAGGATGTTTGATTTCTCTAAAGAAATAAAAGGATGCGACAGCTTATTTTTTTACTAGAAGATTAAGAAGAATTAGGTTAGGGTTAACAAGGGTTATTTATAGGAGGAATCAATCCTTTTGTATTCATCTATACTTTAATACCAAACGTTAATAATTTAATTCCAATCCAAACTAGGACTTATATTAGTTGTAAGGATAAATTTCATATACAATAAATTCAATTTAATTTTTTTTATCAAAATTAAATTTGAGCAATTAAATTTAAAAATAATTAATTTATTTTAAATCTTAATAACTTGTTATAATTCCCAATTACATTTCTAAACAATTTAAACCACTTTCTTATCAATATACCATTGATTAACATTTATTGGTAGCATTCACTTTATTGCTCATTAGTTGTTTTCATTCTCTTCCAAATTTGATTCATTTCAATTTATTAGGTTTACATACATTTATTTTCTTACACTTACTTCATATTCAATTAATGTATATTACCTTATATCAAACTGACTCATTTACAATCATCAATGTTCACTATATTTTTTCTCACTCACAAATTTGATTCATTTCCATATATATCCATTTCATTTCATTTGGCTTATTTTACTAATTTAGTCCTTTCCAAATTTATTTATTCAATTTCATTAATCTCCATAAGTTAAATAAATCTAGTAATCCATACACTAACTTAATTTATATACCCTTTTTTAGTTGTATTCAATTCCATAACATAACAAAATATATCAATTAATATTTGAATTTATATTTTATTTATATTTATAAACAATCAATTTAATTTCACCTTGTTTATCTTACTTAGTTGAATTAAATTTCATATCAATTAAGTATTCATCGCTTAAAATCACGACTTATGTTTTCATAAGCCATCCATTTAATTTCAACATTCATAGCACTACTAGCATATTATCAAATTTCTTATTTCAATAACAATTTAACTTCTTATATTTTGGTAAGACATATACATGTTAAAGAAAAAAATTGAGTATTATACAAGTTCAATCGTTGCGAAATTATTTCAAAATCCAATGGCTTCTCACTTTAATTTCCATTTCTTATATTCATTTCTTATTTCACCATAATTGCAATTAATTTTGTGTATTAATTGTAATTTATTTCAAAATTTTCATCCTTGAATTAAATATTGAATATATAATTGAAGAATTGTTACAACTCTCCAATTTAAACATAATTCTGTGTTTGTTATTGACAACAACAAAATTTAGATTCACATTGATTTTACCTTCTTATTTATAATTTCTATCCCATGTGATCATACCATTTGTTACATATTAATTCACCACTTTACTTGTAGCGCTTATTTTGTTCCTTATTTCCATTTATTACCTTACTATTTTATAAATTCCACTTTTAATTTATAATAACTATGATACTCAATTATATTGATTCAACTTGGTTACCATATCAATACCAAATACTCATTGTTTGATTTGTTCCTACTTTCTAATTTTTATAGCAACTTTTATATTTACAATCGTTTTAATTAATTACAATCTAATTAAAATCGTTATAAGTTGTCTAAATCAACATTTCTACCTCCATTCTAGTTGATATCCTTGTTAAAAATCACAATTTTGTTTCTCTTTTAATATTGAATTACATGAATTTATTAAGTTCAAAAATTTTAAATGGTCAAAAATATTGGATGTTACACTCTCCCCCACTCAAAAATTTTCATCCTCGAAAAGGCGTAGTAGGAAATTTGTCATTTAATATTTTTAACCATAATTTTTTTATATATAATCTTACATTCATTTCATTTCAAAGGTATTAACTCACTTCTAACACCCCGTAATTTTAACAACACTAAAAGAGGATAAATTAAATAATAATTAATTCAATAATAAGAATTAATTGAAACGTACAACGTCATTGCGTCCGTCTCGAAATTCTGGTCAAGATAGACATTTGGTTTGCGTAAAACGGATACCGTATGAAGAAGTTACGAAGGTTTGAAGTTTGTATACGCGCAAGAGAGTTATATATATATATATATAATAAATCAGAAAATTAGAAAATAGTTCAAAAATCAAAATTCTGGAGGCGGCAAAATTCCCGCCCTAGGGGAGTCGACCTCTTGAGGGGTGTCGACCCCTCAAGGGGGGTGTTGACCCCAAGGTCGACCCCCCTAGGGCTGAGGTGGCAGGTCAGTTTCTGGGGGCTGTCAGCTATAAATACACGATCATTTCTCTTGTTTTCTTCACTGAAAATCAACGGAGGCCTAAATGCTTTCGGTGCCTGGACTGAATCAAATCTCTTTTTTCTTCGGCAATTAAAGTTTAGAGATTCAAGTGTAGATCTGTGATTCATCAACTGATTTTCTCCTTCTATTTTTCTAGATCTGAACACTGTGAGTTTTATGTTACTTTTAGATTTAAATAATTAAAACTAAAACATGATATGACTGCAATTTGGATCTATCCATGTGACTGAATCATATCAGATCTATTGTAATTTGTGAATCTTTTGAGGCCGTATATTCTAGACTACGGAGGTACTTGGGAAGAACATCTTCCTTTAGTAGAATTCGCCTACAACAATAGTTTTCAAGCAAACATTGGCATGACAGATTTTGAATCCTTATACGGAAAACCCTGTAGATCACCGACTTGTTGGTGGAAATCTGCAGAAAGGCTATTACTTGGGCCAGATATGGTTAGAGAAACGTCTGAGAAGATTGATCTTGTTAGACGATGAATGAAGACAGCTCAAGATAGGCAGAAGTCCTATGCAGACAAGAGAAGGAACAACATTGAATTTGAAGTAGGAGATATGGTTTTAATAAAGGTATCTCCATTGAGAAATGTGGTTCAGTTTGGATCTGTAGGGAAACTGGCACCAAGATTTGTAGGGCCGTTTCCCATAATAGAAAGGATTGGCTAAATGGCCTATAGAGTAAAGCTACCCGAGAGACTATCCGGCGTTCACGATTTTTTTCATGTTTCTCATCTGCGGAAGTTCTTACATGATACCACAGAAGTTGCTGAGCTAAGTATATTAGAGGAAGTGGAAGTGGAATTGGAGGCGACAGTCAGACGAGTTCCTTCCCGTATTCTTAGATCAAAAGTTAAGAAGCTACGCAACAAAGAAATCAAGTTGATGAAGGTTCAATAGGGAGATAACCCAAAGGATGCGACTTGGGAGACCGAAGACAAGATTCGTGCTTTGTACCTTTTTCTTTCCGAGGGTATGTTCTTAACTCCTTTTCCAAAGCTTTTATTTATGCTTGTTTCTATCATCTAAGTATGTCCTATCGATCGAATCTTCGACATTTAGGTAGGAGTCGCATGATTGTAAACATGTGTTTGAAACATGTTATGTTTGATGGATGCAAGTGGATGTCGTTGTTTGCTAGTGGTTGCTTGTGGATGCATATACACACACATTAGGCACTAGATCGGCTCAATCACTCCCATAGTACATGTTGACCCGCTTTTTAGTCAATGCAGTCACACATGAAATCTATGATCAACAATACGCTCCAGTATTGGAAGCATCGTCCGAAGACAGGCAACGATTTGGTCGAAATCGCATCACAAACAAAGAACGGTCCGAAACTCCTATCAGACGATCTCTTTTGGGCCCGAAAATAGCAACTACGGAGCTGAGCTCCGTAACCTTTGTAGCTCTCTGAATCAGCTTCGAATCGAGCTTTCGTTTGGCTAAAACGGACTTACGGTTTGAACGTTATGCTCGTTTCCGTGAACGCATGCAGAACCGGAAACTTGAACATTGGAAATTAGGAAACCGGTTCGGATCGGATGGGCAGAGGACCCGATCCAACCGTCTATGGCAAACCGGCATGGCACATACCTTTTGTAATCACATCAGCCCGGATCGGATCGGAGGGAGCAGACCCGATCCGCTTCACCTTCAAAGCACTGAAACACTCGTCTTCGGTTGGAAGACACCGGATCGGTTCGAGGGGAGAAGACCCGAACCGAACCGCCTGAACCTGCTTCAGCGCATGGAGTTTGACTGATTCTCAGAGAGTAACCACTCCTACTCTTCCGGATCGATCTCCACCTGTCCTAGAACGATCTGAAGACCACTTCTTCCACTTTTTCCGAGATGGCCTCTCTACCCTCCATGTGGCCCATCCGAACCGGACCGCTTCTGGGCCTGGCAAAGCCCCTCTACGCCTATAAATACACCGTGAGATGGACATTTGAAGGGATATTTTCGGTTCTCACTGATCATGGCTTCTACCGCTACTTCACGCAAGGTCATCGCTCAATAAGGAAGCCAATTCCACATTATAACACGAGGATTTCGTGTATAGTCTCCACTTTTCTCACTTCTTTTCATTGTAAACACGAGGATTTCGTGTATAAACCGCAAAAAAACTGTATTGTAATAGCTTCTTAGGATTTAAGAAACTATAAAGTGGACGTAGGCTTGGTTTGAGCCGAACCACTATAAAAATCTCGTGTGTCTCCTCTTATTTTACTGCATTTTCTGCGTTAATCTGTGATTGTGAGGTTTTCACATAGCATTTAGGTGTTAGGCCCAATTTTCGGTCTAACATTTTTGGTGCGCCAGGAAGGGGGCACACGACAACTTCAGCTTCTGCTTGGATTATTTGGCTATTGAATCGATGGCTAAGTGAAAGATTTCCCATGTTGAAGGCAAAGGCACGAGAAACGAAGCAAGCCATGAAGCTTCCTCACATGAAAACCCGTCAGCATACTTGACGCGAGAAGAGATGGATGGCGTTCTCACCGAATTGAAAGCTCAGATGGCAAGGCAAGACGATCTCCTCCGCAAGCAACAAGAGATGATCGACCAATTCTTCGCTCGGATGGAAGGCAGGCCGAGCGGCAACACACAACTTGCTGGAAATAACATGGAAACGACTCAAGCAGCTGAAGCGAACCGGATCGAATCGGTCCTTATCCAACCCGAGCACATCACGGCAAATCAGAACCCAGTTCAGATGGAAACAAGGTGCAATCCACATCGGGTCGGATCGGATCCGAACCGCAGCATTACCTGAGCTCGGGGGCAGTAGCTTCCCCTCTGGAAATCATGGCATGGGTCGAGCGCAACCCACGTCTGCTCCGGTTCGAATAGAACCCACGCGAGTGCAGCAGCACGAAGCAGCTCAGAATGGCAACCAAGCATCGGTTCGGATCGGGCCCTACGAACCGAACCGGTTCGGCCTCCACGACCTGCAATATGGGGGGAACTACGAACCGAATCGGATAGCCTTCCAAGCTCTCGATACACTTCCACACTCTTCTGGATTCAACACTGGGGGCACCAGCTCTGATCTTGGCAGTTTGCAACAGGTCTTTGAAGGCGACCGGCTCGCGGATCTGGTTGAACGCCTCTTGAGAGGTCGCACTTATCAGCGTGACATGGATGATGTCAATCACAATCCATTCACAAAAGAAATTAGGAATTCTCTCAATCCCTCAGATTTCAAACTTCCACTATTGGAGCCCTACAACGGCAGGACGGATCCTACCGTGCATCACATGCGCTACAAACAACACATGGAAGTTCAATCGGCATCGGAAAACGTCATGGCAAAGTGCTTCCCTCACTTTTTGACTGATATAGCTGCTATGTGGATTCGGCAGTTGGAATCTGAATCGATCAACAACTGGAGCATGTTGGTCGCTCGCTTCATCGAACAATTTCGGGTCCACATCACTAGACCCCAGAATGTCATGATGCTTACTACAATCAAACAGGGACCCAAAGAAACTCTGTGCTCATTCCTGGAAAGGTTCAACGTTGCACCAGCGTCAGTTGATCGACCTGGGCAATCTATGGTATTGATGGCGGCAGTATCCGGCGTTCTGGACAACTCGGAGTTCTAAAAATCCTTGAACCGGGACCCACCATGGAATCTCAGCGAATTCTACCTTGAATCGGACAGATTTCTACGTGAAGAAGACGCAATGTCCGAAAAGAAAATTCTCGATGTCAACATGCTCAGAGACGGAGAATCGTCTGATTCTGGAAGAGGCAAAGGGAAAGTTGCTATCAAGAATGACCGCCACACTCAGCCCCGGAGAGGGCCTAGATTTGAAAAGTACACAGAGCTCAATTCGTCACTAACCGACATCTACGTGAACACAAACAGTGATATCTCCTATCCAAAGCCTCCCAGGAGGGAGCCATCGCAAAGAGGACGTTATTCTGGAAGACACTGCATATTTCACGATATGGACGGTCATAACACGGATGACTGCAGGCATCTTAGAGATCTGATTGAGGAACGGGTTAGATGTGGAGAGCTACCAGAGTATGTGAAACAACCAATAGTGCCTGCACCTGCGCTACCTCCACCTGCTCCCCGGAGAGGGAATGATCATGGATCGAGCTCTCGTGGGCTCATCATCAACTGATCTGGATTGGATCACTCTGCATTTTCAGAATTTCTTAGGATTTAAGATATGTCTCTTTGCGTTCTTTAGGTTTTCCGATTGGCTAAATCAGAGTACACACGTTCGGGGTTAGGATTTAGCTCCAAAACATGCTCTGGACTCGATGACAAACCAATCAGGATTTGCTTTTGTTTTGTACTTGGAATTGAATAAGGAAGGACTTTCCGAACATGGATTATGTTTGGTGAATTTAAGTGTCTTGTCAGGTTGTGGCAGGATTCTCAATCTTAATTAAAGTATGGCTTATACTTATCTCGAAACCCTAGGTACGGATTGTGCCTAGGGATGGACTATCTTGTCATGTTTTGGCAAGTATAGCTCCATCTCGGTATGATTATGGATTGTACTCCACTGAATTTCTAAGTATGGATTATACTCAGGAACGACGAATGATCTCATTAAGATCTGGTAAAGGAACTCAATAAAACTCGAGTATGGCTTATGCTCAGTTTGAACTTCCTAGTATGGCATATACCTGGAAGGTTAGGTCCCTCGTCAGGTTTTGGCAGGATGATTTGAACGTCTCTTGAGTGTGGTTTATGCTCAAATAAACGCCCAAGCATGGTTTAGGCTTGGAAGTATAATCAGTTTTGTTCGATTTTGACATACCTGTTTGCTTTCTTTTCTTCACAGGTATGGTTTATACTTGCAGCTGGCAGGCCCAGCGTGGCCTTGGACTCCTTGGATTATCCAGAACACATCTTCCTTCGTTCAGTAAGATATCTTCTGGAGGGAAAAATGTTGACGCACTTTTTAGTCAAAGCAGTCACACATGAAATCTCTGATCAACAATACGCTCCAGTATTGGAAGCATCGTCAGAAGACAGGCAGAGATTTGGTCGAAATCGCATCACAAATAACGAATGGCCCGAAACTCCTATCAAACGATCTCTTTTGGGCCCGAAAACAGCATGTACGAAGCTATGCTCCGTAACTTTTGTAGCTCTCTGAATCAGCTTCGAATCGAGCTTTCGTTTGGCTAAAACGGACTTACGGTTTGAAAGTTATGCTCGTTTCCGTGAACGCATGCAGAACCGGAAACTTGAACATTGGAAATCAGGAAACCAGTTCGGATCGGATGGGCAGAGGACCCGATCCAACCGTCTATGGCAAACCGGCTTGGCACATACCTTTTGTAATCACATCAGCCTAGATCGGATCAGAGGGAGCAGACCAGATCCGCGTCACCTTCAAAGCACTGAAACACTCGTCTTCGGTTGGAAGACACCGGATCGGTTCGAGGGGAGAAGACCCGAACAGAACCACCTGAACCTGCTTCAGTGCAAGGAGTTTGACCGATTCTCAGAGAGTAACCACTCCTACTCTTCCGGATCGATCTCCACCTGTCCTAGAACGATCTGGAGACCACTTCTTCCACTTTCTCCGAGATGGCCTCTCTACCCTCCAAGTGGCCCATCCGAACTGGACCGCTTCTGGGCCTGGCAAGGCTCCTCTACGCCTATAAATACACCGTGAGTTGGACATTTGGAGGGATCTTTTCGGTTCTCACTGATCATGGCTTCTACCACTACTTCACGCAAGGTCATTGCTCAATAAGGAAGCCAAATTCCACATTATAACACGAGGATTTCGTGTATAATCTCCACTTTTCTCACTTCTTTTCATTGTAAACACGAGAATTTCGTGTATAAATCGCAAACTGTATTGTAATAGCTTCTTAGGATTTAAGAAACTATAAAGTGGACGTAGGCTTGGGTTGAGCCGAACCACTATAAAAATCTCGTGTGTCTCCTCTTATTTTACTGCATTTTCTGCGTTAATCTGTGATTGTGAGGTTTTCACATAGCATTTGGGTGTTAGGCCCAATTTTCGGTCTAACATTTTTGGTGCGCCAGGAAGGGGGCACACGACAACTTCAGCTTCTGCTTGGATTATTTATCTATTGGATCGATGGCCAAGAGAAAGATTTCCCGTGTTGAAGGCAAAGGCACGAGAAATGAAGCAAGCCATGAAGCTTCCTCACATGAAAACCCGTCAGCATACTTGATGCGAGAAGAGATGGATGGCGTTCTCACCGAATCGAGAGCTCAGATGGCAAGGCAAGACGATCTCCTCCGCAAGCAACAGGAGATGATCGACCAATTCTTCGCTCGGACGGAAGGCATGCCGAGCGGCAACACACAACTTGCTGGAAATAACATGGAAACGGCTCGAGCAGCTGAAGCGAACCGGATCGGATCGGTCCTTATCCAACCCGAGCACATCACGGCAAATCAGAACCAGTTCAGATGGAAACAAGGTGCAATCCACATCGGGTCGGATCGGATCCGATCCGAACCGCAGCATTACCTGAGCTCGGGGGCAGCAGATTCCCCTTCTGGAAATCATGGCACGGGTCGAGCGCGACCCACGTCCGCTCCGGTTTGAATAGAACCCACGTGAGTGCAGCAGCACGAAGCAGCTCAGAATGGCAACCAAGCATCGGTTCGGCTCGGGCCCTACGAACCGAACCAGTTCGGCCTCCACGACCTGCAATATGGGGGGACCTCCGAACCGAATCGGATAGCCTTCCAAGCTCCCGATACACTTCCACACTCTTCTGGATTCAACACTGAGGGCACCAGCTCTGATCTTGGCAGTTTGCAACAGCTCTTTGAAGGCGACTGGCTCGCCAATCTGATTGAACGCCTCTTGAGAGGTCGCACTTATCAGAGCGACATGGATGATGTCAATCACAATCCATTCACACAAGAAATTAGGAATTCTCGGAATCCCCCAGATTTCAAACTTCCATAATTGGAGCACTACAACGGCAGGACGGATCCTACCGTGCATCTCATACGCTACAAACAACACATGGAAGTCCAATCGGCGTCGGAAAACGTCATGGGAATGTGCTTTCCTCTCTTTTTGACTGATATAGCTGCTATGTGGATTCGGCAGTTGGAATCTGAATCGATCAACAGCTGGAGCATGTTGGTCGCTCGCTTCATCGAACAGTTTCGGGTCCACATCGCTAGACCCAAGAACGTCATGACGCTTACTACTATCAAACAGGGACCCAGAGAAACTCTGCGCTCATTCTTGGAAAGGTTCAATGTTGCAGCAACATCAGTTGATCGACCTGAGCAATCTATGGTATTGATGGCGGCAGTATCCGGCGTTCTGGACAACTCGGAGTTCAAAAAATCCATGTACTGGGATCCACCATGGAATCTCAGCGAATTCTACCTTGAATCGGATAGATTTCTACGTGAAGAAGACGCAACGTCCGAAAAGAAAATTCTCGATGTCAACATGCTCAGAGACGGAGAACCGTCTGATTCTGCAAGAGGCAAATGGAAAGTTGTTGTCAAGAATGACCGCAACGCTCAGCCCCGGAGAGGGCCCAGATATGAAAAGTACACAGAGCTCAATTCGTCACTAACCGACATCTACGTGAACACCATATCTCCTATCCAAAGCCTCCTAGGAGGGAGCCATCGCAAAGAGAACGTGATTCTAGAAGACACTGCATATTTCACGATATGTACGGTCATAACACGGTTGACTACTGGCATCTTAGAGATCTGATTGAGGAACGGGTTAGACGTGGAGAGCTACCCAAGTATGTGAAACAACCAATAGCGCCTGCACCTGCGCTACCTCCACCTGCTCCCCGGAGAGGGAATGATTCTGGATCGAGCTCTCGTGGGCTCATCATCAACTGATCTGGATTGGATCACTCTGCATTTTTAGCATTTCTTAGGATTCAAGATATGTCACTTTGCTTTCTTTAGGTTTTCTGATTGGCTAAATCAGAGTACACACGTTCGGGGTTAGGATTTAGCTCCAAAACGTGCTCTGGACTCGATGACAAGCCAATCAGGATTTGCTTTGGTTTTGTACTTGGAATGAATAAGGAAGGACTTTCTGAACATGGATTATGTTTGGCAAATTTAAGTGTCTTGTCAGGTTCGGGCAGGATTCTCGATCTTAATTAAAGTATGGCATATACTTATCTCGAAACCCTAGGTACGGATTGTGCCTAGGGATGGACTATCTTGTCAGGTTTTGGCAAGTATAGCTCCATCTTGGTATGAGTATGGATTGTACTCCACTGAATTTCTAAGTATGGATTATACTCAGGAACGACGAAAGATCTCGTTAAGATCTGGTAAAGGAACTCAATAAAACTCGAGTATGGCTTATGCTCAGTTTGAACTTCCTGGTATGGCTTATACTTGGAAGGTTAGGTCCCTCGTCAGGTTTTGGCAGGATAATTCTAACGTCTCTTGAGTATGGTTTATGCTCAAAGAAACGCCCAAGCATGGTTTAGGCTTGGAAGTATAATTAGTTTTATTAGGTTTTGACATATCTGTTTGCTTTCTTTTCTTCGCAGGTATGGTTTATACTTGCAGCTGGCAGGCCGAGCGTGGCCTTGGACTCCTTGGATTATCCAGAAGACATCTTCCTTCGTTCAGCAAGATATGTTCTGGGGGGCAAAATGTTGACCCGCTTTTTAGTCAAAGCAGTCACACATGAAATCTATGATCAACACTACGCTCCAGTATTGGAAGCATCGTTAGAAGACAGGCAGCGATTTGGTCGAAATCGAATCACAAACAAAGAACGGCCCAAAACTCCTATCAGACGTCTCTTTTGGGCCCGAAAACAGCAACTATGGAGCTGAGCTCCGTAATTCTTGTAGCTCTCTGAATCAGCTTCGAATCGAGCTTTCGTTTGGCTAAAACGGACTTATGGTTTGAAAGTTATGCTCGTTTCCGTGAACGCATGCAGAACCGGAAAATTGAACATTGGAAATCAGGAAACCTGTTCGAATCGGGTGGGCAGAGGACCCGATCCAACCGTCTATGGCAAACCGGCTTGGCACATACCTTTTGTAATCACATCAGCCCGGATCGAATCAGAGGGAGCAGACCCGATCCGCTTCACCTTCAAAGCACTGAAACACTTGTCTTCGGTTGGAAGACACCGCATTGGTTCGAGGGGAGAAGACCCGTACCGAACCGCCCGAACCTGCTTCAGCGCATGGATTTTGACTGATTCTCAGAGAGTAACCACTCCTACTCTTCCGGATCGATCTCCACCTGTCCTAGAACGATCTGAAGACCACTTCTTCCACTTTCTCCGAGATGGCCTCTCTACCCTCCACGTGGCCCATCCGAACTGGACAGCTTCTGGGCCTGGCAAGGTTCCTCTACGCCTATAAATACACCATGAGATGGACATTTGAAGGGATATGTTCGGGTCTCACTGATCATGGCTTCTACCAATACTTCACGCAAGGTCATTGCTCAATAAGGAAGCCAAATTCCACATTATAACACGAGGATTTCATGTATAATCTCCACATTTCTCACTT
The DNA here is from genome assembly GCA_030737875.1 of Allium sativum. Taxonomy (NCBI): domain Eukaryota; kingdom Viridiplantae; phylum Streptophyta; class Magnoliopsida; order Asparagales; family Amaryllidaceae; genus Allium; species Allium sativum. The sequence continues at coordinate 47,535,673 of CM060912.1, read as the reverse complement.
CTTTTCATTGTAAACACGAGGATTTCATGTATAAACCGCAAACAAACTGTATTGTAATAGCTTCTTAGGATTTAAGAAACTATAAAGTGGACGTAGGCTTGGTTTGAGCCAAACCACTATAAAAATCTCGTGTGTCTCCTCTTATTTTGCTGCATTTTGTGCGTTAATCTGTGATTGTGAGGTTTTCACATAGCATTTGGGTGTTAGGCCCAATTTTCGGTCTAACATTTTTGGCGCGCCGGGAAGGAGGCACACGACAACTTCAGCTTCTGCTTGGATTATTGGGCTATTGGATCGATGGCTAAGCGAAAGATTTCCCGTGTTGAAGGCAAAGGCACGAGAAACGAAGCAAGCCATGAAGCTTCGTCACATGAAATCTCGTCAGCATACTTGACGCGAGAAGAGATGGATGGCGTTCTCACCGAATTGAGAGCTCAGATGGCAAGGCAAGTCGATCTCCTCCGCAAGCAACAGGAGATGATCGACCAATTCTTCGGTCGGATGGAAGGCAGGCCGAGCGGCAACACACAACTTGCTGGAAATAACATGGAAACGGCTCGAGCAGCTGAAGTGAACCGGATCAGATCGGTCCTTATCCAAACTGAGCACATCACGGCAAATCAGAACCCAATTCAGATGGAAACAAGGTGCAATCTACATCGGGTCGGATCGAATCCGATCCGAACCGTAGCATTACCTGAGCTCGGGGGCAGCAGCTTCCCCTTCTGTAAATCATGGCACGGGTCAAGCACAACCCACGTCCGCTCCGGTTCGAATAGAACCCACGCGAGTGCAGCAGCACGAAGCAGCTCAGAATGGCAACCAAACATCGGTTCGGATCGGGCCCTACGAACCGAACCGGTTCGGCCTCCACGACCTGCAATATGGGGGGACCTCCGAACCGAATCAGATAGCCTTCCAAGCTCCCGATACACTTCCACACTCTTCTGGATTCAACACTGGGGGCACCAGCTCTGATCTTGGCAGTTTGCAACAGCTCTTTGAAGGCGACCGGCTCGCCAATCTGATTGAACGCCTCTCGAGAGGTCGCACTTATCAGAGTGACATAGATGATGTCAATCACAATCCATTTACACAAGAAATTAGGAATTCTTGCAATCCCCCAGATTTCAAACTTCCACAATTGGGGCCCTACAACGGCAGGACAGATCCTACCGTGCATCTCAGGTGCTACAAACAACACATGGAAGTTCAATCGGCGTCGGAAAACGTCATGGAAAAGTGCTTCCCTCTCTTTTTGACTGATATAATTGTTATGTGGATTTAGCAGTTGGAATCTGAATCAATCAACAGCTGGAGCATGTTGGTCGCTCGCTTCATCGAACAATTTCGGGTCTACATCGCTAGACCCAAGAACATCGTGACGCTTACTACAATCAAACATGGACCCGGAGAAATTCTGCGCTCATTCGTGGAAATGTTTAATGTTGCAGCAGCATCAGTTGATCGACCTGAGCAATCCATGGCATTGATGGCGGCAGTATCCGGCGTTCTGAACAACTCGGAGTTCAAAAAATCCTTATACCGGGACCCACCACGGAATCTCAGCGAATTCTACCTTGAATTGGATAGATTTCTACGTGAAGAAGACGCAATGTCCGAAAAGAAAATTCTCGATGTCAACATGCTCAGAGACGGAGAACCGTCTGATTATGCAAGAGGCAAAGGGAAAGTTGCTGTCAAGAGAACATGATTCTGGAAGACACTGCATATTTCACGATATGGACTGTCATAACACGGATGACTACAGGCATCTTAGAGATCTGATTGAGGAACAGGTTAGACGTGGAGGGCAACCTGAGTATGTGAAACAACCAATAGCGCCTGCACCTATGCTACCTCCACCTGCTCCCCGGAGAGGGAATGATCCTGGATCGAGCTCTCGTGGGCTCATCATCAACTGATCTGGATTGGATCACTCTGCATTTTCAGCATTTCTTAGGATTTTAGATATGTCTCCTAGCTTTCTTTAGGTTTTCCGATTGGCTAAATCGGAGTACACACGTTCGGGGTTAGGATTTAACTCCAAAACGTGCTCTGGACTCATTGACAAACCAATCAGGATTTGCTTTGGTTTTGTAATTGGAATTGAATAAGGAAGGACTTTCCGAACATGGATTATGTTTATCGAATTGAAGTGTCTTGTCAGGTTGTGGCAGGATTCTCAATCTTAATTAAAGTATGGCTTGTACTTATCTCGAAACCCTAGGTATGGATTGTGCCTAGGGATGGACTATCTTGTCAGGTTTTGGCAAGTATAGCTCCATCTCGGTATGAGTATGGATTGTACTCCACTGAATTTCTAAGTATGGATTATACTCAGGAACGACGAATGATCTCATTAAGATCTGGTAAAGGAACTCAATAAAACTCGAGTATGGCTTATGCATAGTTTGAACTTCCTGGTATGGCTTTAACCTGGAAGGTTAGGTCCATCGTCAGATTTTGGCAGGAAGATTCGAATGTCTCTTGAGTGTGGTTTATGCTCAAAGAAACGCCCAAGCATGGTTTAGGTTCGGAAGTATAATCAGTTTTGTTAGGTTTTGACATACCTGTTTGCTTTCTTTTCTTCGCAGGTTTGGTTTATACTTGCTGCTAGCAGGCCCAGCATGGCCTTGGACTCCTTGGATTATCCAGAACACATCTTCCTTCGTTCAGCAAGATATGTTCTAGGAGGCAAAATGTTGACCCGCTTTTTAGTCAAAGCAGTAACACATGAAATCTCTAATCAACAATACGCTCCAGTATTGGAAGCATCGTTAGAAGACAGGCAGCGATTTGATCGAAATCGCATCACAAACAAAGGACGACCCGAAACTCGTATCAGATGATCTCTTTTGGTCCCGAAAACAGCAGCTACAGAGCTGAGCTCTGTAACTCTTGTAGCTCTCTAAATCAGCTTCGAATCGAGCTTTTGTTTGGCTAAAAAGGACTTACGGTTTGAAATTTATGCTCGTTTCCGTGAACGCATGCAGAACCGGAAACTTGAACATTGGAAATCAGGAAACCGGTTCAGATCAGATGGGCAGAGGACCTGATCCAACCGTCTATGGCAAACCGGCTTGGCACATACCTTTTGTAATCACATCAGCCCGGATCGGATCGGAGGAAGAAGACTCGATCCGCTTCACCGTCAAAGCACTGAAACACTCGTCTTCGGTTGGAAGACACCGGATCGGTTTGAGGGGGAAGACCCGAACCGAACCTCCTGAACCTGCTTCAGTGCATGGAGTTTGACCGATTCTCAGAGAGTAACCACTCCTACTCTTCCGGATCGATCTCCACCTGTCCTAGAATGATCTGAAGACCACTTCTTCCACTTTCTCCGAGATGGCCTCTCTACCCTCCACGTGGCCCATCTGAACTGGACCACTTCTGGGCCTGGCAAGGTTCTTCTACGCCTATAAATACACCGTGAGATGGGCATTTGAAGGGGTCTTTTCGGTTCTCACTGATCATGGCTTCTAACACTACTTCACGCAAGGTCATTGCTCAATAAGGAAGCCAAATTACACATTATAACACGAGGATTTCGTGTATAATCTCCACTTTTCTCACTTCCTTTCATTGTAAATACGAGGATTTCTTGTATAAACCGCAAACAAACTGTATTGTAATAGCTTCTTAGGATTTAAGAAAATATAAAGTGGATGTAGTCTTGGTTTGAGCCGAACCACTATAAAAATCTCGTGTGTCTCCTCTTATTTTACTGCATTTTCTACGTTAATATGTGATTGTGAGGTTTTCACATAGCATTTGGGTGTTAGGCCCAATTTTCGGTCTAACATTTTTGGCGCGCCAGGAAGGAGGCACACGACAAAAGCATGAGAAACGAAGCAAGCCATGAAGCTTCCTCACATGAAAACCCGTCAGCATACTTGACGCGAGAAGAGATGGATGGTGTTCTCACCGAATTGAGAGCTCTGATGGCAAGGCAAGACGATCTCCTCCGTAATCAACAGGAGATGATCGACCAATTCTTCGCTCGGATGGAAGGCAGGCCGAGCGGCAATACACAACTTACTGGAAATAACATGGAAACGGCTCGAGCAGCTGAAGCGAACCGGATCGGATCGATCCTTATCCAACCTGAGCACATCACGGCAAATCAGAACCCAGTTCAGATGGAAACAAGGTGCAATCCACATCGGGTCGGATCGGATCCAAACCACATCATTACCTGAGCTCGGGGGCAGCAGCTTCCCCTTCTGGAAATCATGGCATGGGTCGAGCGCGACCCACGTCCGCTCTGGTTCGAATAGAACCCACGCGAGTGCAGCAGCACGAAGCAGCTCAGAATGGCGACCAAGCATCGGTTCAGATCGGGACCTACGAACCGAACCGGTTCGGCCTCAACGACCTTCTATATGGGGGGACCTCCAAACCGAATCGGATAGCCTTCCAAGCTCCCGATACACTTCCACACTCTTCTGGATTCAACACTGGGGGCACCAGCTCTGATCTTGGCAGTTTGCAACAGCTCTTTGAAGGCGACCGGCTCGCCAATCAGATTGAACGCCTCTCGAGAGGTTGCACTTATCAGAGTGACATGGATGATGTCAATCACAATCCATTTACACAAGAAATTAGGAATTCTCGCAATCCCCCAGATTTCAAACTTCCACAATTGGAGCCGTACAACGGCAGGAAGGATCCTACCATGCATCTCATGCGCTACAAACAACACATGGAAGTTCAATCGGCGTCGAAAAACGTCATGGCAAAGTGCTTCCCTCTTTTTTTTACTGATATAGCTGCTATGTGGATTTGGCAGTTGGAATCTGTATCGATCAACAGCTGGAGCATGTTGGTCGATCGCTTCATCGAATAATTTCGGGTCCACATCGCTAGACCCAAGAACGTCATGACGCTTACTACAATCAAACAGGGACCCAGAGAACCTCTGCGCTCATTCCTGGAAAGGTTCAACGTTGCAGCAGCATCAGTTGATCGACCTGAGCAATCTATGGTATTGATGGCGGCAATATCCGGCGTTCTGGATAACTCGGAGTTCAAAAAAATCCTTATACCGGGACCCACCACGGAATCTCAGCGAATTCTACCTTGAATCGGATAGATTTCTATGTGAAGAATATGCAATGTCCGAAAAGAAAATTCTCGATGTCAACATTCTTAGAGATAGAGAACCGTCTGATTCTACAAGAGGCAAAGGGAAAGTTGCTGTCAAGAATGACCGCAACGCTTAGCCCCGGAGAGGGCCTAGATATGAAAAGTGCACAGAGCTTAATTCGACACTAACCGACATCTACGTGAACACAAAAGGTGATATCTCCTATCCAAAGCCTCTTAGGAGGGATCCATCGCAAAGAGAACGTGATCCAGGAAGACACTACATATTTCACGATATGGACGGTCATAACACGGATGACTACTGGCATCTTAGAGATCTGATTGAGGAACGGGTTAGACGTGGAGAGCTACACGAGTATGTGAAACAACCAATAGCACCTGCACCTGCGCTACCTCCACCTGCTCCCCGGAGAGGGAATGATCTTGGATCGAGCTCTCGTGGGCTCATCATCAACTGATCTGGATTGGATCACTCTGCATTTTCAGCATTTCTTAGGATTTAAGATATGTCTCTTTTCTTTCTTTAGGTTTTCCGATTGGATAAATCGGAGTACACACGTTCGGGGTTAGGATTTAGCTCCAAAACGTGCTCTGGACTCGATGACAAACCAATCAGGATTTGCTTTGGTTTTGTACTTGGAATTGAATAAGGAAGGACTTTCCGAACATGGATTATGTTTAGCGAATTTAAGTGTCTTGTCAGGTTGAGGCAGGATTTTCAATCTTAATTAAAGTATGGCTTATACTTATCTCGAAACCCTAGATACGGATTGTGCCGAGCGATGGACTATCTTGTCAGGTTTTAGCAAGTATAGCTCCATCTCGGTATGAGTATGGATTGTACTCCACTGAATTTCTAAGTATGGATTATACTCTGGAATGACGAATGATCTCGTTAAGATCTGGTAAAGGAACTCAATAAAACTCGAGTATGGCTTATGCTCAGTTTGAACTTCCTGGTATGGCTTATACCCGGAAGGTTAGGTCCCTCGTCAGGTTTTGGCAGGATGATTCGAACGTCTCTTGAGTGTGGTTTATGCTCAAAGAAACGCCCAAGCATGGTTTAGGCTTGGAAGTATAATTAGTTTTGTTAGGTTTTGACATACCTGTTTGCTTTCTTTTCTTTGCAGGTATGGTTTATACTTGCAGCTGGCAGGCCCAGCATGGCCTTGGACTCCTTGGATTATCCAGAACACATCTTCCTTCGTTCAGCAAGATATGTTCTGGGGGGGCAAAATGTTGACCCGCTTTTTAGTAAAAGCAGTCAGACATGAAATCTCTGATCAACAATACGCTCCAGTATTGGAAGCATCGTCAGAAGACAGGCAGCGATTTGATCGAAATCACATCACAAACAATGAACGACCCAAAACTCCTATCAGACGATCTCTTTTGGGCCCGAAAACCGCAATTACGAAGCTGAGCTAAGTAACTCTTGTAGCTATCTGAATCAGCTTCAAATCGAGCTTTCGTTTGGCTAAAACGGACTTACGGTTCGAAAGTTATGCACGTTTCCGTGAACGCATGCAGAACCGGAAACTTGAACATTGGAAATCAGGAAACCGGTTCGGATCGGATAGGCAGAGGACCCGATCCAACCGTCAATGGAAAACTGGCTTGGCACATACCTTTTGTAATCACATCAGCCCGGATCGGATCGGAGGGAGCAGACTCGATCCTCTTCACCTTCAAAGTCTGAAACACTCGTCTTCGGTTGGAAGACACCGGATCGGTTCGAGGGGAGAAGACCCGAACCGAACCGCCTTAACCTGCTTCAGCGCATGGAGTTTGACCGATTCTCAGAGAGTAACCACTCCTACTCTTACGGATCGATCTCCACCTGTCCTAGAATGATCTGAAGACCACCTACTCCACTTTCTCCGAGATGGCCTCTCTACCCTCCACGTGGCCCATCTGAACCGGACCGCTTCTGGGCCTGGCAAGGCCCCTCTACGCCTATAAATACGCCGTGAGATGGACATTTGAAGGGATCTTTTCGGTTCTCACTGATCATGGCCTCTACCACTACTTCACGCAAGGTCATTGCTTAATAAGGAAGCCAAATTCCACATTATAACACGAGGATTTCGTGTATAATCTGCACTTTTCTCACTTCTATTCATTTTAAACACGAGGATTTCATGTATAAACCGCAAACAAACTGTATTGTAATAGCTTCTTAGGATTTAAGAAACTATAAAGTGGACGTAGGCTTGGATTGAGCCGAACCACTATAAAAATCTCGTGTGTCTCCTCTTATTTTACTGCATTTTCTGCGTTAATCTGTGATTGTGAGGTTTTCACATAGCATTTGGGTGTTAGGCCCAATTTTCGGTCTAACATTTTTGGCGCGCCAAGAAGGGGGCACACGACAACTTCAGCTTCTACTTGGATTATTTGGCTATTGGATCGATTGCTAAGCGAAAGATTTCCCGTGTTGAAGGCAAAGGCACGAGAAACGAAGCAAGCCATGAAGCTTCCTCACATGAAAACCCGTCAGCATACTTGATGCGAGAAGAGATGGATGGCATTCTCACCAAATTGAGAGATCAGATGGCGAGGCAAGACGATCTCCTCCGCAAGCAACAGGAGATGATCGACCAATTCTTCGCTCGGACGGAAGGCAGGCCGAGCGGCAACACACAACTTGATGGAAATAACATGGAAACGACTCGAGCAGCTGAAGCGAACCGGAATAGACCGGTCCTTATCCAACCCGAGCACATCACCGCAAATCAGAACCCAATTCAGATGGAAACAAGGTGCAATCCACATCGGATCGGATCGTATCCGATCCGAACCGCATCATTGCATGAGCTTGGGAGCAGCAGCTTCCCCTCTGGAAATCATGGCACGGGTCGAGCGTGACCCACGTCCGCTCCGGTTCAAATATAACCCCCGCGAGAGCAGCAACACGAAGTAGCTCAGAATGGCAACCAAGCGTCGGTTCGGATCGGGCCCTACAAACCAAACCGGTTCAGCCTCCACGACCTACAATATGGGAGGACCTCCGAACCGAATCGGATAGCCTTCCAAGCTCCCGATACACTTCCACACTCTTCTGGATTCAGCACTGGGGCACCAGCTCTGATCTTGGCAGTTTGCAACAGCTCTTTGAAGGCAACCGGCTCGCTAATCTGATTGAACGCCTCTCGAGAGGTCGCACTTATCAGAGTGACATGGATGATGTCAATCACAATCCATTCACATAAGAAATTGTGGATTCATCAGTTGGAATATGAATCGATCAACAGCTTGAGCATGTTGGTCGCTCGCTTCAACGAACAATTTCGGGTCCACATCGCTAGACCCAAGAACGTCATGACGCTTAGTACAATCAAACAGGGACCCAGAGAAACTCTGCGCTCATTCCTGGAAAGGTTCAACGTTGCAGCAGCATTAGTTGATCGACCTGAGCAATCTATGGTATTGATGGCGGCAGTATCCGGCGTTCTGGACAACTCGGAGTTCAAAAAATCCTTGTACCGGGACCCACCACGGAATCTCAGCAAATTCTACCTTGAATCGGATAGATTTCTACGTGAAGAAGACGCAATGTCCGAAAAGAAAATTCTTGATGTCAACATGCTCAGAGACGGAGAACCGTCTGATTCTGGAAGAGCAAAGGGAAAGTTGCTGTCAAGAATGACTGCAACGCTCAGCCCCGGAGAGGGCCAAGATATGAAAAGTACACAAAGCTCAATTCATCACTAACTGACATCTACGTGAACACAAACGGTGATATCTCCTATCCAAAGCCTCCCAAGCGGGAGCCATCGTAAAAAGAACGTGATTCTGGAAGAGACTGCATATTTCACGATATGGACGGTCATAACACGGATGACTGCAGGCACCTTAGAGATCTGATTGAGGAACGGGTTAGACATGGAGAGCTACCCGAGTATGTGAAACAACCAACAGCGCCTGCACCTGCGCAACCTCCAGCTGCTCCCTGGAGAGGGAATGATCTTGGATCGAGATCTCCTGGGCTCATCATCAACTGATCTGGATTGGATCACTCTGCATTTTCAGCATTTCTTAGGATTTAAGATATGTCTCATTGCTTTCTTTAGGTTTTCTGATTGGCTAAATCGGAGTACACACGTTCGGGGTTAGGATTTAGCTCCAAAATGTGCTCTGGACTCGATGACAAACCAATCAGGATTTGCTTTGGTTTTGTACTTGGAATTGAATAAGGAAGGACTTTCCGAACATGGATTATGTTTGGCGAATTTAAGTGTCTTGTAAGGTTGTGGCAGAATTCTCAATCTTAATTAAAGTATGGCTTATACTTATCTCGAAACCCTAGGTACGGATTGTGCCTAGGGATGGACTATCTTGTCAGGTTTTGGAAAATATAGCTCCATCTCGGTATGAGTATGGAATGTACTCCACTGAATTTCTAAGTATGGATTATACTCAGGAACGACAAATGATCTCGTTAAGATCTGGTAAAGGAACTCAATAAAACACGAGTATGGCTTATGCTCAGTTTGAACTTCCTGGTATTGCTTATACCTGGAAGGTTAGGTCCCTCGTCAGGTTTTGGCAGGATGATTCGAACGTCTCTTGAGTGTGGTTTATGCTCAAAGAAACGTCCAAGCATGGTTTAGGCTTGGAAGTATAATTAGTTTTGCTAGGTTTTGACATACCTGTTTGCTTTCTTTTCTTCGCAGGTATGGTTTATACTTGCAGCTGGCAGGCCCAGCATGGCCTTGGACTCCTTGTATTATCCAGAACACATCTTCCTTCGTTCAGCAAGATTTGTTCTGGGGGCAAAATGTTGACCCGCTTTTTAGTCAAAGCAGTCACACATGAAATCTCTGATCAACAATACGCTCCAGTATTGGAAGCATCATCAGAAGACAGGCAGCGATTTGGTCGAAATCGCATCACAAACAAAGAACGGCCCAAAACTCCTATCAGAAGATCTCTTTTGGTCCCGAAAACAGTAACTACGAAGCTGAGCTCTGTAACTCTCGTAGCTCTCTGAATCAGCTTCGAATCGAGCTTTCTTTTGGCTAAAACGGACTTACGATTTGAAAGTTATGCTCGTTTCCGTGAACGCATGCAGAACCGGAAACTTGAACATTGGAAATCAGGAAACCGGTTCGGATCGGATGGGCAGAGGACCCAATCCAACCGTCTATGGAAAACCGGCTTGGCACATACCTTTTGTGATCGCATCAGCCCGGATCGGATCGGAGGGAGCAGACCCGATCCGCTTCACCTTCAAAGCACTGAAACACTCGTCTTCGGTTGGAAGACACCGCATCGGTTCGAGGGGAGAAGGCCCGAACCGAACCGCCTGAACCTGCTTCAGCACATGGAGTTTGACCGATTCTCAGAGAGTAACCACTCCTACTCTTCCAGATCGATCTCCACCTGTCCTAGAACGATCTGAAGACCACTTCTTCCACTTTCTCCGAGATGGCCTCTCTACCCTCCACGTAGCCCATCCGAACTGGACCGCTTCTGGGACTGGCAAGGTTCCTCTACGCCTATAAATACACCGTGAGATGGACATTTGAAGGGATATTTTCGGTTCTCACTTATCATGGCTTCTACCACTACTTCACGCAAGGTCATTTCTCAATAAGGAAGCCAAATTCCACATTATAACACGAGGATTTCGTGTATAATCTCCACTTTTCTCACTTCTTTTCATTGTAAACACGAGGATTTCGTGTATAAACCGCAAACAAACTGTATTGTAATAGCTTCTTAGGATTTAAGAAACTATAAAGTGAACGTAGGCTTGGTTTGAGCCGAACCACTATAAAAATCTCGTGTGTCTCCTCTTATTTTACTGCATTTTCTGCATTAATCTGTGATTGTGAGGTTTTCACATTGCATTTGGGTGTTAGGCCCAATTTTCGGTCTATAATTTTTGGCGCACGAGTAAGGGGGCACACGACAACTTCAGCTTCTGCTTGGATTATTTGGCTATTGGATCGATGGCTAAGCGAAAGATTTTCCATGTTGAAGGTAAAGGCACGAGAAACGAAGCAAGCCATGAAGCTTCCTCACATGAAAACCCGTCAGCATACTTGACGCGAGAAGAGATGGATGGCATTCTCACCGAATTGAGAGCTCAGATGGCAAGGCAAGGCGATCTCCTTCGCAAGCAACAGGAGATGATCGAGCAATTCTTCACTCGGATGGAAGGCAGGCCGAGCAGCAACACACAACTTGCTTTAAATAACATGGAAACGGCTCGAGCAGCTGAAGCGAATCGGATCGGATCGGTCCTTATCCAACCCGAGCACATCACGGCAAATCAGAACCAAGTTCAGATGGAAACAAGGTGCAATCCACATCGGGTCGGATCGAATCGGATCCGAACCGCAGCATTACTTGAGCTCGGGGCAGCAGCTTCCCCTTCTGGAAATCATGGCACGGGTCGAGCGTGACCCACATCTGCTCCGGTTCGAATAGAACCCACGCGAGTGCAGCAGCACGAAGAAGCTCAGAATGGCAACCAAGCGTCGGTTCGGATCGGGCCCTACGAACCGAACTGGTTCAGCCTCCACGACCTGCAATATGGGGGGACCTCCGAACCGAATCGGATAGCCTTCCAAGCACCCGATACGCTTCCAAACTCTTCTGGATTTAACACTGGGGGCACCAGCTCTGATCTTAGCAGTTTGCAACAGATCTTTGAAGGCGAATGGCTCGCCAATCTGATTGAACGCCTCTCGATAGGTCGCACTTATCAGAGTGACATGGATGATGTCAATCACAATCCATTTACACAAGAAATTAGGAATTCTCGCAATCCCCCAGATTTCAAACTTCCACAATTGGAGCCCTACAACGGCAGGACGGATCCTACCGTGCATCTCATGCGCTACAAACAACACATGGAAGTTCAATCGGCGTCGGAAAACATCATGGCAAAGTGCTTCCCTCTCCTTTTGACTGATATAGCTGCTATGTGGATTCGGCAGTTGGAATCTGAATCGATCAGCAGCTGGAGCATGTTGGTCGCTCAGTTCACCGAACAATTTCGGGTCCACATCGCTAGACCCAAGAACGTCATGACGCTTACTACAATCAAACAGGGACCCAGAGAAACTCTGCGCTCATTACTGGAAAGGTTCAACGTTGCAACAGCATCAGTTAATCGACCTGAGCAATCTATGGTGTTGATGGCGGCAGTATCCGGCGTTCTAGACAACTCGGAGTTCAAAAAATCCTTATATCGGGACCCACCATGGAATCTCAGCGAATTCTACCTTGAATCGGATAGGTTTCTACGTGAGGAAGACGCAATGTCCGAAAAGAAAATTCTCGATGTCAACATGCTCAAAGACGGAGAATCGTCTGATTCTACAAGAGGGAAAGGGAAAGTTGCTGTCAAGAATGACCGCAAGGCTCAGCCCCGGAGAGGGCCTAGATATGAAAAGTACACAGATCTCAATTCGTCACTAACCAACATCTATGTGAACACAAACGGTGATATCTCCTATCCAAAGCCTCCTAGGAGGGAGCCATCGCAAAGAGAACGTGATTCTGGAAGACACTACATATTACACGATATGAACGGTCATAACACGGATGACTACTGGCATCTTAGAGATCTGATTGAGGAAAGGGTTAGACGTGGAGAGCTACCCGAGTATGTGAAACAACCAATAGCGCCTGCACCTGCGCTACCTCCACCTGCTCCCCGGAGAGGGAATGATCCTAGATCGAGCTCTCGTGGGCTCATCATCAACTGATCTGGATTGGATCACTCTGCATTTTCAGTATTTCTTAGGATTTAAGATATGTCTCTTTGCTTTCTTTAGGTTTTCCGATTGGCTAAATCGGAGTACACACGTTCGGGGTTAGGATTTAGCTCCAAAACGTGCTCTGGACTCGATGACAAACCAATCAGGATTTGCTTTGGTTTTGTACTTGGAATTGAATAAGGAAGGACTTTCCGAACATGGATTATGTTTAGCGAATTTAAGTGTCTTGTCAGGTTGTGGCAGGATTCTCAATCTTAATTAAAGTATGGCTTATACTTATCTCGAAACCCTAGGTACGGATTGTGCTTAGGGATGGACTATCTTGTCAGGTTTTGGCAAGTATAGCTCCATCTCGGTATGAGTATGGATTGTACGCCACTGAATTTCTAAGTATGGATTATACTCAGGAACGACGAATGATCTCGTTAAGATCTGGTAAAGGAACTCAATAAAACTCGAGTATGGCTTATGCTCAGTTTGAACTTCCTGGTATGGCTTATACATGGAAGGTTAGGTTCCTCGTCAGGTATTGGCAGGATGATTCGAACATCTCTTGAGTGTGGTTTATGCTCAAAGAAACGCCCAAGCATGGTAGGCTCGGAAGTATAATCAGTTTTGTTAGGTTTTGACATACTTGTTTGCTTTCTTTTCTTTGCAGGTATGGTTTATACTTGCAGCTGGCAGGCCCAGCATGGCCTTGGACTCCTTGGATTATCCAGAACACATCTTCCTTCGTTCAGCAAGATATGTTCTAGAAGGCAAAATGTTGACCCGCATTTTAGTCAAAGCAGTCACACATGAAGTCTCTGATCAACAATACGCTCCAGTATTGGAAGCATCGTCAGAAGACAGGCATCACAAACAAAGAATGGCCCAAAACTCCTATCAGAAGATCTCTTTTGGGCCCGAAAACAGCAACTACGTAGCTAAGCTCTACAACACTTGTAGCTCTCCGAATCAGCTTCGAAACGAGCTTTCGTTTGGCTAAAACGAACTTGCGGTTTGAAAGTTATGCTCATTTCCGTGAACGCATGCAGAACCGGAAACTTGAACATTGGAAATGAGGAAACCGGTTCGGATCGGATGGGCAGAGGACCCGATCCAACCGTCTATGGCAAACCGGCTTGGCACATACCTTTTGTAATCACATCAGCCCGGATCGGAGGGAGCAGACCCGATCCGCTTCACCTTCAAAGCACTGAAACACTCGTCTTCGGTTGGAAGACACCGGATCGGTTCGAGGGGAGAAGACCCGAACCGAACGGCCTGAACCTGCTTCAGCACATGGAGTTTGACCAATTCTCATTGAGTAACCACTCCTACTCTTCCGGATCGATCTCCACCTGTCCTAGAACGATCTGAAGACCACTTCTTCCACTTTCTCCGAGATGGCCTCTCTACCCTTTACGTGGCACATCCGAACTGGACCGCTTCTGGGCCTGCCAAGGTTCCTCTACGCCTATAAATACACCGTTAGATGGACATTTGAAGGGATCTTTTCGGTTCTCACTGATCGTGGCTTCTACCACTACTTCACGCAAGATCATTGCTCAATAAGGAAGCCAAATTCCACATTATAACATGAGGATTTCGTGTATAATCTCCACTTTTCTCACTTCTTTTCATTGTAAACACGAGGATTTCGTGTATAAACCGCAAACAAACTGTATTGTAATAGCTTCTTAGGATTTTAGAAACTATAAAGTGGATGTAGGCTTGGTTTGAGCCGAACCACTATAAAAATCTCGTGTGTCTCCTCTTATTTTACTGCATTTTCTGCGTTAATCTGTGATTGTGAGGTTTTCACATAGCATTTGGGTGTTAGGCCCAATTTTCGGTCTAACATTTTTGGCACGCCAGGAAGGGGGCACACGACAACTTCAGTTTCTGCTTGGATTAATTGGCTATTGGATCGATGGCTAAGCGAAAGATTTACCGTGTTGAAGGCAAAGGCACGAGAAACGAAGCAAGCCATGAAGCTTCCTCACATGAAAACCCGTCAGCATATTTGACGCGAGAAGAGATGGATGGCGTTCTCACCGAATTGAGAGCTTAGATGGCAAGGCAAGACGATCTCCTCTGCAAGTGGAAAAGTCGGTGTGTTTGTGTACACTTTTGCAGGATCTATAATATGGCTATGCGGAATGTATGTGATATCTTAAGCTATTCAATAGTTATGCGAATAAATATTCGCAAACAATATATATATCACAAATAATTATAAATGCAGTAAAGTAAAGTAGAGTAACGACACCAGGATTTTTATACTGGTTCGGACCTCCCGTCCTACATCCAGTCCCGAAGCTCCTCTTCGGCTTTTCACTAAACAACACTCTCGCTTCACCCGGAGGAACAGGTTCACAACACTACTTGATTTACGGGCTACAAGTTTACCCACTTGATTTCACGGGCTACAAGCTTACCCACTTGATTTCACGGGCTACAAGCTTACCCACACAGGACAATTACAAGAGTTTGACTTCTGATTGTGTTCTTCTTTCAACACTGATTTGTCAACGATTGAGTACACCCTTCCTATAATCTTATCCTCAAGTATACGAATTGAATGCGAAGATTTGAAGGAAGTTAGTTGCTTGTTGAATCAAAATATGAGAAATATTATCAAGGATTCAATAAGTAACTTGAATTTGGGAGCTTTTTAGAATGCAAGAGTATTTAGAGTTTAAGATCAGAAAATATGAGAAGATATTGTTATGTGAAAAAAAATGCTTTGATGTATATATAATCGTTGAAGAGTTGTCATCTTCCATGAAGAGTTTTATCAAAGAGATGCACCTGTTTCCTTTTAGAAATGAAAAGGAATCTCTTCATGAAATATGATGCCTTTTTGAAAATATGGCCGTTGTAAAATATGACCGTTGGAAATATGACCGTTAGAAAATATGACCGTTAGAAAATATGGCCGTTGTAAAATATGACCATTGGAAATATGAAGTGTCCCTTCGTGAAGTGTCTTTTAGCTCTATTCTCATATTTCCAAAAAGAAACTTCACGAAGGGACACTTCATATTTCCAATGGTCATATTTTACAACGGTCATATTTTACAACGTCCATATTTTCTAACGGTCATATTTTCTAACGGTCATATATCCAACGGTCATATTTTACAACGGCCATATTTTCTAAAAGGCATCATATTTCATGAAGAGATTCCTTTTCATTTCTAAAAGGAAACGGGTGCATCTCTTTGATAAAACTCTTCATGGAAGATGACAACTCTTCAACGATTATATATACATCAAAGCATTTTTTTTCACATAACGATATCTTCTCATATTTTCTGATCTTAAACTCTAAATACTCTTGCATTCTAAAAAGCTCCCAAATTCAAGTTACTTATTGAATCCTTGATAATATTTCTCATATTTTGATTCAACAAGCAACTAACTTCCTTCAAATCTTCGCATTCAATTCATATACTTGAGGATAAGATTATAGGAAGGGTGTACTCAATCGTTGACAAATCAGTGTTGAAAGAAGAACACAATCAGAAGTCAAACTCTTGTAATTGTCCTGTGTGGGTAAGCTTGTAGCCCGTGAAATCAAGTGGGTAAGCTTGTAGCCCGTGAAATCAAGTGGGTAAAATTGTAGCCCGTAAATCAGGTAGTGTTGTGAACCTGTTCCTCCGGGAGAAGCGAGGGTGTTGTTTAGTGAAAAGCCGAAGAGGAGCTTCGGGACTGGATGTAGGACGGGAGGTCCGAACCAGTATAAAAATCCTGGTGTCGTTACTCTACTTTACTTTACTTTACTGCATTTATAATTATTTGTGATATATATATATATTGTTTGCGAATATTTATTCGCATAACTATTGAATAGCTTAAGATATCACATACATTCCGCATAGCCATATTATAGATCCTGCACAAGTGTACACAAACACACCGACTTTTCAATTGGTATCAGAGATTGGTATTCTAGAGATCGTAACAACATCCTAGAATAAATGGCAATAAAGAAATCTAGTAAAGGCATTAGAAAGTGGAAGAACAACAAAGCAGAAGCGACGGAGCAAGAGAGCGAATGTTTAATGGCTAAAGTGAGATCACAATCGGTATGTGAGGATTCATTATATAAAGATCTTTTATTAGACCACGAAAAATTATTAAAAGATTTTAAAAGTTTGGGTAAACTTAATGCAATTATTTTAGCCAAGTCTAAAAATTGTGAGCAAGAAAATTCCAAATTAAAAGAAGAAAACAATTTTTTAGTCAAACAAGCCAAATGTTTTGAAAATACCTTAGAAGAGCTTGTTTTTCAAAAAGATTTCTTTCAAAAAGAAAATGAGCGACTAGAAGATAAAAACAATGTTCTTTTAAAGGAAATCGATCTCTTGAAAAATAGAAATGAATCATTAGAAGATTCTTTAAATAATTCTAATTCTTTAGTTTTGTCTCTTGAAATAGAGAATGGAGCTTTAACTGAAAAGAATTTAGAATTATCTAAAGAATATGAGTTTTTAAAAGTTAATAATAATACTTTGCAAAATGAAATGTCTGATTCGAAAGAAAATTTTGAAAAATTACATTCTTCTTTTAATAATTCAGGATCTCAAATTTGTCATCTCAAAAATGAGAATAGTACTTTAAAAAGGGAGAATTCTGAATTAAATAAGAAAATTGGTTTAAAAGATTGCAAGACTTCTTTTGAAAATTTCAATCACGGCTTTGGAATCAAATTTGAAAAATGTAAAATAAGTTCACAAAATTTAATAAAGGTCAAAATGATTTAAATGATATTTTATCTTGCTGTAGACCTTTACACGATAAAAGTGGCTTAGGGTATAATAAAACTAATCATAGAACTAGTACTAGATATGCTTTCATGTATAACAAAAGATTAACTACTAGTACTAAAGCACGTGTAACTCGAAGATCAAATTTCTATAGAAATTCAAATGCTTCTATGACTAGAAACATTTATAATAGAAGTACAAAAAGAAATATTAATAGAAATTATCTAAGTATTTGGGTTCCTGTAAATTGGAAAAATCGAGAAAAATACATTGATGATTATTTTTGATTCAGTAGTTAAAAATAAAAACTTTATTTTCAAAGGTACCATTAAACCCTTGTGGGTATGGTTACCTCCTCTCTAACCCCTGGACCCTAACAGAGAAAGTGGGTACCAAAGTATATATATAATATTTGTTGTAGGTACACCACAACAAAAAAAGGACGGTATTTCAGTATCTCTAATATCTTTAAAAACTGAGCTTAAAGTTAAATCAGGGAATCTGGAAATATAATAATCACATACTCAGGGGGAGAAATTTTCATATATCACACATTCAGGGGAAGAAAATAAAGAGAAGACAACGATATTTATTACATTCCCTCATTCTTTTTGATAATGACAAAGGGGGAGAAATTCAGGTGTACATTGATAGAGGAAGATATTATAAGAGGAAGATGTTATAGAAAGAATATATTATAAAATTGTATAGTTGTCATCATCAAAAAGGGGGAGAATGTTAGAAACTCTATTGTTGGATTTTGATGACAACAACTACACAATTATACCAAAAAAACCTCTAAGCTAACCTGTAGGTACATGGATATCAAAAAGAGAAATATATGATAATATATGCATATAGACATATTGATAGGGGGAGTTACATATACAGTTGTCATTATCAAAAAGGGGGAGAATGTTGGATCTCGCTATATGGCGTTTTGATTATGACAACTATACATATACATATATATTATTATCGACTAACTTTGTCTTGCAGGAAGATACTCAACAACAGATTCAAGAGCTATAATTGAAGATTAAATATGTTGTAAGAATCTGTTAGTCCTAGATTTATATGTTAAAGTCTTCCTTGATGATCACACACACACATTTTATATGTATATAGCTTCTCTTATATAAATTAAGCAAGGAATAGTCTGAAAACAGATGTCTGGTCTGAAATTTTCAGATGTCTGTTTGCTGAAACAGAATGTTTTTAAATACAATATTCAGACGTCTGGTTGATATATTTCAGATGTCTGAAATGCCCCCGAAATACACTATTTCCTTTCTGATTTGATTTTTAAAATAAACATACATCTGAATTTTATTTTCAGACATCTGAATCCCGAAGAGTTGCATTCTTTATGAAGAGATACAACTATTTAATCCATATCTCTTCATCAAAACCTTTCGTGATCAGTTGTATCTTTTTATATATTATAAATAGAGGGTTGATTAATTGTTCCAATCATCGAATTTTATTCTAATTCTCTCTATCTTATTCAAAGCTCTCTAAGTTCTAAAAAGCTATCTACTTTCATATTTGAGACTTTTAAACTTCCTTATTCCTTCGCATACTTCACGATTATCATCAAGGAAAGGCTATAGGAAGGGTGTACTTAACATTCGACAATCCGTGTTATCAAGAACACAAAAGAGTCAACAATTATTCTGTATTAGTGAAGACCTCTTCAGTGGTTGAGGCAAGAAATCCCGTTCAGTGGTTCGGGTAATTGTGAACATATTCCTCCGGGTGAAGTGAGGGTTGTTGCGTTAGTGAAATTCCAGAAGGGAGTCTGGGACTGGACGTAGGACGGTGATCCGAACCAGTATAAATCAACTGTGTGAATTTACTTACTGCTACTATTATTATCTACATTATATACTGCTTATACTCCATAATATAAGATCCTACCGCTGTTTAGACTCTTTCACAAGCAACAGGAATGATCGACCAATTCTTCGGTCGGATGGAAGGCAGGCCGAGCGGCAACACACAACTTGCTGGAAATAACATGGAAACGGCTCGAGCAGCTGAAGAGAACCGGATCGGATCGGTCCTTATCCAACCCGAGCACATCACGACAAATCAGAACCCAGTTCAGATGGAAACAAGGTGCAATCCACATAGGGTCGGATCAGATCCGATCTGAACCGCAGCATTACCTGAGCTCGGGGGCAGCAGCTTCCCCTTCTAGAAATCATGGCACGGGTCGAGCGCGACCCACGTCCGCTCCGGTTCGAATAGAACCCACGCGAGTGCAGCAGCACGAAGCAGCTCAGAATGGAAACCAAGCATCGGTTCGGATCGGGCCCTACGAACCGAACCGGTTCAGCCTCCACGACCTACCATATGGGGGGACCTCCGAATCGGATAGCCTTCCAAGCTCCCGATACACTTCCATACTCTTCTGGATTCAACACTGGGGGCACCAGCTCTGATCTTGGCAGTTTGTAACAGCTCTTTGAAGGCGACCGACTCGCCAATCTGATTGAACGCCTCTCGAGAGGTCGCACTTATCAGAGTGACATGGATGATGTCAATCACAATCCATTTACACAAGAAATTAGGAATTCTCGCAATCCCCCAGATTAAAAACTTCCACAATTGGAGCCCTACAACGGTAGGACGAATCCTACCGTGCATCTCATGCGCTACAAACAACACATGAAAGTTCAACCAGCGTCGGAAAACGTCATGGCAAAGTGGTTCCCTCTCTTTTTGACTGATATAGCTGCTATGTGGATTCGGCAGGTTGAATCTGAATCGATCAACAGCTGGAGCATGTTGGTCGCTCGCTTCATCGAACTATTTCGGGTCCACATCGCTAGACCCAAGAACGTTATGACGCTTACTACAATCAAACAGGGACCCAGAGAAACTCTGCGCTCATTCCTGGAAAGGTTCAACGTTGCAGCAGCATCAGTTGATCGACCTGAGCAATCTATGGTATTGATGGCGGCAGTATCCGGCATTCTGGACAACTCGGAGTCCAAAACATCTTTATACTAGGACCCACCACGGAATCTAAGCGAATTCTACCTTGAATCGGATATATTTCTACGTGAAGAAGACGCAATGTCCGCAAAGAAAATTCTCGATGTCAACATGCTCAGAGACGGAGAACCGTCTGATTCTACAAGAGGCAAAGGGAAAGTTGTTGTCAAGAATGATCGAAACGCTCAGCCCCAGAGAGGGCGTAGATATGAAAAGTACACAGAGCTAAATTCGTCACTAACCGACATCTACGTGAACACAAACGGTGATATCTCCTATCCAAAGCCTCCTAGAAAGGAGCCATCGCAAAGAGAACGTGATTCTGGAAGACACTACTTATTTCACGATATTGACGGTCATAACACGGTTGACTACTGGCACCTTAGAGATCTGATTGAGGAACGGGTTAGACGTGGAGAGCTACCCGAGTATGTGAAATAACCAATAGCGCCTGCACCTGCGCTACCTCCGCCTGCTCCCCGAAGAGGGAATGATCCTGGATCGAGCTCTCGTGGGCTCATCATCAACTGATCTGGATTGGATCACTCTGCATTTTCAGCATTTCTTAGGATTTAAGATATGTCTCTTTGCTTTCTTTAGGTTTTCCAATTGGCTAAATCGGAGTACACACCTTTGGGGTTAGGATTTAGCTCCAAAACGTGCTCTGGACTCGATGACAAACCAATCAGGATTTGCTTTGGTTTTGTACTTGGAATTGAATAAGGAAGGACTTTCCGAACATGGATTATGTTTGGCGAATTTAAGTGTCTTGTTAGGTTGTGGCAGGATTCTCAATCTTAATTAAAGTATGGCTTATACTTCTCTCGAAACCCTAGGTAAGGATTGTGCCTAGGGATGGACTATCTTGTCAGGTTTTGGCAAGTATTGTTGCATCTCGGTATGAGTATGGATTGTGCTCCACTAAATTTCTAAGTATGGATTATACTCAGGAACGACGAATGATCTTGTTAAGATCTGGTAAAGGAACTCAATAAAACTCGAGTATGGCTTTTGCTCAGTTTGAACTTCCTGGTATGGCTTAAACCTGGAAGGTTAGGTCTCTCGTCAGGTTTTGGCAGGATGATTCGAACGTCTCTTGAGTGTGGTTTATGCTCAAACAAACGCCCAAGCTTGGTTTAGGCTCGGAAGTATAATCAGTTTTGTTAGGTTTTGACATACCTGTTTGCTTTCTTTTCTTCGCAGGTATGGTTTATACTTGCAGCTGGCAGGCCCAGCATGGCGTTGGACTCCTTGGATTATCCAGAACACATCTTCCTTCGTTCAACAAGATATGTTCTGGGGGGCAAAATGTTGACCCGCTTTTTAGTCAAAGCAGTCACACATGAAATCTCTGATCAACAATATGCTCCAGTATTGGAAGCATCGTCAAAAGACAGGCAGCGATTTGATGGAAATCGCATCACAAACAAAGAACGGCCCGAAACTCCTATCAGACGATCTCTTTGGGCCCGAAAACAGCAACTACGAAGCTGAGCTCTATAACTCTTGTAGCTCTCTGAATCATCTTCGAATCGAACTTTCGTTTGGCTAAAACGGACTTACGGTTTGAAAGTTATGCTCGTTTCCGTGAACGCATGCAGAACCGGAAACTTGAACATTGGAAATCAGGAAACCGGTTCGGAACGGATGGGCAGAGGACCCGATCCAACCGTCTATGGCAAACCGGCTTGGCACATACCTTTTGTAATCACATCAGCCCGGATTGGATCGGAGGGAGCAGACCCGATCCGCTTCACCTTCAAAGCACTGAAACACTCGTCTTCGGTTGGAAGACACCGGATCGGTTCGAGGGGAGAAGACCTGAACCGAACCGCCTGAACCTGCTTCAGCACATGGAGTTTGACCGATTCTAAGAGAGTAACCACTCCTACTCTTCTGGATTGATCTCCACCTGTCCTAGAACGATCTGAAGACCACTTCTTCCACTTTCTCCGAGATGGCCTCTCTACCCTCCACATGGCCCATCCGAACCGGACAGCTTCTGGGCCTGGCAAGGCCACTTTACACCAATAAATACACCGTGAGATGGACATTTGAAGGGATCTTTTCGGTTCTCACTGATCATGGCTTCTACCACTACTTCACGCAAGGTCCTTGCTCAATAAGGAAGCCAATTTCCACATTATAACACGAGGATTTCATGTATAATCTCCACATTTCTCACTTCTTTTCATTGTAAACACGAGGATGTCGTGTATAAACCGCAAACAAACTGTATTGTAATAGCTTCTTAGGATTTAAGAAACTAAAAAGTGGACGTAGGCTTGGTTTGAGGCGAAACAACTATAAAAATCTCGTGTGTTTCCTCTTATTTTACTGCATTTTCTGCGTTAACATGTGATTGTGAGGTTTTCACGTAGCATTTGGGTGTTAGGCCCAATTGTCGGTCTAACATTTTTGGCGCGCCAGGAAGGGGGCACGCGACAACTTCAGCCTCTTCTTGGATTATTTGGCTATTGGATCGATGGCTAAGCGAAAGATTTCCCATGTTGAAGGCAAAGGCACGAGAAACGAAGCAAGCCATGAAGCTTCCTCACATGAAAACCCGTCAGCATACATGACACGAGAAGAGATGGATGGCGTTCTCACCAAATTGAGAGCTCAGATGGCAAGGCAAGACGATCTCCTCCGCAAGCAACAGGAGATGATCGACCAATTCTTCGCTCAGATGGAAGGCAGGCCGAGCGGCAACACACAGCTTGCTGGAAATAACATGGAAACGGCTCGAGCAGCTAAAGCGAACCGGATCGGATCGGTCCTTATCCATCCCGAGCACATCACGGCAAATCAGAACCCAGTTCAGTTGGAAACAAGGTGCTATCCACATCGGTTCGGATCGGATCCGATCCGAACCGCATCATTACCTGAGCTCGCCGGCAGCAGCTTCCCCTCTGGAAATCATGGCACGGGTCGAGCGCGACCCACGTACGCTCCGGTTCAAATAGAACCCACGCGAGTGCAGCAGCACAAAGCAGCTCTGAATGGCAACCAAGCATCGGTTCGGATCGGGCCCTACGAACTGAACCGGTTCGGCCTCCATGACCTGCAATATGGGGGGACCTCTGAACCGAATCGGATAGCCTTCCAAGCTCCCGATACACTTCAACACTCTTCTGGATTCAACACAGGGGCACCAGCTCTGATCTTAGCAGTTTGCAACAGCTCTTTGAAGGCGACCGGCTCGCCAATCTGATTGATCGCCTCTGGAGAGGTCGCACTTATCAGAGTGACATGGATGATGTCAATCACAATCCATTCACACAAGAAATTAGGAATTTTCGCAATCCCCCAGATTTCAAACTTCCACAATTGGAGCCCTACAACGGCAGGACGGATCCTACCGTGCATCTCATGCACTACAAACAACACATGGAAGTTCAATCGGCGTCGGAAAACATCATGGCAAAGTGCTTCCCTCTCTTTTTGACTGATATAGCTGCTATGTGGATTCGTCCGTTGGAATCTGAATCGATCAACAGCTGGAGCATGTTGATCGCTCGCTTCATCGAACAATTTCGGGTCCACATCGCTAGACCCAAGAACGTCATGACGCTTACTACAATCAAACAGAGACCCAAAGAAACTCTGCACTCATTCCTGGAAAGGTTCAACGTTGCAGCAGCATCAGTTGATCGACCTGAGCAATCTATGGTATAGATGGCTGCAGTATCCGGCGTTCTGGACAACTCGGAGTTCAAATAATCCTTGTACCGAGACCCACCACGGAATCTCAGCGAATTCTACCTTGAATCAGATAGATTTCTACGTGAAGAAGACGCAATGTCCGAAAAGAAAATTCTCGATGTAAACATGCTCAGAGACGGAGAACCGTCTGATTTTGGAAGAGGCAAAGGGAAAGTTGCTGTCAAGAATGACCGCAACGCTCAGCCCCGGAGAGGGCCTAGATATGAAAATTACACAGAGCTCAATTCGTCACTAACCGACATCTACATGAACACAAACGGTGATATCTCCTATCCAAAGCCTCCTAGGAGGGAGCCATCGCAAAGAGAACGTGATTCTGAAAGACACTGCATATTTCATGATATGGACGGTCATAACTTGGATGACTGCAGGCATCTTAGAGATCTGATTGAGGAACGGGTTAGACGTGGAGAGCTACCCGAGTATGTGAAACAACCAACAGCGCCTGCACCTTCGCTACCTCCACCTGCTCCCCGGAGAGGGAATGATCCTGGATCGAGCTCTCGTAGGCTTATCATCAACTGATCTAGATTGGATCACTCTGCATTTTCAGCATTTCTTTGCATTTAAGATATGTCTCTTTGCTTTCTTTAGGTTTTCCGATTGGCTAAATGGGAGTACACACGTTCTGGGTTAGGATTTAGCTCCAAAACGTGCTCTGGACTCGATGACAAACCAATCAGGATTTGCTTTGGTTTTGTACTTGGAATTGAATAAGGAAGGACTTTCCGAACATGGATTATGTTTGGCGAATTTAAGTGTCTTGTCAGGTTGTGGCAGGATTCTCAATCTTAATTAAAGTATGGCTTATACTTATCTCGAAACCCTAAGTACGGATTGTGCCTTGGGATGGACTATTTGTCAGGTTTTGGCAAGTATAGCTCCATCTCAGTATGAGTATGGATTGTACTCCACTGAATTTCTAAGTATGGATTATACTCAGGAACGACGAATGATCTCGTTAAGATCTGGTAAAGGAACTCAATAAAACTCGAGTATGGCTTATGCTCTGTTTGAACTTCCTGGTATGGCTTATACCTGGAAGGTTAGGTCCCTCGTCAGGTTTTGGCAGGATGATTCGAACGTCTCTTGAGTGTGGTTTATGCTCAAAGAAACGCCCAAGCATGGTTTAGGCTCGGAAGTATAATCAGTTTTGTTAGGTTTTGACATGCATGTTTGCTTTCTTTTCTTCGTAGGTATGGTTTATACTTGCAACTGGCAGGCCCAGCGTGGCCTTGGACTCCTTGGATTATCCAGAACACATCTTCCTTCGTTCAACAAGACATGTTCTAGGGGGCAAAATGTTGACCTGCTTTTTAGTCAAAGCAGTCACACATGAAATCTCTGATCAACAATACGCTCCAGTATTGGAAGCATCGTCAGAGGACAGGCAGCAATTTGGTCGAAATCGCATCACAAACAAAGAACGGCCCGAAACTCCAATCAGACGATCTCTTTTGGGCCCGAATACAGCAATTACGGAGTTGAGCTCTGTAACTTTTGTAGCTCTCTGAATCAGCTTCGAATCGAGCTTTCGTTTGGAAAAAACGGACTTACGTTTTGAAAGTTATGCTCGTTTCCGTGAATGCATGCAGAACCGGAAACTTGAACATTGGAAATCAGGAAACCGGTTCGGATCGGATGGGCAGATGACCCGATCCAACCGTCTATAGCAAACCGGCTTGGCACATACCTTTTGTAATCACATCAGCCCGGATCGGATCGGAGGGAGAAGACCCGATCCGCTTCACCTTCAAAGCACTGAAACACCTGTCTTCGTTTGGAAGACACCGGATCGGTTCGAGGGGAGAAGACCCGAACCGAACCGCCTAAACCTGCTTCAGCGCATGGAGTTTGACCGATTCTTATAGAGTAACCACTCCTACTCTTCCGGATCGATCTCCACCTGTCCTAGCACGATATGAAGACCACTTCTTCCACTTTCTCCGAGATGGCCTCTCTACCCTCCACGTGGCCCATCCGAACCGGACCGCTTCTAGGCCTGGCAAGGCCCCTCTACGCTTATAAATACACCGTGAGATGGACATTTCAAGGGATCTTTTCGATTCTCACTGATCATGGCTTCTACCACTACTTCACGCAAGGCCATTGCTCAATAAGGAAGCCAAATTCCACATTATAACACGAGGATTTCGTGTATAATCTCCACTCTTCTCACTTCTTTTCATTGTAAACACGAGGATTTCGTGTATAAACTGCAAATAAACTGTATTGTAATAGCTTCTTAGGATTTAAGAAACTATAAAGTGGACGTAGGCTTGGTTTGAGCCGAACCACTATAAAAATCTCGTGTGTCTCCTCTTATTTTACTGCATTTTCTGCGTTAATATGTGATTGTGAGGTTTTCACATAGCATTTGGGTGTTAGGCCCAATTTTCGGTCTAACACTGCATATGGATATGTGTGCATTTATCTTCTTTTAATGGATGGAAATGGATGTATCATCATATGGATGTTGCATTTGGATGGATGATTGTGCTTCCATATAGAACTTACATGATATAACAGGATTGTAGCATACATGTTGGATTCTTGACACTAACATACATTGCATTAAGGAGGTCGACTGAATCAGTAGACCTCCTGATCTACACATTAGTATTGGGATATATACACACACCTTTGCATATGTTCATTTAAGCATTGGCAGTCTTTAAGGCCAATGGATGCCTGTGATTGATGGGGGAGTAGATGGATGTTGGATGGTAGGTTAAACATTCTTCTTAACTTGGAGATTTCGGGGACGAAATCCTTTGAGTAGGGGAGAATGTAGCACCCCGTAATTTTAACAACACTAGAATAGGATAAATTAAATAATAATTAATTTGATAATAAGAATTAAGGGAAACGGATAGCGCCATTGCGCCCGTCTTGAAATTTTGGTCAAGATGACTTTTGGTTTATGTAAAACAGACACCGTAAGAAAAAGTTATGAAGGTTCAAAGTATGTATACGCACAAGAGAATTATATATATATATAATAAATCAGAAAACAGTTCAAAAATCAAAATTCCGGAGGTGGAAAAATTCCCGGCCCAGGGGAGTCGACCCCTTAAGGGGGTGTCGACCGCAGGGTCGACTCCCTAAGGGGTGGGTCGACCCCCCTAGGGCTGAGGTGGCAGGTCGGTTTCTGGGGGCTAGCAGCTATAAATATAGGCTCATTTCTCTTATTTTCTTCATTGAAAATTGATGGAGGTCTAAATGTTGTCAGTGCCTGGACTGAATCAAATCTCTTTCTTCTTCTACAATCAAAGTTTAGAGATCCAAGTGTAGTTCTGTGATTCATCAACTGATTTTCTCCTTCTATTGTTCCAGATCTGAACACTGTGAGTTTTAAGTTACTTTTAGATTTAAATAATTAAAAGTAAACATGATATGACTGTAATTTGGATCTATCCCTATGACTGAATCATATCAGACCTATTGTAATTTCTGATTTTATAACTTGGATCTCAACCTTTATCATGTCAGAACTACTTTTGATTATAGATCTAATTTGCAATTTAGATCATCTTATGCCTATCATATTGTGGTTAATTTAGATCTGTCATTAGTTGGACATCTAAATCCTTCTTTAGATCTAATCATGCCTATTATGACACCCCTACTATGTTAGAACTTGTTTTATTATCACAATTCCACCGACCTGTTCTTATACGTCCATCTTACCATTATGTCGTCATATGTTTATGTCAGTTTTGTTAGAATAATCATTTCTGACATCTTTCCTTCACCCTTTCCCTTTTATTTTATATAGCCAAGCTATTATCGAGCCTAGGCATGCCTCTAAAATTATGCGAATACGTTACTTTGGGAACGGGGGAAAAACATAGAATTTGACATAACTTGAAAGAGGGAAATGTGGCATAACTTGAATAATGTTTATGAACTTGAATTTGAACAAATAATTCACTATGAACATAATTGGGGAAAAAGGGGCATGAAACTTATAACGATATAAGTAAAATTGGCTACTAATGAAATGCCTAGGATTACAGTAGTTAGAACTGTAACTGCGCCTAGACACGAGGTTAGATTACACTTGTTGTGGAAGTCTGCCCGGAACAGACCGGCATATCCAGCGACCACAGGTGGTGAATCTAATGTGAGCGGTCTAGGTGCACAAATACGAGACGTGCTAAGACACGAGGTTAAGCCCGATTTGTGGAATAAGTCTGCCCGGACCCGCCTGGCATTTCCAGCATCCACAAATGGTTAATGTGGGAGGTCTAGCATATTGTAACCATAAATGAAAATATGGAAATAAACCTTGAATACTTAACCTAGTTGAATCCTTAGGGATTGTATGAACATAAACTTAAAATGGGGTTAAGTAAATTTGGTTGAACAGTGGGTGGGTTAAGTAAATCTGAAGGGGTGGGTAATAGTTGCATATAGGTCCACAAACTTAACCTGGTAGGGTTATGTAATTAAAGACACGTAGTGGTAAGCATAACCAGTGAAATTGTTGGAGTTATGTAATTAAAGTCACCTTTTTAGGGTAAGCATAACTTGTAGAAATGATAGGGTTATGTAATTAAAGACACCTAGTGGTATACATAACCGGTGGAAATCCTAGAGGGGATACAAGGCAAAGGGGAGAGCTTGTATCATATTGTGTGGGACCCGTTTCAGTCAGTAACCCATAAAAGGTATCAAACGAGTACTCCGAACTATTTCGGAGTTGGGGCACGCTTACTGGGCTGATTGTAAGAGATTCAAACAAGGAGGACGGTGTGGGCGGCGCAAACCGACAGGCGACATGTGTGTGCATGGGCTGGGTAGAGATAGCTAAGACGACTGTGACACCAGTAGATATGGTTGTGCATATCATGAAGGGTTGCTACTTTAGGAAAGTGATACCTCCTACTATGGGGCCGGCACAGGGTATCTATGGAGTAGGGAGCCAATCGATTAGGGTAGTAGTTAGGGTACATCTGAACATATGCCTAAGTCTACCACTTGATGGATGTTGGGATCATCTCATTCTGGTTATACTAGCATTAGTGCGGAGGATCAAAGTAATCATTAGAGAATCGTACACACTCTATCATGTTTACCTTGTCATACTTACCTTTTATGGTGTTACCTTTCTTATCCACCTTATATGCCTATCATGATACTTTTATTTATTTACTTGCTAAAAGTAACTAGACTCGCCAGACTTTTTGTCTGGCCCTTTTTGTTTTCTCTTCCATCCCCCCCCCCCCCCCCCAAGGTTCTCAGGGTGGCAATACTTAGGCTTAGTCAGGACTCGGTTATCATCTTGCTAGGAGCTGCTTTCGAAGTATTGCTCAAGTTCTCTTCTTTACTACTATGGCTTTATCTCTTTTTGGGGAATTATGCTTTTTATGTATTTTTGTACTTTGATGGTACAAGACAAAAGTTTTATGTTATTGTAATGGTTTATATGTAGTTCCAGACTTGTGATATTTTGGACCACGATGTTACGAATTATGTTTTAAACAAAAATTTCGCTGCTATCTTTTATATTTGTCTTGTAATGTTCTGTGTCTGTTTACCTATAAGCTACACGAAACTTAATGCATTCTCTTAATGAGTGAAATTAACGGGCGTGGTGTGCCACATCACTTGCTTATTCACTCAAAATGAATTTACAAATAAAATCAAAGAAACAAATAAATGAGTCCAAATAATCATATTTTCATTTGTTATATTTCATTTCCCATTCATTTCCAATGTCAATGCTTGGTTTATTATATATATTACCTTCTATCATTATTTAATTTATTTACATTCACTCATTGGCATTCATTTTTCAATAATTATATAGATTTACATTCAATTCATTTAACCTCTGAATGGATTCACTTCAGTTGTATTACATGATTCTTATTCACTTCCAATTATTCATTCCTGTACTTGTATCTTATGCACTTACTTAATCCAATAATATTTCAACTTCTTATATATGGGAAAGTTATATTATGTTGGAGAAAACACATAGCGCTATACAAACCTAACTATTTCCAATTTGCATTGAATTCATTATTTTAAATTATAAATAATTTCGCTTTAATTTCATTTTCCCTTTAGTTTTTTCGCTGAATTCAAAAGCTTCCAAACTTCCAAGCTCAATTCATTTCATTATTTTGAAAATCATTCATTATTTGAGAACTTAAGAATTCAACTTCGGGTTCATTTCCAAATCAATTTTCAGAATATTATATATATATATATATATATTATATCTTTTATATGAACCATAGTATAAAAGATTTAAATGAAATTCAATTTGCAAAACAAAAGTACAAAAGTTCTAAATGGTCTCCCCCACTTAGACTCTTGAAAATAAACGTCGATGATGCATGCACTCATCACTGAAATCATTCCCAAAGACAAGAGGGGAATATTTATTTCAAAAATTCATTTGGTAACAAATTTTATTGAACTATTCCCATATTATACATAGATTATTTCAAAACTTCAACAAATCAATATTTCAAAATCACTCGAATTTAAATCCTCAATTCATATTTAAATTCATCTTATTTCATTACTAATTAATTTTCAATATTTCATTTTTCAAAAATCATTCAATAATCAATGGTTAAACCATTGACTGATTGAACACTAAAGGCTGAAATTTTAATATTTACATTTCTAACAACCAATATAATCGAATTTATAAACTACCAATATAAATCCTTATACATAAATTATAATTCAAAACAATATTGTGTCGATTGGTCTTACTCGAATGTTTAGAAATCCTTATCGATGCCTTCGCGTCTCAAGTACCGACCAGAATTCATAAATACTCAACAGAAAAAACAACACAATACAAAACATCTTTATATCAAAATTACAAGTACGCTCTCTCGTATACACTCAAACTCATTCTAGGGTAGTACTACCCAGTCTCTAATGAGTTAATCCCAAATAGAGCCAAGGTTTTCACTAAACCAAAGCTCTGATACGTACTATAACAACCCATATTTTTGACCTTCCAAATCGTCAATAATTCTCACATGTCGACTTAAACAAATCTAAAATACGTATAGTTATTGGGATTAATATAAGAAAAAGAAGAAAGAAGAGAAAAACAATCACAGAATCTCACAGTTGAAGTACAAAATATTATAACCAAATAACAGTTCATGAAGTTGTTAAATTACATTTGATTATATTTTACAACAATTATCAGAGTTAGCTATCATGAAACATACCAATATTTGTAGCAAAATAATAATAATAAATACGTCTGTTGAGCTCCATCTTCATCTTCATAACTTTGTCTTCAATAACTAAAAAACTCAGGCTGACCCGAGCACAAATGAAAAGACAAAAACACTCGGATCGGAACTAAAATATTCTCATCTCGGTTAAATCAAATTCATGTGATAATATGAGTGCAACAACATAAGAGATGTTATGGGAATTTCCATCTCCTAAGGATCCATTAAATTAGATATACAATACGCTATTATAATAGTGTTTATATTTAAATGTAAAATATTAAAATAGCGTAAGCAGGATTATCATTATTACCCTTACACCATTTATAATACCGTAGTCTATACAGATACCCAAAAATCCACTATATTAATTTGTGGCTATCAGAGGGCACTCCGTAGGTATGGTACAAATCAAAGTCGTAGGGGGCTTAATCAGGATAATATGACAAGGCACACGAGGAATGCGAAGAGTAGAAATATACTAGTTGCACACCCGGACTGGTGGTAATGCATAACCGCGACTACCGCCCACCTCGGACAACACTCCCAAATCAAGGATGTGCATCTTTCAAATCAAATCAATCACGCACATCCATCATCGTTCTCTTACTTCATTCCAGCAACGTTCGCCAAACCAACCTACTTCATTCTGGATTCTCCACCACGTACACAGTTGTTAAAGTGGTTTTCGGTATTGGCAGAGAGTATGACAATTTTCGATCTCGGTCTCTTTAACAACCAAACATTTTCATTTTTCACACTAGTAAGTTCTTTTACATTTCAAAGAGATTCATACTTCATATCACAATATCATATTTTGCTTTAAAATCATTTCAATAGTCAAGATAGAATCTTATTCATAATAAAATCCCCATTAAAACCAAACTTAGTATCTTGAAACAATTCTAAAATAAAATAAATTTGAATATTAAAATAGCTTAAATGTATAATAAAGTATATTAGATACATATTTTCTAATAGTCTGAAAATAGATAGTTAGGACAAGAAAAGTTTAAATACTTTGTTTGAATATAAAATGATATTTATCAAAATTTAGTTTATATATATATATATATATATATATTTAAAATAGTTAAATTTTAAAAATGTTTTTGAAATAGATAGTAGATTATTAATAAAAATTGATTACTTAACATAATTTTAAAATAGATTATTCAAAATAATTAATAATTAATAATTAAAAATATATAATATATAAGAAGAAAAAATAATTATATAATGCTTTAAAATATTATAGCTGGAGTTAGAATGAAATGACCCGAACACAATGGGATATGTATCGTAAGCCGATTCAACTGTTTCGATCTGTTTCCGTCACAATCAAAATATAAATCTATATATTGAATTTGAACACACATTTCAATTTACCGGGGCCACATACGGACTCTAAAAATTCCCAAAAAATATTTTCTAGCTTCGTATTGACGATACGGTTCTAACAAAACTAATTTCGTCAAATTTGGAGACCGTTTGAAAAATGACCATTTTCTGGTCGATCCAAATTGACTAAAACTGTCAAAACACGTTTACTTTGCCACGCTCACATATTAATTCCAAAATTTATGAATTTTAGAATCAAGCAATAATTTTACACTATAAATCCAACAAAAGTGGTCTCGTCGAAAACGGAGGTCGTTAGCAAAATTTCCATTTTTAAGATCTATATTTTCATAGCGACAATTCTGAATTTTCAACTGGGCATAACTTTTTATTCCTGCTATGAAATTTTGATTTTTCGGATTCGTTGGAAAGATATTTTCAAATAGATTCTAATATTTTTGGATTCGTTAAAATCCAGTTTATTTTGAATCATGTACATTCATTTGAAATCAAATTTTCGAACTACCGCGCCATTTTCAATTCCTTTTATAATTAAAATAAATATTTATATTCTAACGACGATTCAAATAAATATATACGTTCTAATTCCATTCAAAATAAGTTTCTCGTCGTCGTTATTTGAGATAATTCATTTTAAATATCCAAAATTCATCAAAATTGCCAAAATAAAAAAAATTAAATTAGTTCGGATTTTCCGGGTTGTTACAATCTCCCCCGCTTAAAATCTTTTCGTCCCCGAAAAGGAACGGAGCTGAAAGTTGTTTTACAAACCAACTCAACTTTCATTATTTTATTATGGCTTAAGTTCTTCAACTTTTCAGTTTCTAAGAAATTTTCAAATTTTTCAAAAATTTGGCTAACACCCTAAATTTTCAAAAAATTTCGCCATAACCTCCTTTGTACGGGAGCACCGGGAAAATCCCCAAACCGCCACACAGGCCCTCTCATCCCAAAAAGAAAAACCAAGCGTCTAGCCAATCAGCTCATAAAATCATCCAAACCCAAGAAATTAGTAAACATGTACCTATTTGTCGGGCATACAATTTTATTCCTCTTCTCTAGCCTCCTTGCAATGACCTGTTCAATATATATGCATGTACATGTATGCAACTCCAAACAATTTTCGATACAGTTCAATATTTGATATAATTTGGTTATATGTACCGTTCTTTCACATAATGGTTTTATTAGATAACAAATAATCATATAACACAACCATCAATCAATTAGTGAATTAACATTTCAAATTCATAATTTTGATACATATACAGAAAATCATATTTTTGATGCCAATTCACAACAACATATCCTATCTAGTTTTGGTTCTCACACCAGTTAATTGGAAACATATAGATATCCCACTTTCGAAACTCGAAAATAAACACTGATGATGATATATCAATCATCAGTATCATCTCCGGGCGACTAGAGTGTGATTCTATATCTATCCAATATATTAAAACTTCGAATACACGTTTGCAAGACGTATATGCAAAATCTTTATATATTGGATTACCCAAATTCAATACAAATAAAATATTCAAATACGTATATGGTTTAAATTTTCAAAACAAAAATTGTTTTCATTTTAAAAATATACTCTTCACACTCGTTCTAGGATACTACTGATCCCATCTCTAACCAGTCATTCTTATTGGATATTACTAATCCAATCTCTGATGAATTCTTTCGTATGGTTCTAATGTGTCTTATTCTCGAGCTCTGATACCACCTGAAATGACCCGAATACAATGGGATATGTATTGTAAGCCGATTCGACTGTTTCAACCTGTTTCGGTCAAAATCAAAATATAAATCTATATATTGAATTTGAACGCACATTTCAATTTACCGTGGCCATAGACGGACTCTAAAAATTTCCAAAAAGTATTTTCTAGCTTCGTATTGACGATGTGGCTCTAACAAAACTAATTTCGTCAATTTTGGAGACCGTTTGAAAAATGGCCATTTTCTAGTCGATCCAAATTGACAGAAACAGTCAAAACATGTTTTACTTTTCCACGCTCACATATTAATTCCAAAAATTATGAATTTTGGAATACAGCAATAATTTGACACTACTGATCCAACAAAAGTGGTTTCGTCGAAAACGGAGGTCGTTTGCAAAATTTCCATTTTTAAGGGCTATATTTCCATAGCGACTATTCTGAATTTTCAACTGGGCATAACTTTTTATTCCTACTATGAAATTTTGATATTTTAGATTCGTTGGAAAGATATTTTCAAATAGATTCTAATATTTTTAGTTTCTCTAAAATCCGGTTTATTTTGAATCCTGTACGTTTACTTGAAATCGAATTTTTGAACTACCGTGCCACTTTCAATTCCTTTTATAATTAAAATAAATATTTATATTCTAACGACAATTCAAATAAATATATACATCCTAATTCAAATAAATTTCTAGTCATCATTATTTAAAATAATTCATCTTAAATATCCAAAATTCATCAAAATTGCCAAAGTAAAATATTAAATTGGTTCGGATTTTCCGGGTTGTTACATAGAATTGTTTCGTCAAAATTTCAATTAGACTTGAAGTTATATTCCACTTTCAAATCATGCCAACTCAATTTCAATATTTCAATCGATTAATTTCAATTTTTCATTCATTTCGATCCAATCAATTTAATTAAAATAGTTAAGTTCCAATCAGATTCTCATTTCCAATGATTTCTATTCATAACAAATATTGAGTTCACAAATTCAAATATCACCTTAAATCAAGGTTAATTGAAATAAATTTCAAAGGTGGATAAAATAATTCAATTTCAGTGGATTTAATTCAAATTCAATGGAAATCAGCTTATAAAACAACATTTATATTGTCTGAATACAATATTTCAAGATTCAAGGTTAAACAAATTTCATTTAACCAACCGGTGTCCGTATAAAATTTTCTATCCTATGCCCAAGTGATACTTAAAATTTAATTTTAGTATTTTGGGAAAGGATATATATCATTTTTATCCAAATCAGGGTCATAGGTATTTATCATTTCAACCAACATTCTTAATTCATTTTAATGATCAATCCCAAGTTTATTTGATGCACGTAACATTTAAGGTAAATGGTTAGGATTAATCAACATAAGCAATTGTCATATTTGAACAAGGTGAATAACAAGGTGAATTACACAACAATACATTAAATATATAAATCCAAGGCATCTATCAAAATCAATACATTCAAACAGTTCAAGATAACATCAGTTTACTAGTCATCGGGTATTTTTATACTAGTAATTAAGTTCTAACTGTACAATTTATATTAACAGTTAAACTAAATTATAATGTATATGCATATTAACACAAATAAGTAATTTAAACAATCAAACAACAAACAATACAATCATATCACAACATGAATTTAATTTACCTAACAATCAAATAATTTAGTTAGGTGTAAGTGGGTTTAATCACTCACCTTTCATTCCGAACGCGTTTGAAATTCAAATGAAGGCCCATAATTTAATAGTCTCAGAATCAGTCCATGACAACTCCATGTTGTCCGGAATTTCGATACGATCCCAACAGATCCATTCGTGCGTCAAACTGAATTCGTATGCAAAGCTACACGCGTTTTACTATAATGAATATTAAACGAATATAAAATAATATAAAACAACTATATCCACTTAGCAAGTCCAGATCGGCATCTTCACATATTCTTTATATGTTGGAAAATTGCCTGCTACCCATTGTGAAAAACTTCCATGGTCGAAATTTATGGCATCCATAGCTCCTCGTCTTATCATCAAAATTCTTGAAACCAGCGCCTAACTTCATCTGTTTGGATGCTCCATCTTCCAACACCATCCATTCAACTTGCATGCTACCATGGTTCTCCGCCCCCCTGAAAAAACCGTGCATGCTACAGGGTTTGTGCAACACTTTATTTCTGGCCAAACTCTTCAAATTCCACCACGCTATGCTATCTTCCACCACAAACTCGAATACAATATTTAATTCGTGATTTAATCCTTATAAAAATCAAAAATCTTGACCCTAGTTCTATGAGGAAGAACGTGCTCCACCAAGATGTCGTCAAGTTCATCAATGTCGACATAGATCTAAAGAGGACTGAAGCACGAACTCGAATCACTTGGTTTCATGATTTTTTATGACGTAAAGAAGGAGATATGAATATTTTTTTAGAGGCCAGCAGCTTTTTTTTTTACTAGAAGATTAAGAAGAATAAAGTTAGGGTTAAAAAGGGTTATTTATAGGAGGAATCAATCCTTTTGTATTCATCTATACTTTTATACCAAACATTAATAATTTAATTCCAATCCAAACTTGGACTTATATTAGTTATAAGGATAAATTACATATACAATAAATTCAATTTATTTATTTTTAAATTAAATTTGAGCAATTAAATTTAAAAATAATTAATTCATTTTAAGTCTTAATAACTTGCTATAAATTCCCATTTACATTTTTAAACAATTTAAACCACTTTCTTACCAATATACCATTGATTAACATTTATTGGTAGCATTCACTTTATTGCTCATTAGTTGTTTTCATTCTCTTCCAAATTTGATTCATTTCAATTTATTAGGTTTATATACATTTATTTTCTTACAATGAATTCATATTCAATTAATGTATATTACCTTATATTCAATTGACTCATTTACAATCATCGACGTACACTATATTTTTTTTCACTCACAAATTAGACTCATTTCCATATTATATCAATTCCATTTCATTCGGCTTATTTTACTAATTTAGTCCTTCCAAGTTTATTTATTCAATTTCATTTGTCTCCATAAGTTAAGTAAATCTAATAATCCATACACTAGTTTAATTTATATACCCTTTTTTTAAGTTGAATTCAATTCCATAACAAAATTAAATATATCATTTAACATCAGAATTTATATTTTATTTACATTTATAAATAATCAATTTAATTTCACCTTGTTTATCTTACTTAGTTGAATTAAATTTCATAATAAATTAAGTATTTATCTCTTAAAATCGCGACTTAAATTTTCATAAGCCATCCATTTAATTTCAATATTCATTATTCATAACACTACTAGCATATTATCAAATTTCTTATTTTAAAAGCAATTTAACTTCTTATATTTTGGTAAGTCATATTCATGTTATAGAAAAAAAAGGAGTATAATTCAAGTTCAATAGTTACCAAATTATCTCAAAATCCAATGGCTTCTCACGTTACTTTCCATTTTCTTATATTCATTTCTTACTTCACCTTAATTGCAATTCATTTTGTGTAGTAATTGTAATTTATTTTCAATTTTTCATCGATGAATTATATATTGAATATATAATTGAAGAATTGTTATAACTCTCCAATTTAAACTTAATTTTGTGTTTGCTATTTACAAAAACAAAATTTAGATTCACATTAATTTTACCCTCTTATTTATAATTTCTTTCCCATGTAACCATAACATTTATTACATATTAATTCACTACTTTACTTGTAGCGTTTATTTTATTTCT
This sequence comes from Allium sativum, assembly GCA_030737875.1. Taxonomy (NCBI): domain Eukaryota; kingdom Viridiplantae; phylum Streptophyta; class Magnoliopsida; order Asparagales; family Amaryllidaceae; genus Allium; species Allium sativum. The sequence goes on along the minus strand of CM060912.1, from coordinate 47,497,250 downwards.
TTGTTTCCATTTATTACCTTACTATTTTATAAATTCAACTTTTAATTTATAATAACTATAATACTTAATCATATTAATTCAAGTTGGTTACCATATCAATACCAGATAGTTAGCATTTGATTTGTTCCTACTTGTTTATTCATGAGAATTTCAATTAACGACAATAAAGAGAAGAGCAATGGAAATCATGTCAAGGAGCTAAGTTTTAATATATATATATATATAAGTATTGAGTCGTGTTAGATTTATGCTAAAATTTATCCTCAAAGTATAACACGATTGCATGAATCTTTAGTTATATATATATATATATATATATATATATATATATATATATATATGAATACGAATATACGCTCTAAAAACCAGCTGATACTGGGTTGGTTCTGTAACCAGTCGTCTGGTAGGAAACAGAACAATCAAATGGTCATAGGTCAAAAGTCCAATAACTACAAGTTCCTGAGCATATTTAAATATATATACAAATTTCATTCTTAACCAGTCGACTAGTGACTTTTCTACCACTTGACTGATTAGAGATTAACAGTCATTTTTATGAAGAGTCACCTTCTTTCATGAAGAGATTTCTCTTCAATTATGAACAAAAATGGATGCAACTCTTTGCTAAAACCTTTCATGAAAGAATGCTAGTCTTCTACAATTATATAAGTGCAACAAACATGTTTTCCAAATCACCGATTCTAAAATAACCTACTCTAATTTTCGATTTCCACTTTTTTACTCATCGCATTCTAAAGCTCTCTTAAATTCAAGTTACTTTTTAAATCTTTGATATTATTTCAAATCTCTTGATTCAACAAGAAAAATACTTCCTTCAATCTTCACATACACATCAAATACTTGAGGATAAGATTATAGGAAGGGTGTACTTCATCATGACTATTCAGTGTTGATTAGAGAACACATTCAAAAGTCAGAACTCTTGTAATTTGTGAAGTCCTGTGTGGGTGCTCAGGCGTGGACATCCTTGTTGGTACTCGGGTGTATTGTGACCTATTCCTCCAGGGAAGAGAGGGCGTGATAGTGAATTCCGAAGAGGAGCTTTGGGATTGGACTTAGGACGGGAAGTCCGAACCACTATAAAATTCCAGGTGTCTTTACGTACTGCACTTTATTTTATTTGTGATATATCTCTATAGCTTAGTTTTACCTGCATAACTATTGTAGCTTACAAGTTAGCTTATCATTTACACTTCCGCAATATCTATATAAAGATCCTATTTAAGTCACACACACTGATTTTTCAATTAGTATAAAATTCTTAGTAATAAATTAAATGTTTCTACTAAGAAAAATTACTCGAGAAGTATTAGTATATGGATTCCAAAAACCAATAATACTTTTATTAGAAATAAATATATTAAGAATTTTTTAGATACTATTCACAACAATATTAATTACATTTTCAAAAAGGACTCTAAACCCTCTTCGGTTCGGCTTCCTAAGATTTAACCCTTAGGACCCTAACGGAGGAAGTGGGTACCAATAAAATTTGTTTTACTTTTGCAGGTCCCACTTAACAAGAACAGAGGAAAATGAATTCTAGACAGTGGTTGCTATAAACATATGACAGGAGATAAAGAGTGTAACGAAAAGGAATTTCGCTCGATCTGAATCGACTGCTAAACCGACCGAGATCATTTGCAAAATTCCTATTTTTAAGGGCCAGAATTCCACAGCGACTATTCTGAATTTTCAACTGGGCATAACTTTTTATTCCTGCTATGAAATTTCAATTTTTGGATTCATTGGAAAGATATTCCCAAATAGATTCAAATATTTTTGGTTTCTCTATAATCCGGTTTATTTTGAATCCTGTACATTCATTTGAAATTTGAAATCGAATTTTCAAACTACCACGCCATTTTCAATTCCTTTTATAATTAAAATAAATCATTTATATTCTAACGACGATTCGAATAAATGTATACGTTCTAATTCTATTCAAAATAAATTTCTCGTCGTTATTATTTAAAATAATTCATTTTAAATATTCAAAATTCACTAAAATTGCCAAAATAAAAATTTTAAATTGGCTCGGATTTCTGGGTTATTACAACCTCCCTCACTTAAAACTTTTCGTCCCCGAAAAGGAACGAAGCTGAAAGTTGTTTAACAAATCAACTCCACTTTCATTATTTTCTTTATGGCTTAAGTTCTTCAACTTTTCAGTTTCTAAAAACTTTTCAAATTTTTCAAAAATTTGGCTAACACCCTAAATTTTCGAAAAATTTCGCCATAACCTCCCCTGCACGGGAGCTTCGGGATATTCCAAATAGCCTCCCATGGCACTCATCAATCCAAAAAGAAAAAGACACAGCCAACCGACTAGCCAATCGGCTCATAAAATCATCAAAACCCAAGAAATACAATAAACATGTACCTATTTGTCGGGCAAACAATTTTATTCCTCTTCTCTAGCCTCCTTGCTATGACCTGTTCAATGTAAGTACATGTATATGCATGCAAATGCGACTAATTTTCAATACAACTCAATAGTTGGTACAATTGGGCTAAAGGTTCAACATTTAATTAATCAAACAATAATCAAACAACACAACCAGCAATCAATTATTTGATTAACGTTTCAAATTCATAATTTTGGTACATATACAGAAAATCATGTTTTTGATGCCAAATCACAACAATAAGCCCTATCTAATTTTGGTTCTCACACCAGTCAATTGGAAATATATAGAAATCTCACTTTCGTCACTCGAATATAAATTCTGATGATGATATATCAATCATCAGAATCACCCCCGGGCGACTAGAGTGTAATTCTATATCCATCCAGTATATTAAAATTTCAAATACACACGGATCAGACGTATATGCAAAATCTTTATATACTGGATTATCCAAATCAATACAAATAAATATTCAAATACGAATAATTGAATTAAATTTTCAAAACAAAACTTGTTTTCACTTTTAAAAATATACTCTTCACACTCGTTCTAGGATATTACTGATCCCATCTCTAACGAGTCATTCCCATTGGATATTACTAATTCAATCTCTGATGAATTCTTTCGTTTGGTTCTAACGTGTCTTGTTCTCGAGCTCTGTAAACCAGAGCTCTGATACCAAATGTAACAAAAAGGAATTTCGCTCGATCCAAATCGATCGCTAAACCGACCAAGATCGTTCGAAATCCCTGATTGCTTTGAGAACACGACAAATCAGAATGCAAACAGAAGAACATTTCATTGCTTATTACAACAATTCCATCAGAATACAAGAATATACAGAGTATGAATAATTATAATACAACAGAAAAATTTCAGAGATTACAATAAATTACATAGTAGCGGAAAAACAATACAAAACACAACTGAAAGTAATACACAGATACAGAGCTTTCCGAGTATCGTTCCAGCTGTAAACCAGGATCCTGTGAATATAAATCTGCATAACCAAAATTACTAGCTGCCCGTGTCAAAATAAGGGCACCCAGAGTTTAGGTTAAAACAATAAACTCCAGGTCGGTCATGTGACTGGTGTGAGAACTAAAATATTTATTAATCTTTATTTTAAAGTTAGGTAAATCAAGGGATTACGCCACATAACACGGAATGGGTTTTCTCCCAAGAATACCAGTGCATAAAACAACAGTGCAATGCTAAATAAAGGACAATGAAGCTATTATAAGACCCAGGTCCCATCACACAATACAAAGCAAGCCGGAGGATAGGGTTTTTACCTTATAATAGCCAAGAATGCTTAATACGTTTAAAACAAATCATTTGATACTATTATAAGTGCATAGTGTATAAAACAACTTCAAATCATAAGTATCAATCATAGACGGCATAAGTGCCCCATACCACTATGTCGCCATACTAGGCTCTACAATCAAAACTGCAAAGTCATGTGTTGGAAGTTGGATTTCCATCTGTGAACCAAGGTAAAAGATAGTCCTCTACTGATTCGAGATGCTCTAGCCCGTGTCTCAGGACCAAGACTCAGGTGGGCGCTTGGATCGTCAGGGCCGGTCCACTGATGTGGATTAAAATGCCTGAACACTGTGTTTCCCCACCCTTTGGGGGCGTCAATGAGCCAAATGACTCCATCGGCTCCACATAGTCACCGATATATCTGAGGTGCCTCGCAACAGCAACAACCACACAGGTGAAAATTATACAAATGTCAGGGCTGGTAGGTCTTCACATCGTTTGGGTGATTACAGATGATCTTGATTGGGTTGTACACCCAAGAGGAGGGAATCAGTTGGTGATCATCCAGACATACTTGGAGATCGATGGATATGCAAGGTACAAGTGCCTCCGGTTTCGTTCAGACCCAGAACGAACTTGTAAATGGACTGTGTGTCTGACATTGGATTTTATTCTATGTGATTGATTTCTATTAAATATATATCTGTTTGGCAGAGGAGAATTTATTCTCTTGCTTAATGCCCTTCTTTGAGACGTACGAGCTTAGGGGTTATATATTGACGGATATCAATCACATGGAGTGACCTGCCTATGTGGCATGCCTATGTGGCATGCCTATGTGGCAATTGATCAAGGCTTCTGTTGAAAAGCAAAGTCTTGTGGTTGATGATCAAAGTACCGCCTGTGTGGCATAGCTTTGTGTAACGTTAATTCGCGAGTCTCACACCCCGGTTGTGAACCAAAAACGGGAGAGGACATCAGGGAGGGCATGCGTTTCCTTCTAGCCAGGGTGGTGTCAGTGACCTACCAGCCCTAACATTTATATTATTTTCACCTGTGTGATTATTGCTGTTGCGACGCGCCTCGGATATATTGGTGACTATGTGGAGCCGATGGAGTCATTTGGCTCATTGATGCCCCAAAGGGTGGGGAAACGCAATGTTCAGGCATTTTAATCCACATCGGTGGACCGTCCCTGACGATCCAAGGGCCCACCTGAGTCTGGGTCCTGAGACATGGGCTAGAGCGTCTCGAATTGGTAGAGTACTATCTTTGGCCTTAGTTCACAGATGGAAATCCAACTTCCAATACGTGGCATTGCGGTTTTGGTTATAGAGCCTAGTATGGCGACATAGTGGTATGGGGCACTTATGCCGTCTATGGTTGATACTTATGATTTGAAGTTGTTTTATACACTATGCACTTATAATAGTATCAAATGATTTGTTTTAAACGTATCAGGCATTCTTGGCTATTATAAGGTAAAAACCCTATCCTCCGGCTTGCGTTGCATTGTGTGATGAGACCTGGGTCTTATAATAGCTTCATTGTCCTTTATTTAGCATTACGCTATTGTTTTACGCACTGGTATTCTTGGAAGGAAACCCGTTCTGTGTTATTCGGAGTGGTCCCTTGATTTACCTAATTTTAAAATAAAGATTAATAACTGTTTTAGTTCTCACATCAGTCACACTACTGACCTGGAGTTTATTGTTTTAACCTAAACTTTGGGTGCCCTTATTTTGACATGGGCAGCTAGTAGTTCTGGTTTTGCAGATTTATATTCACAGGATCCTGGTTTACAGCTGGAACGATACTCGGAAAGCTCTGTATCCGTGTATTACTTTCAGTTGTGTTTTGTATTGTTTTTCCGCTACTATGTAATTTATTGTAATCTCTGATATTTTTCTATTGTATTATAATTATTCATACTCTGTATATTCTTGTATTCTGATGGAATTGTTGTAATAAGCAATGAAATGTTCTTCTGTTTGCATTCTGATTTGTCGTGTTCTCAAAGCAATCAGGGGTTTCGAACGATCTCGGTCGGTTTAGCGATCGATTCGGATCGAGCGAAATTCCTTTTCGTTACAAAGAGATGTTAATTAATATTGTTTACTCAAAAGAAGGAACTGTCACATTTGGAGATAACTCCAAAGGATACATCATCGACAAAGGCAATGTGAACAATTACGGTATATATAATTCACCTCTTATTTCTGATATTTTATTAGTTAAGAACTTGAAACATAATTTGTTAAGTATTAGTCAATTATGTGATAAAGGTTTTAAAATATCATTTTCTGAAAATAAATGTAGTATATTAGATTCAAATCAAAATCTTGTTTTTGAATGAAACCGAGATAAAAATATTTAAATTTTGAATGTGGCAGTTAATAATAATCCTAGTATGTGTTTATTAGCTAAAGACTATGATCCTTGGTTATGGCACAAACGATTTTTGTCATATTAATTTTAAAACAGTAAAAAAGATTTCTAAAAATGATCTTGTAAGAGGATTACCCAAAATAAAATTCAAAACAGAAAATTTGTGTGATGCTTGTCAACTTGGAAAGTTAACTAAATCTTCTTTTAAATCTAAAAAGTTTATATCAACACTACAACCACTTGAACTACTACACATGGATTTATTCAGACCAACTCAGGTTCAGTCCATAAATCATAGTAGATATGTGTTTGTAATTGTTGATGACTTTTCAAGATATACTTGGACTATGTTTTTAAAGAATAAAAGCGATACTTTTGATAACTTTAAAACTTTTGTCAAACAAATTCAAAATTCAACTGATTTAAAAATAAAGAATATACGAAGTGATTATGAAGGAGAATTTGATAATGAGATACTGGATTTATTTTGCCAAAAGAAAGAAATTTTTCATAATTTCTCTTTTCCTAGAACTCCACAACAAAATGGAGTTGTAGAACGTAAAAATAGAACTTTGCAAGAATGTGCCAGAACGTTATTAAATGGAAGTGCACTGCCAGAACATTTTTGGGCTAATGCAGTTGCTACAGCTTGTTATGTTTTGAATCGTGTCCCTATTCGACCACTTACTAAAAACACTCCATACAAACTTTTTACTGGAAGAAAATCGAACATTTCATATTTTAAAGTATTTAGTTCAAAATAGTTCATTTTAAATACGAAAGATCAACTTGGAAAATTTGATTCAAAATCCAACGAAGGAATATTCTTAGGATATTCTGAGTGTAGCAAAGCTTATCGTATTTTCAATAAGAGAACCAATAAAATAGAAGAATCACTTCATGTTACATTAGATGAAAATTTTGTTCAAAATTCGTTTAATTCGGATATTATGAAAAATAATTCTTCTCATGACGATGATATTGATATATATATATATAGAGAGAAGATGAAAACAATGTTCATAATAACATAGAGAACAATACTACAGAAATTTAATATAATATTGATAATCAAAATATTCCTATTAATGAAGTTAGATCTCCACCAAGAATATTATGAGACCATCCAACACAAAATATTATTGGTGAAATAACTTCAAACGTAAGAATAAAAAGTCAACTTAATTTAGTAAGTAATGTGGCCTTCTTATCAGATATCGAACCCAAAAATCCTAAGGAAGCATCTAAAGATGAAAATTGGATAATCGCCATGCAAGAAGAATTAAACTAGTTTGACCGTAATAAAGTCTGGGAATTAATTCCAAGACCTAGTGATCAAACTGTCATTAGAACAAATCAGGTTTACAAAAATAAAGCAGATGAATTGGGTAATATTACTAGAAATAAAGCTAGACTTGTTGCACAAGGTTACAATCAAGAAGAAGGCATAGACTACGAAGAAGCATTTGCTCCAGTCGCACGATTAGAAGCAATTTTAATTTTATTAGCATACGCATGTTATCATAAATTTAAACTATATCAGATGGATGTTAAAAGCGCTTTCTTAAATGGCTATATTGAAGAGAGTGTATATGTTGAACAACCTCCACTATTTGCTCATGAGAAATTTTATGATCATGTCTTTAAATTAAAAAAGGCATTATATGGTTTAAAACAAGCAACTCGTGCTTGGTATGAACGTCTCAAGAACTATTTATTAGAGTCAGGATTTCAAATAAGAAAATTTGATCAAACTCTTTTTATTAAGAAAGCTGATAAAGATATTTTAATATGTCAATGGCGTTATTTTTGGATCTACAAATGATAAATTATGTCAGGAATTTTCAAAAATAATGACTAGTGAATTTGAAATGTCTCACATGGGAGAGCTATCGTATTTTCTGGGCTTACAAATTAAACAATTAATAGATGGAATTTCCATTAATCAAGAAAAATATTGCACTAATCTAATAAAACATTTTGGAATGGAAAACACTTCAAGTAAACCTACACCAATGAGCACGATGACACATTTAGATAAAGATGAAAGTGCAAAAGTGTATATCAAAAGTTATATCGAAGCATGATAAGTTCACTTCTGTATTTAACTGCTAGTAGACCCGATATTATGATGAGTGTTTGCTTATGTGCTCGTTCTCAAGCTAATCCAAAAGAATCACAATTGAGGGCAGTAAAACGTGTATTACGTTATCTTAGAAGTACCAAAGAATTTGGGCCTTTCTGTCCAAAATATTGTTCCTTCAAATTAGTTTCATATAGTGATGCTGATTTTGGAGGACCACGGACGGATCGGAAAAGTACAAGTGGAACATGTCATTTTATCAGTAAATCACTTATATCCTGGTTCAGCAAGAAATAGAATTGCGTTTCACTGTCAACACGTGAAGGTGAATATATATCTGCTGCACTAGCTTGTACTCAAGTAATATATATGTAGCAAACACTAAAGGATTTTAACGTTAATTTATCTAATTCCACTATTTATTACGACAATACAAGCGCAATTAATTTATTTAATATCCAGAAAACCATTCGAGAACTAAACATATTGATTTAAGACATCATTTCTTGAGAGACAATATTGAAAAACAAATCATCAACTTAGAGTTTATAAACTCAGAAAATCAAATTGCTAACATATTTACTAAACCCCTTTTAAAGAATTCTTTCTTAAGACTTCGAAAAGAATTAGGAATTGTTTCTTTTAAAGATCTCTAAAAATTTATTTGATTACTTTGCAATCATATTGCTTTACGCTTTTTAATCGATGACAAAGCAGGAAAATATTATATTTTATATGCTCATAATGATGGATTTATTCATTTATGCATTAAAAATATATATGCGCTAACATTTTGTTGCAGGAATCTAAATGGTAAGGTTATATATTTATGAACTAACAAAATGTTGTAGTAATTCAGGGGGAGCTAAATATGTATACAAACATACATATAGGGGGAGAAATTCATTTTTTTTTTAAATAATGCAATATGTTGTCATCAATCAAAAAGGGGAGAATGTTGATTCACGAGAATTTCGATTAATGACAACAAAGAGAAGAGCAATGGAAATCATGTCAAGGAGCTAATTTTACATAAATATATAAGTATCAAGTCGTGTTAAATTTATGTTAATCCTCAAAGTATAACACGATTGCATTAATCTTTAGTTATATATATATATATATATATATATATATATATATATATATATATGCTCTAAAAACCAGCTGATACTGGACTGGTTTTGTAACCAGTGGACTGGTAGGAAACAGACCAGTTGATTGGTCACAAACCAAAAGTCCAGTAACGGCTAGTTCCTGAGTATATTTAATTATATATACAAATTTCATTCTTAACTAGTTGACTAGTGACATTTCTACTAATCGAATGATCGGAGATTAATAGTCATTTTATGAAGATTCGCCTACTTTCATGAAGAGATTCCTCTTCAATTATGAACAGAAATGGATGCAACTCTTTGCTGACACTTTTCATGAAAGACTGCTACTCTTCTACAATTATATAAGCACTACAAACATGTTTTCCAAATCAGAAATTCTAAAATATTCTACTCTAATTTCTGATTTGCACTTCTTTACTCATCGCATTCTAAACCTCTCTTAAATTCAAGTTACTTGTTGAATCTTTGATATTATTTCAAATCTCATGATTCAACAAGCAACATACTTCCTTCAATCTTCACATACACATCAAACACTTGACGATAAGATTACAGGAAGGGTGTACTTCATCGTGACTATTCAGTGTTGATTAGAGAACACATTCAAAAGTCAGAACTCTTGTAATTTGTGAAGTCCTGTGTCGGTGCTCAGGCGTGGACATCCTTGCTGGTGCTCGGGTGTAATGTGACCTATTCCTCCGGGTTAAGAGAGGGCGTGATAGTGAATTCCACAGAGGCGCTTCATGACTGAACGTAGGACGGGAAGTCCGAACCAGTATAAAATTCCTGGTGTCTTTACTTACTGCACTTTATTTCATTTGTGATATATCTCTATAGCTTAGTTTTACCTGCATAACTATTGTAGCTTATAAGTTAGCTTATCATTTACACTTCTGCTATATCCATATAAAGATCCTATCTAAGTCACACACACCGACTGTTCAATTGGTATAAAATTCCTAGTAATAAATTAGATGTTTCTACTCAGAAAAATTACTCGAGAAATATTAGTATATGGGTTTCAAAAACCAATAATACTTTTATTAGAAATAAATATATTAAGGATTTTTTAGATACCGCTCACAACAATATTAGTTACATTTTCAAAAAGGACTCTAAACCCTCTTGGGTTTGGCTTCTTAAGATTTAACCCTTAGGACCATAACGGAGGAAGTGGGTACCAATAAAATTTGTTTTACTTTTGCAGGTCCCACTTAATAAGAACAGAGGAAAATGGATTCTAGAAAGTGGTTGCTCAAAACATATGACAGGGGATAAAAAGATGTTAACTAATATTGTCTACTCAAAAGGAGGAACTATCACATTTGGAGATAACTCCAAAGGATACATCATTGCCAAAGGCGATTTGAGCAATTACGGTATATCTAATTCACCTCTTATTTCTGATGTTTTATTAGTTAAGGACAAGAAACATAATTTGTTAAGTATTAGTCAATTATGTGATAAAGGTTTTAAAATATCATTTTCTGAAAATAAAGGTTGTATATTAGATTCAAATCAAAATCTTATTTTTGAAGGGAACCGAGATAAAAATATTTTTATTTTGAATATGGTAGTTAATAATAATCCTAGTATGTGTTTATTAGCCAAAGACAATTATCCTTGGTTATGGCACAAGCGATTTTGTCATATTAATTTTAAAACAATAAAGAAAATTTCTATAAAAGATCTTGTAAAAGGATTACCCAAAATAAAATTCAAAACAGAAAATTTGTGCGATGCTTGTCAACTTGGAAAGTTAACTAGATCTTCTTGTAGTTCTAAAAAGGTTATATCAACACTACAACGACTTGAATTACTACACACGGATTTTTTCGGACCAACTCAGGTTCAGTCCATAAATCATAGTAGATATGTGTTTTTAATTGTTGATGACTTTTCAAGATATACTTGGACAATGTTTTTAAAGAATAAAAGCGATACTTTTGATATTTTTAGAACTTTTGTCAAACAAATTCAAAATTTAACTGATTTCATAATAAAGAATATACGAAGTGATCATGGAGGAGAATTTGAGAATGAGAAATTTGATTTATTTTGCCAAAAGAAAGAAATTTTTCATAATTTCTCTTTTCCTAGAACTCCACAACAAAATAGAGTTATTGAACGTAAAAGTAGAACTTTGCAAGAATGTGCCAGAATGCTATTAAATGGAAGTACACTACCAAAAAAAATTGCGCTAAAGCAGTTGCTAAGCTTGTTATGTTTTGAATCATGTCTCGACTCGACTTCTTACTAAAAACACTCCATACAAACTTTTTACTGGAAGAAAACCGAATATTTCATATTTTAAAGTATTCGGTTCAAAATGTTTCATTTTAAATACGAAAGATCAACTTGGAAAATTTGATTCAAAATCCAACGAAGGAATATTCTTAGGATATTCTAAGCGTAGCAAAGATTATTATATTTTCAATAAGAGAACCAGTAAAATAGAAGAAACACTTCATGTTTCATTCGATGAAAATTTTGTTCAAAATTCGTTTAATTCAGATATTATGAAAAATAAATCTTCTCATGACGATGATATTGATATATATAGAGAAGATGAAAACATTGTTCATAATAACATAGAGAACAATACTACAGAAATTCAATATAATATTGATAATCAAAATATTCTTATTAATGAAGTTAGATCTCCACCAGGATTATTACCAGACCATCCAACTCAAAATATTAATGGAGAAATAACTTCAAACGTACGAACAAGAAGCCTACTTAATTAGCCTTCTTATCAGATATCGAACACAAAAGCCCTAAGTAAGCATCTATAGATGAAAATTGGATAATCGCCTTGCAAGAAGAACTAAACTAGTTTGAACGCAGTGAAGTCTGGGAATTAGTTCCAGGACCTAGTGATCAAACAATCATTGGAACAAAATGGGTTTACAAAAATAAAGCAGATGAATTGGGTAATACTAGAAATAAAGCTAGACTTGTTGCATAAGGTTACAATCAAGAAGAAGACATAGACTACAAAGAAGCGTTTTCTCCAGTCGCATGACTAGAAGCAATTCGAATTTTATTAGCATACACATGTTATCATAACTTTAAACTATATCAGATGGATGTTAAAAGTGCTTTCTTAAATTGTTATATTAAAAAGAGAGTATATGTTGAAAAACCTCCACCATTTGCTCATGAGAAATTTCCTAATAATGCCTTTAAATTAAAAAAGGCATTATATGGTTTAAAACAAGCACCCCGTGCTTGGTATGAACGTCTCAAGAAATATTTATTAGAGTCAGGATTTCAAATTGGAAAAGTTGATCAAACTCTTTTATTAAGAAAGATGATAAAGATATTTTAATAGAACAAATATATGTTGATGACATTATTTTTGGATCTACAAATGATAAATTATGCCTGGAATTTTCAAAATAATGACAAATGAATTTGAAATGTCTTACATGGGAGAACTATTGTATTTTCTGGGCTAACAAATTAAACAACTATTAGATGGAAATTTCATTAATCAAGAAAAATATTGCACTAATCAAATAAAATGTTTTGGAATGGAAAACACTTCAAGTAAACCTACACCAATGAGCACGACGACACACTTAGATAAAGATGAAAGTGGAAAAAGTGTCGATCAAAAGTTATATCGAAGCATGATAGGTTCACTTCTATATTTAACTGCTAGTAGACCGGATATTATGAAGAGTGTTTGCTTATGTGTTCATTTTCAAGCTAATCCAAAAGAATCACATTTTAGGGCAGTAAAACGTATATTACGTTATCTTATAAGTACCAAAGATTTTGGACATTTCTATCCGAAAGATTGTTCCTTCGAATTAGTTTCATATAGTGATGCTGATTTTGGAGGATCACGGACGGATCGTGAAAGTACAAGTGGAACATGTCACTTTATCGGTAAATCACTTATATCTTGGTTCAGTAAGAAACAGAATTGCATTTCACTGTCAACATGTGAAGCTGAATATATATCTGCTGCACTAGCTTGTGCTCAAGTAATATATATGCAGCAAACACTAAAAGATTTTAACGTTAATTTATCTAATTCCACGATTTATTTCGACAATACAAGCGCAATAAATTTATTTAAAATCCGGTAAACCATTCGAGAACTAAACATATTGATATAAAACATCATTTCTTGAGAGACAATATTGAGAAACAATTCATCAACTTAGAGTTTATAAACTCATAAAATCAAATTGCTAATATATTTTCTAAACCCCTTTTAGAGAATTCTTTTATAAGACTTGGAAAAGAATTAGGAAATGTTTCTTTTAAAGATCTCTAAAAACTTATTCAATTACTTTGCCATCATATTGTTTAATTCTTTTTAATCGATGAGAAAGCGGGAAAATATTATATTTTATATGCTTATAATGATGGATTTACTCATTTACGCATTAAAAATATATATGCGCTAACATTTTGTTGCAGGAATCTAAACGGTAAGGTTATATATTTATGAACTGACAAAATGTTGCAAAAATTCAGGGGAAACTAAATATGTATACAAACATACATTCAGGAGAGAAATTCAATTTATTTTAAAAAAGAATGCAATAAGTTGTCATCAATCAAAAAGGGGGAGAATGTTGATTCATGAGGATTTCGACTAATGACAACAAAGAGAAGAGCAATGGAAATCATGTCAAGGAGATAAGTTTAAATAAATATACGTATTGAGTCGTGTTAGATTTATGTTAAAATCTATCCTCAAAGTATAACACGATTGCACGAATCTTTAGTGTAATAACCCGAAAATCTGGGCCAGTTTAAAATTTTTATTTTGGCAATTTTAGTGAATTTTGATTATTTAAAATGAATTATTTTAAATAATATCGATGAGAAATTTATTTTGAAGAGAATTCAAACGTATATATTTATTCGAATCGACGATAGAATATAAATATTTATTTATATTTATAAAAGGAATTGAAAATGGCGCGGTAGTTCGATAATTCGATTTCAAACTTCAATTGAATGTACCGGGTGCAAAACAATTTGGATTTTAGTGAAACCAAAAACATTAGGATCTAATTGAGAATATCTTTCCAACGAATCCAACAAATCAAAATTTCATAGTGGGAATCAAAAGATATGCCCAGTTGAAAATTATGAATAGTCGCTATGGAATTCAGGCCCTTAAAAATGGAAATTTTGCAAACGACCTCGGATTTTGACGAAACCACTTTTGTTGGGTCTGTGATGTAAAGTTATTGTTAGGTTTCAAATTTCATAATTTTTCAAATCAATATGTGAGCGTGGCAAAAGAAAATGCGTTTGACCAGTTTCAGTTGATTTTAATCGACTGGAAAATGGCCATTTTTCAAACGGTCTCAGAATTTGACGAAACTAGTTTTGTTAGGACCGTATCGTCAATACGAAGCTAGAAAATTTTTTCGGGGATTTTTCGAGTTAGTATGTGATCCCGGTAAATTGAAATGCGCGTTCAAATTCAATATATAGAGTTATATGTTGATTTTGACAAAAACTGATCGAAACGATCGAATCAGCCTACGAAACATATCCCATTGTGTTCGGAATGGGGGTAATTAGCTAGGGGCGACAGTCGTTGGGTCTCGTTTAGAGATCGAATAAAAAAAGTCAACTTTGGAGAATTAAATAAAAATATATTATTAACCCTCTCTCTACTTTACACTAAGACCCCCCCCCCCCCCGGTTACCTTTTTCTTCAACCAGAAAATTGAATTGGAAAAAAGAAAAAAGAAAACCCCAACGCCTCGAACCCCATCGCCCCTCTGCCAAGATCGACGCCGCCACCCGGAAGCCGCCTGGCCCTGTCGCCACCTCGCCAGAGCCATCCTCTTCATCTCCGCTAGCCCCCCCCCCCCTCCGTTCTGAGACCGTACCCTCCCCTGACTAAATCCGAAAGTAAACCCCTCCCAAACTCGAACGGAAACCGCCTGCACCGCCCCCTCGGGCCCACACCCCGCCTGCCGCGTTCTCTTGCTCCCCCCATGCTCGATTCCAGCTGTAAGCCTTCTGAATTTGTTAATCTTCCTTCATTTACTGTTTTTTTATACTTTATTTATTTATTTATTTATATAACCTTTGTGTTTTAAAAATTGAAAATGAAGTATATATATGTTTTAAAATCTGAAAATAAAGTATGGATTTTTACATAAGAAAAGGAATATTCTTTTTGGATATGAAGAATATGATTTCATTGAATTAAAATATGAAGTTAGCAAGGTTAAAAATATAATTTTTATTATAGTAGAAGAATAAAAATATGATTTTTATATGATATTGGTATTGAAAATTCGATTTTTATATATTGGATAACAAAGTAAAAATTCGATTTTTATATATTGAATAGCAAAGTAAAAATTCGATTTTTATATATTGAATAGCAAAGTAAAAAATTCGATTTTTATATATTGAATAGCAAAGTAAAAATTCGATTTTTATATATTGAATAACGAAGTAAAAATTTGATTTTTACATATGTAGAGAATACGGGCAAAGAAAGTGACAAAAGGCGAAAAGGTGAAGATTTCCTACATTTGAAGTGTCGTGGAGTTGGGATAGCTTTGGTGAGAACTTCTCACCTTTTAATTTTGTTTTTCTAGTTGAAATATATACTAGGATGCAGACAGTGTTTAGTAGCACCCGACACCCGTCGTCCACAGACCATGGACGGCTTGTATATTTGTTTGTTTGATTTTGATGTGTAGTTGATTGTGTGATGGGATGAATAGGTTGGGATTGGGGAATAAAATAAATGATTACTTCGGTGTGGTTCGCTAACTCCGACTAGTTTGAATTGATATTCAAAGGAGATTAAAGAATAAATTTAAAGAATTTATCTTTGATAAAATTAATGGGAACCTTTCCCAAAATATAAGAATATTTGAACTAAGGAATATTCTGAATTGGAATGAGGCATATGTTGTGTTTGTGTAACACGTGTTTATTATATTTATACGCGAGTTGTTCAGAAAGACCGGGTTTATCCCATTCTGAATAACTGATTCGACGTGGTATCGAAGATGAAGACTGTGGTTGAAGACCAGAAGTCTTCACGTTGTTGGGGTGATTACTGATGATCTTGATTGGGCTGTACACCCAAGAAGATGGAAACAGTTGGTGATCGTCCAGACGTACTTGGAGATCGATGGATATGCGGGGTACTAGGTGCCTCCGGTTTCATTCAGACCCAGAACGGACTTGTAAATGGATTGTGTGTCTGACATTGGATTTTAGTCTGTGTGATTGATTTCTATTAAATATATATCTATCTGGCGGCGGAGAATTTATTCTCTTGCTTAACGCCCTTCTCTGAGACGTACGAGCTCAGGGGTTATATACTGATGGATATCAAACGCATAGAGTGAATTGCCTATGTGGCATGCCTAAGTAACAAATGATCAAGGCTTCTGTTGAAAAGCAAAGTCTTGTGGTTGATGATCAAAGCATCGCCTGTGTGGCATAGCTTTGTGTAACGTGAATTCGCGAGCCTCACACCCCGGTTGTGAACCAGAAACGGGATAGGACCTCAGGGAGGACATGCGTTTCTTTCTAGCTAGGGTGGTGTCAGTGACCTACCAGCCCTGACATTTATATACTTTTCACCTGTGTGGTTGTTGCTGTTGCGAGGCGCCTCGGTTAGATCGGACGATCCGGGTTCGATGGAGCCACTCGTTGGCTCATTTACGCCCCAAAGGGCGGGGAAACGTAGTGTTCAGGCATAATAATCCACATCGGTGGACCGGCCCTGACGATCCAAAGGGAAGTTGCGGCTGTTCCTGAGACACGGGCTAGAGCGTCTCGAATCGGTTGAGGACTATCTTTTGCCTCGGTTCATAGACGGAAATCCAATTTCCAAATACGTGACATTTGCGGTTTTATTTGTAGAGCCTAGTATGGGGACATAGTGGGATGGGGCGCTTGTGCCGTCTATGATTGATACTTATGATTTGAAGTTGTTTTATACACTATATACTTATAATAGTATCAAATGATTTGTTTTAAACGTATCAAGCATTCTTGGCTATTATAAGGTAAAAACCCTATCCTTCGGCTTGCGTTGCATTGTGTGATGGGAACTGGGTCTTATAATAGCTTCATTTTTCTTTATTTAGCATTGCGTTGTTTGTTTTATGCACTGGTATTCTTGGGAGGAAACCCGTTCCGTGTTATACGGCGTGGTCCCTTGATTTACCTAACTTTAAAATAAAGATTTATAACTGTTTTAGTTCTCACACCAGTCCCATGACTGACCTGGAGTTTATTGTTTTAACCTAAACTCTCGGTGCCCTTATTTTCACATAGGCAGCTAGTAGTTTTGGTTTTGCAGATTTATATTCACAGGATCCTGGTTTACAGCTGGAATGATATCCGGAAAGCTTTGTATCCGTATATCTCCTTTAGTTGTGTATTGTATTATTTTCCGCTGCTATGTATTTAAATGTAATTTAAATCTCTGATATTTCTGTGTAATATTTTCTCATACTCTGTATAGTCTTGTATTCTGATGGAATTGTTGTAATATACAATGAAATGTTCTTCCGTCTGCGTTCCGATTTGTCTTGTCCTCACAATAATTCGTTCTTTCTCATCTCTTCGGAGACCGGGGAAGTTTGGGTCGCTTCATTTAGTTTCATATATGTATGAATATATACTCTAAAAACTAGTTGGTACTAGACTACAACTGTAACCAGTCGACTGGTAGGAAACAGACCAGTCGACTGGTCATAGACTAGAAGTCCGGTAATGGCTAGTTCCTGAGTATACTTAAATATATATACAAATTTCATTCCTAACCAATCAACTAGTGACTTTTCTACCAGTCGACTGATCGGATATTAACAGTCATTTTTATGAAGAGTCACCTTCTTTCATGAAGAGATTCCTCTTCAATTAGGAACAGAAATGGATGCAACTCTTTGCTGAAACTTTTCATGAAAGAATGCTACTCTTCTACAATTATACAAGCACTACAAACATGTTTTCCAAATCACTGATTCTAAAATAATGTACTCTAATTTCTGATTTGCACTTCTTTACTCATCACGTTCTAAAGCTCTCTTAAATTCAAGTTATTTGTTGAATCTTTGATAATATTTCAAATCTCTTGATTCAACAAGCAACATACTTCCTTCAATCTTCACATACACATCAAATACTTGAGGACAAGATTATAGGAAGGGTGTACTTCATGGTGACTATTCAATGTTGATTAGAGAACACATTCAAAAGTCAAAACTATTGTAATTTGTGAAGTCCTGCGTGGGTGCTCAGGCGTAGACATCCTTGTTGGTGCTCGGGTGTATTGTGACCTATTCCTCCGGGTTAAGAGAGGGCGCGATTGAATTCCAAAGAGGATATTAGGGACTGGACATAGGATGGGAAGTCCGAACCAGTATAAAATTCGTATTGCCTTTACTTATTGCACTTTCTTTTATTTGTGATATATCTCTATAGCTTAGTTTTACCTGCAAAACTATTATAGCTTACAAGTTAGCTTCTCATTTACAATTTCGCTATATCCATATAAAGATCCTATCTAAGCCACACACACCAACTTTTCACTACTTTCCAATTTTTATAGCAACTTTTATATTTACAATCGTTCCAGTTAATTGCAATCTAATTAAAATCATTATAAGTTGCCTAAATCAACATTACTTTTCCATTCTAGTTGATATCCTTGCTAAAAATCACAATTATGTTTCTCTTTCAATATTGAATTAAGGAATTTATTAAATTTAAAATTTTTAAATGGTCAAAAATATGGGATGTTACATTAAGCAGTTACACAGAGTTTATACTGGTTCGTCTCGTCGGAGCCTACGTCCATTTTAAATGGTTTTGCTTTTATATTCACGCTTGGAGATTTCAGGAGGTTGGACAATCTTATTACAGTGATTTACTGTACGTGACTAATATTTTGGGAGTCATATTTTGCATGTTGGAGGTCTTTCTCTTTCCGGATGCCCAAATAGCCCAAAATGGCTCTATGTCCAAAAGTGTAGTCCAATGACCAAAAACATGTTCATATGTCCAAGGATATGCTTCTTCTTCTTGCTAGGGTGTTAGAAGATGTTAGGGATGCTTTGGGAAGATCATTTTCTTCTTAGGCATCCATCAGAGCTTGGAGGAGAGCAAGAATCCACCCTCTTCATGTTGGAAATGAGGGGGGTGTTTATAGGAGTGAGTTGGTAGTGGAGTAGATGAAAAGTGGGCAGTAGCGACAAGATTTCATATACCACGTGTTGGGGGGATTTCGCATCCCTTAAAGGGAAGGATATGAATTCCTATCCTTGGGATAGGGATAAAATTTCATATTCCCATTTAGGATGCGAAGACGCTCTAATTCGGGTGACTGGGATGCAAATTCGCATTCCAAGAGGGGCCGCGAGTTCGCATCCCATGAAGATGAGGCGGGATGCGAATTCGCATCCCAGGAGGGGATGTGAGTTCGTATCCCATGGGATGGAAGCGGGATGCGAATTCACATCCCAAGAGGGGATGTGAATTCGAATTCCTAGAAATGCCGACAGGATGCAAATTCGCATCCTGCGATGGGATACAGATTCGTATCCCTTAGAGGATGCGATATTCGTGTTGTTTAGGGCCCCGAGGAGTTGTAATGCTGGTGATGAATTGATGGCGAGGCCAGAGGCTTATCTTGGGGCACTAGTCCTATGTTGAGCAGTTTGATCAAGTCCAATTGAGTATCATCTCATGACTTTATCTAGACTTAGGCTCTAGACGTCTCGGCAACGCCTCCGGGCAATTGATCCACGCGACGGGCAGAGTCGAGCTCTCTTTGACTATTCTTGGGAACTAGTCCAAATAGTTGGTTAACACTTGCCCTCCCAAAGGATGCCTTGCGCTAGCATGACATGCTTTGAGATAATTCAGATGCTCTTATTGATCGGGGAACTGTTTAGGTTGTGCAAGATGACCTGATGTTACCTTCCTTTGAGATTAGACGATGACTGGAATCCCATAACGCCATTCATGCGAATGTTCATTTCCTATAGAATCAAGAAGATGAACATTAAACATCGACTCCCGTTCACGTCGGGATATAAATGAGTCATTGTTGACACATGCAGCATAAGCACTCACTGAAAAATCGCGTGACTTAGTGTAGGATCTTTATATATGGAATATAGTGGAATTGACTATGATATTCTAACTTGTCTAATACAATAGTTATGCAAGTAAAAAGTTAACTAATATAAAATATCATAGATAAGTAAATGTAGTAAGTAAAGTGACACCGGGAATCTTATACTGGTTCGGACTTCCGGTCCTACGTCCAGTCTCAGACTCCTTCTAAATTTCTACTATCAATGCCCTCTCTTAACCTGGAGGAATAGGTTCACAACAATCCGATCCCCAACAAGGATTTCCCGCTTGAGCACCGACACGGAACTTTAACAAACAAAAAGAGCTTGACTTCTGTTTGTGTTCGTGAACAACACTGAATAGCCAACGATTTAGTACACCCTTCCTTTAATCTTTTCCTCAAGTATATAACGTGTATATGAAGATTGAAGGAAGTATATTACATACTGAATCAAGAGATTTGAAATAAATTCAAAGATTCAATAAGTACTTTTAATATTGAGAGCTTTTTAGAATGCAAATGTGCTTAGAAATGTAGATCAGAAAATAGAATAGATTTGGAAAGATTCAGTGATTTGATAAACAAATTCGTGATTTATTTATAGTAGTCGAAGAGTAGTAAATGTTCATGAAATGATTTATTGAAAAGTAGCAATCATTTCCTTTAGAAATTAAAAGAAACCTTTTAATAAAAGAAAGTGACCTTTCAGAAATATGGCTGTTAAAGTCGGGTCAGTTGACTGGTATAAAAATCACTAGTCAACTGGTCAAAAAAATAAATCGTATATAGTTGAAAAAATGACAGAAAATAGCCATTACTGGGCTTTTTGTTCCTGACCAGTCGAGTGGTAGGAAATGAACCAGTCGATTGGTTTAGGGCAACAAGCACTGTAATGGCTATTTTAAAGCCATTTACTCATATATATGTATATATATATATATATATATATATATATATGTGTGTGTGTGTGTGTGTGTGTGTGTGTGTGTGTTTTATATAATTGTTTTATATCAATGAGGATATATTTTAACATTCATCCAAGACACTAAACACACACACACACACACACACACACACACACATACGCATATATATATATATATATAATAACTCTTCAATTCGATCTTCATTTCCTTGTTGTCATGAATCAAAAACTCATGAATCAACACTCACATGTTTGCACATGGTTTTGCACATCCATAGTTGTCACGCCTCAGCTAATTGAGGCGCAAATAAAGTGCACTTTTGGTACTTTTTCTCGATGCGCTGAGGCTCAAATAATCGCGCCATGAGAAATAATTTATTTTATACCAAACCCACATTTGTTTGGACCCGATTTGACTCTCAATTTCGAATAGTTTTGTTCGATTTTAGGGTTTTCCCGTTCGTCTTAACGCATTCGACATTGAAAAAACTACCGCCGCCGCTAGGTGTGTGTGTCTATATATATTTCGAATATCAACAATAGTTTTTTTTTTTACTATTTTTCATTTAATTTAATTAGTTTAAAGATTTAAACTTTAATCTAAACTTGTTAGTTAATTTTCTTAGCTATGTTTTAATTTTTAAATTAAAATTTAGACATGTTTAAATTTTATTGAGTTATGTTTTAATTTTAAAGTTTAAAAATTTACGTTTTAAATAATTAAATTTATTGAATTTATGATCGTTTTATTTTCAAAATTGTATTTGTGACTTTGTACCTACTAATTTATGTTTTTATCACAAAATTTATCATTTTTAGTAGCATTTTGTAGTATAATTTTCTAGCAAAAATGCCCACACTTGTATAAAAGTTGCACAACAAAGCCCAAAGCTCAAAAAAGCCCAGGGATCAAGCCTTGCGCCTTTTTGTGCCTTTGCGCCTTAACTACTATGTGAGGGTCACGGCCAAAGTTTAAAATAAGTAACGTAATTGGGAAGTATGCTTTTAGCTTATGATTGCACGAGCTGGTTCTCGAAAATGGTATTGATTCATGAACTCGATTGCTTGTCATACGTTTTTGAATCATTTTAGTTTCATGAACAAATGATTGACAAGCGAATCGGATTGGCCCGATAGAAGGAGTGGATGTCGGCGGCAACCAAGAAGGCGTCTTCATAGCACCAGATATTGTGGGAGATATAGCGGTTCTAGAGAATCCCCCGGATTCGGTTTCTTTGCAGATAGGTGAAACTTCGTTGCAGCGAATATGTATGAAGTATGGAATACCCTAGGACGAAGTTAGAGTTCTTGGATGGGAAGATAGGACACACACTCCCTCGAAAAGGTATACTACCAATAGGTATATGTGTGCCTTAGGATGCGTTCCCCCGTTGTGTGCGTATATCCAATACATTCTATACTTCTTCCTTAGTGCCAGCACAGCTTCATTCGAATGCATATGCCTTCCTGCTTGGCACCTACATCCTAGATATTAAGTGGTTGCAGATTGAACCGTTGGGGGGAAGATGTAATGGATGGAAAATTCGCACCAATTTGAGCTGACTAATATTCTACACATTCAACTCAAAGTGCACGAAAATTCAGATCATTAATAGAAGAATTTAGAGGATGAGATAGAAAAGATAGAACTAATAGAATAGAAGAAGAAGAAGAACACTGAACAAAATCAGAGTAAACACGAAAACTCACAGCGGAATGAATAAATTTTATTATAACTTAACTTTGAAATACAATTTCTGAATCTGTACTAACATATCATATCAGAGTATAAGTCATATACATCACAGCGGAAATAATCTCAACATAACTAATTAATGGTGAAGCCTTCTGTTTCCAGCTCCTCCAAGTGAATCTATAAAAGCCTGAAACACTTGAATGCCCGTACAAATTTGGGCACCCAAGAGTTTAGGGAAAAGACAAACAAAATAAACTCTGGGTCAGTCATGGGACTGGTGTGAGTAAATTCCAACCATATTGTTTAACCTTGAAAATCCTTTTGAAACAAAAGGATAATAGTAAGACCAACCCATACATAAACATGGACGGTTTTTACCTTACTATAACCCCAATTTACTTTGATATCAAAACCAGTGATATTATGATAATGTCTAACCAAATAATTATCCAAGTAGCAGAACGCTTGCATCTCATGCTCCACATATATATAGTATAAAATCATAAACCGCAGGCGCTTATTGTAGAATGGATTCCAACAGACAAGGTATGGGAGCACCTTCCGAACAGTGTACTCTAGAGGGGATACACTCAGGGTTCAACAAGAACGTCTTGCAACCCGGCCACACATGACCGCTCACTCATTTAGCTTGAGTGTCGCGAATATATTACCACCACGGTTGTAGGCCATCCAACCGTCATCCGAAGATACAGAATCGAAAAGAAGTATAAATATGAATTTTCTCTAGATCGGTGACAATACACCCTGCTTGGGGATGACCCAACTAGCCATGCTGCCTAGCCCAACTTTTGTTACTTTCTGGTTGTGAGGCTAGAGGCTACGTCTATCTTCAGAACATCTGATCACCATTCACTTCGAATGCCACATCGTCAAATCCGTAATTACATATTGATTACACAAATGCACACTGGGTGTAGAATAAAGAGAAGTTACCTTCTCCCCACCAACTTGGTATATTCGTAAAAATCAACGGACTGACCGTTGGAAATACTCTGTCAGACACTCGTCCATACAAGTTGTCCTGGGACTGGACAAATAGAAAACACCATTCTAGAACTGGACGACCCTTGCATTTCACACCGTCTTCAATTATCTTCAGCGTATCTAATTCGCAGCGCTTATGCCTATACGGTGTGGTTTTCGGGTAATAAATCCAACCGGACTCTCCGTATTGACAACGATGGTCAAAATACTTCGATAGTCGGTTATTTAACTATCGAAGTAAAAACAACATTCATTCAATGTACAACAAACATCACACAATCACGACCACTTTTAATTTAACATTCGACTTTATTATTCGAATTCCCATATCTTGCCAGAGATTTCTCAAATCCCGTTTTAGCCTTTTTACACTTCTTGGAAAACATTTCTAGTTATTATAAACTCTTATTCCTTCATATTCCAGAAACTATACGTTATTAACGTTTGAACTATTTCCATAAATTTCACGTTCTTTATTTCTATACTTGGATAATCCACCCTATTTTCATTGGGAAACATTTCCAATTTCATTTTAACCTTTTAATCGGCCCAACGTTCACTTTTAAAACATTACTCACTTTGAAATGTGAATACTATCCCTTATTATAGAAATCTGAACATCTTTATCGTATAACTCTTTATTCACGTAATAACTTCCCTTATCTTGTTACCGAAATCTCTTTCCTACTTCTATTCCACTTTATAAACTCTGTTTCTAAGTCAACTTCTTATCAAATCAATTTCAAGTTTATAATTAAATACTGATTCCTATCCTATTAACATTTATTTGTCTAGAACTAAATATTACTATCCTATCAGATTATAATTCCTAAAAATAATTTACTTTTAATATATTCGACATCGTCGAATCCTAGTTCCAAATCATAATGGTTTAATTCTAATCACATTTCGAACATCTAAATGTTATCATCGTTTTCTAACACGATTCTCCAATTTCTCTTTCTAAACTTATTCTTATATTTCTTTTGGGCAAACATCGTTATTTATTTCTTTAGACTAAGTGGATTTCAACTAAACTGATTCCATTCCCTATGAAGTGCTGCTATATATAAAAATCACGCTTAAGTCTGGTTAACAGCGTTAATTTATCATTACAGTTCAAAACTTGTCATACGCTGTAATGTTCTCCTTTATGTTGGCTCGCTTTTTGACCAAGCCACCCAGGATCATTCGTAAGAGGAAAGCAGGAAACCACAATATCTAAGGACATGAAGGAATGGATCGCGCATCATCGTTTCGCCCGATATCGATTCGCGTACCATCGTTTCGCTTGAACAGGTCAGAGGGATCGCCCCATCTCATCAGCGAACGACGTAGCCGGGCGATCCGATCCAAACTTACATTGTTACCCCGAGCGAACCGATCCGATCCCCTGGTGCATGGCGAACCCTCTGACCTGTTCAAGCGCGAGCTAGTCTTCAGCGATCCGAATCGCACGGATCTGGCGGCACGTGTCCCTAACCGTCACTTGGACCGATTCTCCCCATCTGCATGATCCGATTTTCAAGCAGATCACGACACCTGTCCCCAACGGCTAATTTGACTGTTTCTCCAACGGTGGCGATGCGATCCGATGCTCTCGGGATTCGTGCCACGTGTCCACGATCCGCCTGACTAAATTAGCAATAAATAGCCCAGAGCTTGGCATTTTTCGGGATCTTTTTGGCAATATTGAGCACTGAATCCGCCATTGTTGTCAAACTACTGAAGTATTGAGAGAAATCATTGTTGTATTAGCTTAAAAAGCATAATCAATAATATATAAAGTGGACGTAGGCTCGTTAACGCCGAACCACTATAAATTCTGAGTGTTATTTTCTTTTTCCTTGTTCTTCATTTAAAATTCTCTACTGTTCATAACAATTTGGGTGTTAGGTCCAAATTTCGATCTAACAATAACTAATATTGACATAACAGTCGCGCTTAAGCGTAATCAACAGCGTTTATTTCATCGCTATAGTTCTAAGACTTGCAATACGCTGCCATATTCTTTTTATACTAATCTCAACATAACAGTCACGCTTAAACCTTGTCAACAGCGTTATTTTATCGCTATAGTTCTAAGACTTGTAATACGCTGCCATATTCTTTTTGTAACTAATTTTGATACCTCTTTTCCCGTTACAAACTGATACTATTCCTCGATAATAGTGAAGCCGTTCAAGTTGGGGTATTCTATTTACCTCTCAGACCTTGATTGACAACGTTCTTACCTTAGAACAGATATAAGTCTGTATTCTAATCCCTTATTACTTATAATATTCATCAAATCGTACTTCCTTGTTTTATTTTGGAATATGGTTTTATAATACCTTATTCACACATTGAAATCTTCTTTGTTTATGATTATTTATTTTAAACATTAACTCTTCGCGTTAACTTCATTCCATAGTTCTATTTATAACTTCTTTACAAGGACCCATTTAATCTAATGATCATTTTTCAATCAAACAGTTGATCAACTTCATTCCATCAATAAATTCGTTAACTGATTTTAATTACTTCTTAACATTAGATTAATATAATTAATCTAATAATATTTCTTAACTTTTGCTTTAAAATAATTATCCAAATTATTCACTCGCAAGATGATTATATCTTAATAATCTATTTAAATGTCAAATAATCGTTCTATATTTTCTTTATAAAACGAACTCTAAAATACTGGTTTATAATAGAACTTCTATTATAAATGTAAATCTTCTTTTTATTTATAAAAATATAATTTTTATAATTAACTTCGTTTATTTGCCTGACGGCTAATCAACTTCATAACAAGACGACGGGTTTACGGTCGACTGTTACCACTTTCTTAATCGATATCGTTTATTGATTTATCGAAACAGATGTTTAATTTCTCGTTCAACATCAATTATTCACACGGGTTTTTAAATGTAATTCTGGTTTAAACAGTGCATACAAAACAAACAGTACATATAAATATCGAGGAATCCGGTCGGATTCCTCCAACCGGTTTTCCGCATCTACGGATGTTAGTCAGACAATTTACACTGATTTCTACTAGGGAATATCACAATCGATGGAATCAGTATCCAACATATGCAACGATATATATTTCAACCAATTTAATTTTGATCTACCTAAACGACCAGCACAAGTATTCGACCAACATTAAAATATAATTAAAATATTTTAAAATAGATCAGAGTGAGTGAATTTACTCACCTTTGCGCGTTAACCGTTAAAAACGATTTGCGTCGGTTGATTTTTATCATCAAATTCCAGCAGCTCTGTTCTCTGCAAAATACGTTCCACAATGTAGACTTTTTCATTGCGATTTCAATGGTCCGGTTGCGTTCGTAAATTCCATTTCCTCTTCGCTGATTTCTTCATTTCAGTTGCACGAAGCACCCTGCTACCATATAATTTCTTGCACTCTCTCGGCTTTCATTTGTTTTGAATCTCCTCCCTTCTTTTCTTTTATTTTTCTTTGTATAATCATTGCACAGCCATTTATATTATTTCTTCATAAAACTTCACACACCTTACGTGTTCTCCACTTCCACAACAGTCCACCCACCTGGTATTCCTCTTCCTTAGTTCGTATGACTGTGAACACCGCATCACTGTTCATGCTATGTTCACCGCTAGTGTTCCCTTGATCCCCTCTTATAGTTTTATTTTAAATATGCTGGCACGATGAAACACTTTTACCATAACCATGTTCACCCTCTTCCCAGTTGCACGCATGTCCGACTCCTCACCGAACTGTCCCCTTAACAAACCAATGCATCTTCTTCTTCAAAGTGACAGTTCGAACTCAGTAAACTCCATGCACAAACGCCTCCCCTACATGCATATCACGCCCACACTTTACCATTATCCCTTAACGATCTCATGCACTCTCAGGTTACTCTCCTGTCTTCTTCACGCCTTGAGTCCACACCCACATTCTCTTCTCACCATAAACTCTACCACTTCCCAATCTTTACACCCCAGTAAAAAGGCGTATTGATGCTTCAATCTCAGATGTTGTTGAACCGAAAGATCGTGGAACCAATGTATTTTTGTTTTCATGTTATTATCTATATTTTTATAAGTGGAGGATTTCCAGTTTCAATTTGGCATAGGAACCCTGAAGAGAGGAATGCGTGCGGTAGTACATATAGTATTCTTTGCTTAAGCGTTAAGGAGTAGGGTATGGTGTAGGTTTTAGGGTAGGATGATGGCTACAGTTTTACTTTGGTGTGAAGTAATAGCGTTTAGCTTAGGTCAGGTAGGATAGGACTATAGTTCCTTAGTTAGAAAGGAAATACAGTGGTACACAAGCATGTGCTCCCGATGGCTCGCTTCCTATTTGCATGAAAATTAGGCTATATTAATATACATATTTTTTCATATAATTTTAACTTGCTCCTAAGATTTCTCCTACTGCTAGCATGGTTTGTCGGGTTTACATTTCCTTCGGTGTGAAGTAATAGGGTTTGTACATCAACTAGGTTAGGCACTGTTTGCTGCGTGATGGATTGGCACGTTCTTATAGTAGGAACCTAAAGTAGCTAATCTTAGGGTCATGGTGTCAGTACTCTTCATGGAGAAAATATCTTAGATGCTAAGGAACATCAAAAGCAAATAATTAAACAAAGGGGATACGTATCTATTTGTTTAAAATATAATATTTAGTGTATCCCATTTCATAAAATTTTGTCCATGTCCGAGCTGCTACGGACAGAAGTAAGATTACAGTCGTGTCCAGCGAGATGCCACGATTCCAAAAATACAATAATACCGGTAGTTTGACTTATATTGTGAAACCCCGAAACATCGATACAGGGTGCACAATACTCCAAATAAAAAGTTGTGTATTTAATTAATTAAAAATTATAGTAAAATTCTAAAAATTAAATTATCGCTACGCCTCAAAAGAACCTTTTCCCGATTTGCAACTGATATCAAGTTATATTCAAATGACCATTACGATCGATATGTGATTTCATAACGACTTTTTGAATATTTGATTTGGACATATCTTGCAATCTATAAGCCGAAATCTTGATTTTTCACTTCTGTTAGGAAGATACAGTTCTACAGGTTCCAGCGTTTCTTGTTTCGTAGGAATCCGATTTATAACGGGTCCTGTACAGTCATTTGAAGTTCAGAACATTAAATTACGAACTACAGCGATATTACGAGCTCGATTTTATTTAATATATATTTTTCTACGTTCAACTTCGTTTTAATTTATATATAAATCCATTTATATTACGAATTCAATATTTAAACTGATTTAAATATTCAAATACAAACCGACAAAAATGCGGGACGTTACAGTCCTTCCCCCTTAAAATAATTTCGTCCCCGAAATTGCTAAGATAGGGAAAATGCTACAATCTCTGTTATAAACAGGTTAAAAAATCTTTTTGGTTTACTTCCCAATTTTAGTTTCAACTAAACTGATTAATTCTAATTAAAATATTAATTTCTTCTCATTACTGAATATTTTCGAAAATTCTGAAAATTTCCTAATAGCTTAAATTTTCGGAGAATTTTGCCAGCATCTCCTCTACATGGCTTATTTGGTACTACAACAACTTGCCTCTCTGAGCTTTCTCCAATTTTACAGAGAATCAAACAGCCAAACGGCTTGCTAAACAGACTCAAAAATCTTCTACTCCATAAAATATATATCTATACCCTTTTGGATGGGAATTCAACTCTGCCTCTCCTATTGGCTACCAATCCAATCTATACTTCAGCATTCCAATTGATCTCAAATCCATTAATCATAAAACCCAAAATCCTTTTATACCCAAGCCCAATTCTATTTCAACTTTAATTCCATTTACTGATTTATTTCTCAAATCAGTTTTCTTCATTTCCAAATTCAAAATTCGATTCTTATTTTCCAAGAATCAATTCAAATAACTCGAATCTTCAATATTTCTCTTTTACCATTTCCATTCTGGGTCGTTCCAAATTCCATCCAATTTTGTTTGTCTTAGTTTAAATTCCACTTTTACCATTTTAACTCCATAAGTAAAAAATTTATTTCAGAATTCAAATTCCTGGGATTTATTTCAAATCGGTTTGAAATCATATATAATTCAAAACATTTGAATTTCTGACAACTTGTTTCTCAAACAATACAAAACAAAATCTTTGGTAGTAATCTGTCGCTTACCAGCTCAAAAATGAACACCGATAATGTCGCGATCATCATCGAGATTTATTTTCCAGTCATCGAAGTGAGTTCAATACTATATTACTTTAAAAACTCATTTATAATCACTTTATTTTTTCAATTACTTCAAAATATCTTTCACAGCACTTGGAAAACAAATTTTCAAATATCCCAGGATTTTAAAATTCCCTTATATTTAATTCAAATTCCATTTCAATTCTTTTCCAAGTTTCTAGATTTTTATTTCAATTCTGGTTTTTAATATAGATTCAGCTCATCTGATTTTGCATATCATACTTATATAATATTTCGATTGGTAATTTATATAACCAACTCAATTATAATCTTGTTCGATCATAATAATAATCACATATTCAATATATTATATTAGATATATACTTCTTTTTATATCAAAATATACTTTGGGTAAAATTATTTTATTTACCCTCTTTTCAAAACATACTGTGTCGAATTACTCTGTTCAAGAGTTTAGAAACGCCTATCAACGCAGTTTGCATTACTGTTTCGACCAGAATTCATAAACTACTCGACTGACCAGTCAACACAATATAAAACAGTTTTTATATTAATTTACAAATACACGCTCATATATATACACTCGACTCAATCTAGAGTATTACTAACTCTATCTCAATTGAGTTACGCCATAGAGCCAAGGTAATCACTTAACCTTATGCTCTGATACCAACTGTAATGGATGGAAAATTCGTACCAATTTGAGATGACTAATATTTTACACATTCAACTCAAAGTGCATGAAAATTCAGATCACTAATAGAAGAATTTAGGGGATGAGATAGAAAAGATAGAACTAATAGAATAGATGAAGAAGAAGAACACTGAACAAAATCAGAGTAAACACGAAAACTCACAGCGGAATGAATAAATTGTATTATAACTTAACTTTGAAATACAATTTCTGAATCTGTACTTACATATCATATCAGAGTATAACTCATATACATCACAGCGGAAATAATCTCAACATAACTAATTAATGG
Organism: Allium sativum; assembly: GCA_030737875.1. Classification (NCBI taxonomy): domain Eukaryota; kingdom Viridiplantae; phylum Streptophyta; class Magnoliopsida; order Asparagales; family Amaryllidaceae; genus Allium; species Allium sativum. Next base: position 47,466,036 of record CM060912.1, on the reverse strand, counting down.
TGAAGCCTTCTGCTTCCAGCTCCTCCAAGTGAATCTGTAAAAGCCTGAAACACTTGATTGCCCGTACAAATTTGGGCACCAAAGAGTTTAGGGAAAAGACAAACAAAATAAACTTTGGGTCAGTCATGGGACTGGTGTGAGTAAATTCCAACCATACTGTTTAACCTTGAAAATCCTTTTGAAACAAAAGGATAATAGTAAGACCAGCCCATACATAAACATGGACGGTTTTTACCTTATTATAACCCCAATTTACTTTGATATCAAAACCAGTGATATTATGATAATGTCTAACCAAATACTTATCCAAGTAGCAGAACGCTTACATCTCACGCTCCATATATATATAGTATAAAATCATAAACCATAGGCGCTTATTGGAGAATGGATTCCATTAGACAAGGCATGGGAGCACCTTCCGAACAGTGTACTCTAGAGGGGATACACTCAGGGTTCAACAAGAACGTCTTGCAACCCGACCACACATGACCGCTCACTCATTTAGCTTGAGTGTCGCAAATATATTGCCACCACGGTTGTAGGCCATCCAACCGTCATCCGAAGATACAGAATCGAACAGAAGTATAAATATGAATTTTCTCTAGATCGGTGACAATACCCCCTACTTGGGGAAGACCCAACTAGCCATGCTGCCTAGCCCAACTTTTGTTACTTCCTGGTTGTGAGGCTAGAGGCTACGTCTATCTTCAGAACATCTGATCACCATTCACTTTGAATGCCACATCGTCAAATCCATAATCACATATTGATTAAACAAATGCACACTGCGTGTAGAATAAAGAGAAGTTACCTTCTCCCCACCAACTTGGTATATTCGTAAAAATCAACGGAGTGACCGTTGGAAATACTCTGTCAGACACTCGTCCATACAAGTTGTCCTGGGACTAGACAAACAGAAAACACCATTCTAGAACTGGACGACCCTTGCATTTCACACCGTCTTCAATTATCTTCGGCGTATCTAATTCGCAGCGCTTATGCCTATACGGAGTGGTTTTCGGATAATAAATCCAACCAGACTCTCCGTATTGACAACGATGGTCAAAGCACTTCGATAGTCGGTTATTAACTATCGAAGTAAAAACAACATTCATTCAATGTACAACTAAGATCACACAATCACGACCACTTTTAATTTAACATTCGACTTTATTATTCGAATTCCCATATCTTGCCAGAGATTTCTCAAATCCCGTTTTATCCTTTTTACACTTCTTGGAAAACATTTCTAGTTATTATAAATTCTTATTCTTTCATGTTCCAGAAACTATACGTTATTAACGTTTGAACTATTTCCATAAATTTCACGTTCTTTATTTCTATAGTTGGATAATCTACCCTATTTTCATTGGGAAACTTTTCCAATTTCATTTTAACCATTTAATCGTCCCAACGTTCACTTTTAAAACATTACTCACTTTGAAATGTGAATACCATCCCTTATTATAGAAATCTGAACATCTTTATCGTATAACTCTTTATTCACGTAATAACTTCCCATATCTTGTTACCGAAATCTCTTTCCTACTTCTACTCCACTTTATAAACTCTGTTTCTAAGTCAACTTCTTATCAAATCAATTTCAAGTTTATGACTAAATACTGATTCCTATCCTATTAACATTTATTTGTCTAGAACTAAATATTACTATCCTATCAGATTATAATTCCTAAAAATAATTTACTTTTAATATATTCGACATCGTCGAATCCTAGTTCCAAATCATAATGGTTTAATTCTAACCACATTTCGAACATCTAAATGTTGTCATCGTTTTCTAACACGATTCTCCAATTTCTCTTTCTAAACTTATTCTTATATTTCTTTTGGGCAAACATCGTTATTTATTTCTTTAGACTAAGTGGATTTCAACTAAACTGATTCCATTCCCTATGAAGTGCTGCTATATATAAAAATCACGGTTAAGTCTGGTTAACAGCGTTATTTTATCATTACAGTTCAAAACTTGTCATATGCTGTAATGTTCTCCTTTATAACTAATCTTGACATAAAAGTCGCGCTTAAGCGTAATCAACAGCGTTTATTTCATCGCTATAGTTCTAAGACTTGCAATACGCTGCCATATTCCTTTTATACTAATCTCAACATAACAGTCACGCTTAAACCTAGTCAACAACGTTATTTTATCGCTATAGTTCTAAGACTTGTAATATGCTGCCATATTCTTTTTGTAACTAATTTTGATACCTCTTTCCCCGTTACAAACTGATACTATTCCTCGATAATAGTGAAGCCGTTCAAGTTGGGGTATTCTATTTACCTCTCAGACCTTGATTGACAACGTTCTTACCTTAGAACAGATATAAGTCTGTATTCTAATCCCTTATTACTTATAATATTCATCAAATCATACTTCCTTGTTTTATTTTCGAATATGGTTTTATAACACCTTATTCATACTTTGAAATCTTCGTTTTTTATGATTATTTATTTTAAACATTAATTCTTCGCATTAACTTCATTCCATAGTTCTATTTATAACTTCTTTACAAGGACCCATTTAATCTAATGATCATTTTTCAATCAAACAGTTGATCAACTTCATTCCATCAATAAATTCGTTAACTGATTTTAATTACTTCTTAACATTAGATTAATATAATTAATCTAATAATATTTCTTAACTTTTGCTTTAAAATAATTATCCAAATTATTCACTCGCAAGATGATTATATCTTAATAATCTATTTAAATGTCAAATAATCGTTCTATATTTTCTTTATAAAACGAACTCTAAAATACTGGTTTATAATAGAACTTCTATTATAAACGTAAATCTTCTTTTTAATTATAAAAATATAATTTTTATAATTAACTTCGTTCATTTGCCTGACGGCTAATCAACTTCTGAACAAGACGACGGGTTTACGGTCGACTGTTACCACTTTCTTAATCGATATCGTTTATTGATGTATCGAAACATATGTTTAATTTCTCGTTCAACATCAATTATTCACACGGGGTTTTAAATGTAATTCGGGTTTAAACAGTGCATACAAAACAAACAGTACATATAAATATCGAGGAATCCGGTCGGATTCCTCCAACCGGTTTTCCGCATCCACAGATGTTAGTCAGACAATTTACATTGATTTCTACTAGGGAATATCACAATCGATGGAATCAGTATCCAACATATGCAACGATATATATTTCAACCAATTTAATTTTGATCTACCTAAACGACCAGCACACAGTATTCAACCAACATTAAAATATAATTAAAATATTTTAAAATAGATCAGAGTGAGTGAATTTACTCACCTTTGCGCGTTAATTGTTAAAAACAATTTGCGTAGGTTGATTTTTATCATCAAATTCCAGCAGCTCTGTTCTCCGCGAAATACGTTCCACAATGTACACTTTTTCATTACGATTTCAACGGTCCGGTTATGTTCGTAAATTCCATTTCCTCTTCGCTGATTTCTTCATTTCAGTTGCACGAAGCACCCTGCTACCATTTAATTTCTTGCACTCTCTCGGCTTTCGTTTGTTTTGAATCTCCTCCCTTCTTTTCTTTTATTTTTCTTTGTATAATCATTGCGCACCCATTTACAGTATTTATTCATAAAACTTCACACACCTTACGTGTTCTCCACTTCCACAACAGTCCGCCCACCTAGCACTCCTCTTCCTTAGTTCGTATGACTGTGAACACCGCATCACTGTTCATGCTATGGTCACCGCTAGTGTTCCCTTGATCCCCTCTTACAATTTTATTTTAAATATGCTGGCACGATGAAACACTTTTACCATAACCATGTTCACCCTCTTCCCAGTTGCACGCATGTCCAACTCCTCACCGAACTCTCCCCTTAACAATCCAGTGCGTCTTCTTCTTCAAAGTGACAGTTCGAGCTCAATAAACTCCATGCACAAATGCCTCCCCTCCGTGCATATCACGCCCACACTTTACCATTACCCCTTAACAATCTCATACACTCTCAGGTTACTCTCCTATCTTCTTCACGCCTTGAGTCCACACCCACATTCTCTTCTCACCATAAACTCTACCACTTCCCAATCTTTACACCCCAGTAAAAAGGCGTATTGATGCTTCACTCTCGGATGTTGTTGAACCGAAAGATAATGGAACCAATGTATTTTTGTTTTCATGTTATTATCTATATTTTTATAAGTGGAGGATTTCCAGTTTCAATTTGGCATAGGAACCCTGAAGAGAGGAATGCGTGCGGTAGTATATATAGTATTCTTTGCTTAAGCGTTAAGGAGTAGGGTATGGTGTAGATTTTAGGGTAGGATGATGGCTACAGTTTTACTTTGGTGTGAAGTAATAGCGTTTAGCTTAGGTCAGGTAGGATAGGACTATAGTTCCTTAGTTAGAAAGGAAATACAATGGTACACAAGCATGTGCTCCCTATGGCTCGCTTCCTATTTGCGTGAAAATTAGGCTATATTAATATACATATTTTTCCATATAATTTTAACTTGCTCCTAAGATTTCTCCTACTGCTAGCATGGTTTGTCGGGTTTGCATTTCCTTCGGTGTGAAGTAATAGGGTTTGTACATCAACTAGGTTAGGCACTGTTTACTGCGTGATGGATTGGCACGTTCTTATGGTAAGAACCTAAAGTAGCTAATCTTAGGGTCACGGTGGCAGTACTCTTCATGGAGAAAATATCTTAGATGCTAAGGAACATCAAAAGCAAATAATTAAACAAAGGGGATACGTATCTATTTGTTTAAAATATAATATTTAGTGTATCCCATTTCATAACATTTTGTCCATGTCCGAGCTGCTACGGACAGAAGTAAGATTACAGTCGTGTCCAGCGAGGTGCCACGATTCCAAAAATACAATAATACCGGTAGTTTGACTTATATTGTGAAACCCCGAAACATCGATACAGGGTGCACGATACTCCAAATAAAAATTTGTGTATTTAATTAATTAAAAATTACAGTAAAATTCTAAAAAATTAAATTATCGCTACGCCTCGAAAGAACCTTGTCCCGATTTGCAACTGATATCAAGTTATATTCAAATGACCGTTACGGTCAATATGTGATTTCATAGCGACTTTCTGAATATTTGATTTGGACATATCTTGCAATCTATACGCCGAAATCTTGATTTTTCACTTCTGTTAGGAAGATACAGTTCAACAGGTTCCAGCGTTTCTTGTTTCGCAGGAATCCGATTTATAACGGGTCTTGTACAGTCATTTGAAGTTCAGAACGTTAAATTACGAACTACAGCGATATCATTATATATCTTGTTCTCTGAAGACATCAGATATATCTTATTCTCTGAAGTAGAGAAATATAGTGTCGCCCACCCTTGTTTATTTGGAAGCACAACCAAACAATCGCTTGATCCTGGTGACGTAGAACAAACTTATCTACTTTAAGGATGAGTGGTTCTTTGTTGGTTGCCTACTAGGATTTGCAAGGAGGTGGCTTGCTGTAGTGAGTACCCGAAAATTTACCCCATTACCTAACTTAGTTGAGTCGTAAGCTCGAAACTAACTTAGGGTTTCATGTAGCAGCGATTCCGCTATTTACAGTGGGTCCGATCTTTGTGGCAAGTTCCTAGCGAATATCGCTATTTCTAGACTCTATCAAAAGACTATTACCTCAATATGTTGGATTTTCTTTCGGAAAACCGCATAATGGGACACCAGGAGTATGACGGAAAAACAAGAGTGCGGAAGCCAGGGAGGAGAAATTCCTCTGGGTCCGCAAGATGAACTGGCCCATGTCATACTTTCTAACGTGCCCCTGGTTAGGAAGGAAGTTGCAGAGGCTCGAGGGGATGTTGGGGGCGATGGGGAGGATCTCGCTTGATGATATGGTTCAGAGCCTACTCTCGTTTCCTCTTTGACTGTGGGGATAAGGCCGGGAGAGACCACTGAACCAAGTTACGACCTCAGTGACACCGTGTCACTGGAGGTAGAGGATGAGTTCAGGGAATCTGGATAGGTTCTTGATAGAAACATCTTCTTTTGGGTTAAGCGTAGTTGACATTGAAATCTTGTTGCCCAGTGCTAGGGAAATCACTCCCTTAAGCAAGAAAATAATGGATTCATGGGGGTAACACTTAGGACGCACACTCAGAAGCACTGCATAGCCTAACACTTTATTTGTACGTGTTGGATGTTTAATTCTGATTTAAGTATGTCCTATGTAGGAACCGTGTCCCGAGAAGGTGACAAAGATAGCATTCATAAGCATTCCCATCGATCATAGAAGATATTTATGGGTGAATTCTTTGATAGCTCGGAGCTTCGCTCGAAGGCAACCCACAAGTCTGGAAGTAGTCATAGCAGTTGGGACAAACTTCCAAATATAGGACCTTTGCCAACTGGTATGAGGCCGGCGGACTCTGGAAGAGGAGAAGCAACGAGCACGAGTCATCAGATAATGATGATACCTCCTGTGTATGCGCCAGTTCCTATGCTGGTGGCTTATGGTGTATGCATTAGTGGGTCTGAAGGAGCATCAGGAAGACTGGACATGAGGGCATGGGGCCCAATACTGCCTGATATGTCAGAAATCCCACAAGTGCACATGGAGGAAAGGAAGGCAGTATTAAGGCTGGGGTTCCCGAGCTTTACTTTGAAGAACTGATGTGGCTGTTAGATGTTAGTCCGATTCCTCATGAAGACGATGAGGACATGTGGAAGCAGGTGTATGTTTTTATTACTAGTATCGGGAGATGCACAAATATGCGAGACATCTATCAGATTTGATCCTCAAGTAAAACATAGAGATTTACAATCTATGGTCCGATGTCAAACTTGGCAGGATAGCCTTGCTAATAGGGAGAAGGATATTGGTAAGACACGATCCCAAAATGCATCTGCTTTCGCGTATTCAAGTAGCACTTTTATGTACTAACTTTATGTTGCTGAAAAAGGTGCAATGAAGCAGGAACTCGAAGAGACGAAGGTGGCAATGGAAGAAGCGGGTAAACATTATAAAGACGTGTTAGCATCTTCATCGACTCGGGCCACCAATCTAGAGAAAGAGAAGAAAGTCTTTGGAAGAGGAGAATCGCAGGCTATAGGAGGAAAACAAGACAGTGCATCAGTTATGGACGGACAACTAGGCATTGTTCGAGGAGAATGAAAGAATCCGAAAGGAAAATTAAGAGGTCCAACGCTGGAAGAGGGAGAATGAGGAGTTCTGACGGATGCTGGATAGACGACTTGTCGAACTTGAGCAGGCTAAGAAAGATAAGGAAGTAGCAGAGGCTACGAATAAGGATGTGTTCAGCCAAATAGATGAGATCAAAGCCGAGCATGAGGCTGAGATAGATGAGATAAGGCAAGCCACAAAGGCCAGAGGGGAAATGGAGTAGGAGATAGAGCCGGTGGTTTAGGGTCAATATGTGAAAACACTGTGATACCATAGGCTCTCGTGGGTCGAAAACTATGCTCATCTGGCACTGAATTGAGAAAACTTGGTGGATGATGAGGCCACCGCTCTGGGAGAAGAGTGTAGATGAGGTGCAGCTGATGGAAAAATATTTGACTATGGATGAACGTCAGTTGTAGGTGGAAGGGAGGAGGTTGCTCGAGGAAGACGCCGAGGTAGAGGGGGCGGAAAGACGTGTTGCTGAGAAAAGGAAAACACTTGTAAGTGAAAATATCATAGTAGCTCACTATGTCGTTCCCCAACAAAGACAGGATGTTCCTGCCCCTTCTGCTAGTGGTCCTTCCATGTCAACCTCAAGTGTCCTTCCATCGACCACCGAAGGATCGACGTCAGCAGGTGCCGCACAGCAAGTGCAAGAAGATGAAAATAAACACGAGAGACAACTCAAAAAGATAAAAACGTGAAGTAGGAGTAAACTAAATGTTTATTTCCCGATGTGCAGGTATCCTTGGAGAGCAGGCAATGACCAGGTCGAGACAACAATAGTTGTCGTGGTAAGGACGGATGTAGATGCCTACAAGAGGCAGATGGAGAAGGAGCACATGCTTTTGGAAGAATTTGACTTAGAGATAGGAGAGTTCGGAGCGGCTGACTTTGACAAGGTTCTCGATAAGGGAAAGGAAGCGGAGGGTAGAGACGCTCAAGTCATGGGGCAGACAGAAGCAGTTGAGAAAACCATGCATGAGTTGGTCGAAGAGCGAAAAACCCAGTTGCTTATGAATTTTGAGGAACTTGAGGTGAGTATGAAGATGTATGAGGAGGCTAGGGTCAAAGCTCCAGATGAGGCACGGAAAAATGCCTAGGAGGAAGCCCAAGCTAAGGTACATGAGGAGGCTCAGAAGAAAGTGGAATTCAAGGCTTCCTAGAAACGAACTGGGGCAGAACTCTAGAAGATGAAGCTGATAGAAGCGGAAAAGCTGAAGGCAAGCCACTTGAGGATGAGGAGGGCCAAGAGGAAAGTTAGGAAAGTTCGGAAAGAGCCGGTGCAGCCTGCGGCTATAAGGGCTATTGTCGAAGGTTTTCCCACTCCCTTGTAGGCGATCCTCCCTGAGGAAGGGACCACATATATTATGGAAATTCAGAGCGAGGAAGAACAAGAGAAGACGCATATCCTTCCCTCATTCATAACTGGCGGACATGAGTTTAGGCCTCGACCCACGCCGACTCCAACAAAGTAGAAAGGAACCGGAGGGAGTGGGGAGTCTAAGAGGAAGAGGAAGGAGAAAGATGAGCCTCTGGAGTTCAAGGCCGAGAAGAAGAAAGGGAAGAAGGATAGCTCTTCTAATTAGTTGCGTAGGTAGGTCTTGCTTTTGGTTGGCCGATGGAGTGCACGAGTATGGCCCTCGCTTTTTGGAGGCAAGATGTGGTTTTGTGTACATCATGTCATTGATAAAACCTGTAATTTTGACGTGTGAATAAAAGTTAGTTTCGTCTCATCATGCATTGCTCTAAGTATTCTAGTACTCTTTATATTTTTCAATAATTGGGTATTACTTAGAGTTGTGTTTGTTGGAGGAGTCTCAACGTTGATGGAAAGTTAGTAACTTCCAAAGCCGACACTTTGGTTATGGGTCGCCTTCTCCGTGAGGTGGGTGCATTTCCAAAACGATCACTTCACGTGTCGCGATGAAGACGATGCCAGTGCAGGAACTGCTGGGGATCCGCCTCAAGTCCTGCGATGGCCATGCTGATGCAAGGATCGGATGGGGCTGCCCTCGGGCCTAGTTCTCTTGTTATAGTCTCTTTGATCTCGAGATTGAGTTTGCAAGTTTGAATCGTCGCATGACATTTTTTGATTGGATTGAAGTTGAATATCACACGGGTAATTGGTGTTGCATTCGAGAAACAACTTGTTTGGACAAACTACTTGGATATATACACAAGAAGTGGACGCATTGTTGAGTTGTCAATTCTGGTTTTCGATTCTTAATCCAATCACGATGTAATCGCGGTTGCAATATGAGTTTCGTGCTAATGGTCGGCGATGATGACGATCTTAGTTGTTAAAACTAAAGGTTGTCACTGTGTTTAAGGATGTTTGTCTATAGGAAACCTAGCATCAGGGGATGTTGCAGGAGACTTTTATGGTGCTAAAGCTTCGAGTTAGGACCATTTTCTCTGCATGGTGGGTCCGCTCTCAAAGGGTTGATCCTTGGTGGCGAAGGAGATGACAATAGTGAGGATATAGAAGTTGGGGGAAGATTGGCGCCCGCGGGCTTGCTTCCAAATGTACCTCTGGTACGCTTCTAGACATGCTTCCACCTGTAATGAACCAGAAATTTTGGCATTTAAAATTTAAAGTTTATTTAATTTAGTATTGAAAATTTTATTTTATACTTGCTATCTAATTTGAAATCTAATATATTTACTTTTGGTTTTAAATCAAATTTGTAGATATAAATTTAATATTTGTTTTATTCGATTTAAGGATTATGTTAAATTAAACATTGGTGATATTTTAAACTAATTGATTTATGTATTGTTGGAGAAGTCCTTTTAAATAAATTTTGTATAGTTGAATTTGATTTTAAATTAAATTTGAGGTTTTATTCATAATTTATTTTATGTTAGGTTTGAATTTGATTTTATTTAATATAAGTTTAAATTGGGAACAAATAAATAAATTTGTAGTGTGTATATTCATGATATAAAGAAAAGGTATCTATACTTTTAAAATATATTTGTTCAAAGAATTTTTTTCCCTTGTTTGCACCTATCTGACCAAATCACCGAGTGTCCCTGTTGCTTGCACGCATCCCTTTCCTCCGTTCCTTTATTTAGGCTTACCATGTACTCCCAATTTCATTTTGTTTTATCAGCTGCTCATTCCATCCTCAAGAAAATCATTTACCTCAAATTAAATGTTTCCCAAAAAATGTATAACCAAAATCATGGTAGTAGCTGAAATCAATCACCTCCACCTCACTCAATCAAATCGCCCTTCTCAATTGAAGCCGCCATCGTCGAAGGATCCACTGACCTCCCTCTGTCGCTGACCAACGCCGTGCACCCATCGGTAGCTCCACCTCGTCGCTCCATCCTCCTAAACCGCCACCGGTTGCCCAAAGCTTCCCCTTTATCTCGCTGGAACCAGGAGCCGCAAGAAGAAGGGATGTACGAAGCCGTAGCTGGAACCGCACCTTCCGTCTAGCGCCTAAACACTTTCCGATTACCCATTCTTCAAAGATGCTGCCTATCCCTTGCTCGCAACCGTCACCATGTCGTGCCTCCTCGCGAGGCCGAGCCCGGAGCACCTAAAACCATGCTCTGTACTTTGTCGCTCTCGCCTCTCGTCTCGCCCTTTGTAAAACCATGAACCAAAGGTAAGTAAGCTTACGATTAAACTTTTTCAAGATTTCCACTTCGCTTTTCACTAAATGTAATTGTTTGAGTTGTCGTGCTACTGTCTTCGATTTACCATTAGGTCTGATTTGTTTTGATTTTGTTTGTTAACCTGGTTGTTGACTACGTTGTCATGTTGGTTGTCGCACCTCTTAAGTAAATGCATGTCCTTAAGTTAGTAGCTTTGGCTCGGGTTAGAAAGTATACACACTTCAATTTGCAGGCTTTTAAACATTATGCAGTACATTTTCATCTTGGCTCACCAAGCCGCGCATGAACCCTGGTACATGCGGCTTTCGTACTACATATCTTCATATGTGATTATACTTTGGGTAATGAAACATGTCCATTTTCTATGAATTTCACCTTAGCATGCGTGTGTTATTGGGTGCCCTTCCATTCTTGTGTTCAACAAAAAGGAGACTTTATTTGCAAACTCAGCCTTGCCACGTCTGGAACTAATGTTTTGGTGCATATAGTTACATTGTGTTCTGTTAAAAGATATACCTTAAATTTTCTATGTTAAAATAAAATAAACAAGCCACCTTTATTTATTATGCATGCATATCTTTTGGTCCTTATTTGCATGTGTTCGTGAGCATATAGACATGTGTGTGGAGTGTATAAGGATCAATGTATGTAGGCGCATGCTATATTTTGTTGTTATCAGAATGTTCTTCTGTTGTCAAGCTTACCTTTAAGACACCTGTTATGTGTAATACTACAAGATCATGCACCCAGTTTTGTTTACATATCATGATTCCATCTGCATGAATATACATACTGTATAAATATTTAATGTTTAATAACCCAATAGTGTTTACATGTATGTGTGCAAAGTGTTGGAAACAATGGTTCGGCTGAGTCGTGGACTAGGTCACTTTCTTGAAGACGTTTCGGCGATCTACTCAAGGTGCAAAGTAGTTCGTACTGTTCGCCGCCGCCTCTGGGATAAAACAGCCTCATCCTTGTTTTTTCTTTCTATATCGGATCATTTGCACATATGAATCCAATTCAGTTTGCACTCTAAAATAATACTGCTCAAGTTTATTTTCTTTCTATTTTTTTTTTTTAAAAAAATGGTTGAGAAGAGGATAGAAAAATATATATGGTTTTTCTTTCTGTGAAAGAGGAAGAGAGAATTTTTCTAGAAAAAGAGCAAGAAAAAAAATGTTCTGTATATTCTCTCCTTTCTGGTCTATGACCAAGTTCTTATACAGAAAAACGGTGGCTATTCTAGTGGTAGGAAAATTGGACTGAAATTAATGCCATATTAAATGAAAAAACCATTCAAAGAAATTTGCAATATGTAAATTGCATTCGTTTCATAAAGAGAAGATGAATGTTAATAAATATTTATTTATTACCATTCATTGCAATTTGTTAATGCTATTTATATTTTGTAACAACTCAATCAAATGCATGTATACATTTATATATATACACACTCAACTGTTATGCAAATGTAACAGCTCTAGCAGAAAATTTATTGATACAAAATATAATACCGTTTATAACTTCTAACGGCTCTATGCATTAATGGCTCATAAATATGCATTAACATCTCAAAATAATGGCACAAAATATGTTACCGTTATTAACTTACAACGGCTCGATTGAATTAATTACTCAATAAAAAAAAAATTTGGTAATGCAATTAATTCTCCTTTTTTTAATAAATTCACAAAAAGTTCCAACAATCCCCCACTTGAATTTCTTAAAAAATATTTTTGAGCAGTTCATTAAAAAATACATAAGATTATGCATAAACAAAGGTGTCATCTGACTTGAACCTTTGCATAGTGAATAAGATTCAGTTTTTACTAGAGTGACACGTAGTCTTGAACTCTATTCCTGACATCAAACCACACACAACCTTTCTAGAGTGCAATCAAATAAGCCCGTGCATTTATGGCCATGCACGTCTATCCCAGTTTAGTGAACGCTCTAGGAATTTTGCCCAGAACTCCATAGGAAACGGCCACATTTCCACATTCACAAAGGTGAGTCTATCAAGAGTACTCCTGAAGGTAGGTACTCCACTCCAAATAGAGTATAGATCTCATTAAGAGTTTCTATTAACTCATCCTCTAATCACTTCAGGAATACATGCTTCTTGTTTATTAAATAGCATGTTCAATTCCTATCACTACACAACTTGTTTTTACCCATTGAACCTAGTTCTTGGGATCTCCAGTCATTTAGGTCGGGTTACCATTGTGCGTGACTCATCAATCCAAGGGCAATAGTCCCATTCTTTTAGATTCATTCAGGACTTTCTTTCTGGTCAGTCCTTTCGTCAAAGAATCTGCCAAGTTATCATCACTTTATATGTGATGTTCTCTAACAATACTGTGCATACGACTGTCATTTCTTACCGATGTAATATCGGTTCTGTCCTTCTTTCAATAGTCGTCAAATTTTCATCACTATGCATGTGATGTTCTCTTACAGTATTGTCCTTACGACTGTCGTCTTTTACCGTTATAATAACGGTTCAATACTTTTTGCAATAGCCGCGGTACTATCGCAATCGATTACACCATTGGTGTCTATTTTTCCCATAAAGGGATCTCAACTAGCAGATTTTTTTAGTTCTCTGCTTCTTCACTAGCTGTGGCTAGTGCTATTATCTCAGTTTCTATAGTAGACCGAGTCAAAATAGTATGTTTCATAAAAAATTTCAAGAAACAACTTCTTTAATAATGCTAAATATATTGCTACTGGTTGCTTTTAATCATCATATAAAGTATTCCAGTCTGTATCAGAATATACTTCAAGTACAGCTGGAAACTTTTCATAATGTAATCCAAGGTTCAAGGTTTATTATAGGTATCTCATAACCCTCTCAATAGCATGTTAATGCTCTATACTAGGTCTACTAGTAAACCTGCATAATAATCCACAACATAGGCAATGTTGGGTCTAGTACAATCAGTGACATCCGAAGGCTGTCAATGATGCTCACTTACTTTGACTGTCTTACACCTTCACCGGTGTTCTTATATGTCTTTACACTGAGATCGTATGGTGTACATATTGGTTTACAGTCAAAGTGATTGTCTTTCTTTAGAAACTTCTCAATATAATGAGATTGATCCAAAGAAAGTCCATTTTTCGGACCTAGTAATTTTTAATACCAAGGATTGCATTCGCTTCACCTAGATCTTTTATATCGAAATTGGCACTTAATAAGGATTTGAATGAGTTTATGGCATGAATGTTAGACCAAAAAAAATGAGTAGGTCATCTACATAAAGACATATAATAGTGCAAGTGTCATTCTTAAATTTGTAATGAATGCATTTGTCACTTTCATTAACTTTAAATCATGTGAAATGATTAAATTATCAATTTTTTTTTTATGCCATGTTTAGGTGCTTGTTTTAAACCATATAATGATTTATCTCATTTGCATACTTTATGTTCTTGACCATGTACTACGAATCCTTCAGGCTGGTCCATATAAATTTCTTCTTCCAATTCACCGTTCAAAAATGCGGTTTTAATATCCATTTGGTGTATTAATAAATTGTGAATGAAAGAAAGTGAGATTAATACCCGAATGGATGTAATTCTAGTTACGGGTGAGAAAGTGTCGAAGAAATCTATATTTTCTTTTTTACTTAAAACCTTTAGCTACTAGTCGTGCTTTATATTTATCAATAGCACCACCAGGTTTTAATTTCTTTTAAGTACCCATTTACAGCCTATAGATTTACAACTAGAGGGTAAATCTGTCAATTGCCAAGTCTTATTGGATTCCAGGGAATCCATCTCATCATTTATAGCCTCTCGCCAAAAATCGGTGTCTAAATAAGATAAGGCCTCTTGGAGGTTTAAGTGATCCTCCTCTATAGTAAAAGCACAAAAATCCAAACCAAATCTTTTATGGTTCTCGCTCTTTTACTTCTTCTAGGTTCAACTTTAGAACTTTTATTAAGTTCTATTCTAATAGGCATACTTGATGTGCCCCCACTATTCCTTAATTTAAAAGGAAATTTTGTTTCATAAAAAATCGGCATCATTTGATTCAAATATATTATATGCATTTATGTCATAAAATCTGTATGCTTTGCTATTGATAGCATAGCCTATAAATACACATTCATATGCTCTACTTGCCAATTTTTATTCTCTTAGGGTCTAAAAGTGAATATATGCTAAACAACCCCAAGTTCTAAAATATGAGACATTGGGTTTTATGATTCTTTAAAATTTCATAAGGTGAAATTTCATTCTTAGATTTGGGGATTCTATTCAGAAAATAGCATACAGTTAATAATATATCCCCCACCAATGTTTTGCTGCACCATAAATTAATAAGATGGCAATTACAAATTCGGTAAAGGTCCTATTTTTTCCTTTACCGTTCATATCAGGTGAATAAGGTGCAGTTCTTATAGTAATTCAGAATAGAACTAGATTCATATTCTGTTCTTCTATTACTACAAAGTCCTTTATTTTTCTTGTTTGATAAATTTCAGTTTCATTTTTGAACGTCTCAATCATCACTTTTATTTTTCATGAGAACTACAAATTTGAAATCAGAACAACCGTAAATAAAAGTGATGAAATAGTGATGTCCATATCTAATCAATGGTGTTCATTTTCACATAAAATACATTCATGATTATTAAATCTACACCATTTTCATTTCTTAATGACATTCCAAACGAAACATTATGCATGTAATTAATGCCCATCTATAATGAAGGCATTTCCAAATTTGCATTCAATTAATCTCAATTTTAATGACATTCCCTAAATTTATGCATATAAACTTTGTCAGTTTATTTTGATGCAAAAACATATTCATCCAATTAATGTCAATTCTTAATGACATTATCAAATAACATACGCATTTTATTAATGTCAAATATTTAGTGACATTTCCAAATAATATATGCGTTCTATTAATGTCAATATTAATGACATTTACAAATAAACATATGCATTTCGGTAATGCCAAACTTTTAATGTCATTTTCCAAATCATACAATCACTTTTAAACGGTTCTCTAAAACAATTGTTTTGGCTTAACACGAATGAAATATATAATTATAATCTCTAGTTAACAATATAATTATACTTATATTGTTTTCTTAATCTTTAATTATTCTTTGGAAAGATTTTATTCCATCCAAAGTCAATTTCAAGACTTATAAGATTTACTATTGTTTTCCAATAGTCTCCTAATAATTTTTAATTAGCAAATTAATGCAAAAACCAAATAATAATAGACCAATTCTTTTCAAACTTAGAGCAGTTTGTCAATTATAACAGCAATATAAAACTGTTCATAAAAGGTCATACCTTCGGAGATAATCTCAAAAGCTATTTCAAAGCTAATGTGATGCATCTCTACTGACCTGTCATTCGTCATTTTTTTTTAAATGCTAGTTCTTGAAGAGCGGTCCTTTAAATCTGAAAAGCGCAGCACTAAAAATTGAAACTTGGATGATGGGGCAGCATCGTCAAGATTTGCAGTCGAAGCCATTGTTTTTCTGAAAAACGTCTTCAAATTGTTGGAAACAATGGTTCGGCTGAGTCGTGGACTAGGTCACTTTCTTGAAGACGTTTCGGCGATCTACTCAAGGTGCAAAGTAGTTCGTACTGTTCGCCGCCGCCTCTGGGATAAAACAGCCTCATCCTTGTTTTTTCTTTCTATATCGGATCATTTGCACATATGAATCCGATTCAGTTTGCACTCTAAAATAATATTGCTCAAGTTTATTTTCTTTCTATTTTTTTTTTAAAAAAAATGGTTGAGAAGAGGATAGAAAAATATATATGGTTTTTCTTTCTGTGAAAGAGGAAGAGAGAATTTTTCTAGAAAAAGAGCAAGAAAAAAAATGTTCTGTATATTCTCTCCTTTCTGGTCTATGACCAAGTTCTTATACAGAAAAAACGGTGGCTATTCTAGTGGGAGGAAAATTGGACTGAAATTAATGCCATATTAAATGAAAAAACCATTCAAAGAAATTTGCAATATGTAAATTGCATTCGTTTCATAAAGAGAAGATGAATGTTAATAAATATTTATTTATTACCATTCATTGCAATTTGTTAATGCTATTTATATTTTGTAACAACTCAATCAAATGCATGTATACATTTATATATATACACACTCAACTGTTATGCAAATGTAACAGCTCTAGCAGAAAATTTATTGATACAAAATATAATACCGTTTATAACTTCTAACGGCTCTATGCATTAATGGCTCATAAATATGCATTAACATCTCAAAATAATGGCACAAAATATGTTACCGTTATTAACTTACAACGGCTCGATTGAATTAATTACTCAATAAAAAAAAAAATTGGTAATGCAATTAATTCTCCTTTTTTTAATAAATTCACAAAAAGTTCCAACACAAAGTGTGTATGTATGAATGTTGAAGGATAGTTGTAGCATGTTGGATGAATGTTACTTAAATTTCGTTGCTTGAATGTGCCCATGATTCCATTTTTCTCACACATGGACTGCATATATGCTTTTCCTGAATCTACCAAGTCACTTATCAATCTCTTGATGAAACCACCCTATTATTAATGCATGCATTTCGACCATTTTAGTATGTATATTTCAGAAGTACACTGCTTTTGTACTCGAATCATTTAAATATATTTGTTCGGATTAAACAAATTATATTTATTTGTTTATATCGAAGTGACTAACTTGAAATAAGCTTAATCATGACTCGGATGTTTTGTGTTTTGCATGGAACGCTCGGGTCAGGTCCTAAGTGTTCCAAACTTAAAGATTTCCGCTGTATAAAAAGGAGAGGCCCACGATGATATAAAGACGACATGCATACGCGAGCGCAAGCCCGACCGAACCGTAAAATTTTAGTTTTTTTTCTAAAATCATTTACTGTATATTTTCAATCTTCCACTGTATATAAAGTTTTGTAAACTTTGATATATTTTGTATATAAAATTCCGCTGTGAGACATACTGTTGTTGTAACGGCCTGGACTTTTTCGGCTATTTGATTTCGAATATTTAAATCTATTTAAATGTTATAATTGGAATATTAATGGAATTTGAATATTTAATTCGTTAATTAAACGACGATTAAACGTTAAAATTTTATTTAATTATAAACGAACCCGAAACTGCGTTGTAGTTCGTAATATTGAATTTTGAACTTCAACTAGATATACAGAATCTATTTTATATCAGAATTCTGTGAAACAAGAAGCGTTTGAATCATATTGATTATAGTTTTTTATTTATAATGAAAAATCGAGATTTCATCGTATAGATTGTGAGATATGGCCAAATCAAAATTTAGAATAGTCGCTATGAAATCGTTTATAAAGCATAACGATTATTTAATTATAATTAAATATTGGTTTCGAATTCGGACAAGACCTTTGAGGCGTAGTCATAATTTAATTTTTAGAATTTTACTGTAATTTTTAATTTGGAAAATAAGCAACTTTTTATCTGGAGTATTTCCCACCCTGTATCAGCATTTTGGGGTTTCTCAATATAAGTTAACCTACCGATATTATTATATTTTTAGAGTCGTCGGACGTTACTCGACACAACGGTATTTTTATTTTTGTCGATAGTGGCCCTTAAATGATATGAAATCAATTTATTTAAAAGATCACTGTGGCTATCCTATGATTCACTTTAGCAGACATAACCTACCCTATATCGTACACTTTAGTTTGAGTATTTCCAGACATATAAGCTTTAGCGTACGTTCTACCAAATATTTATTTTATTATTAATTTAGAGGACGATCAGCTTATCATTTAACTTTGAATAAATACGAACTATTTGTAGCTTACTTGTGTTGCGTTTAATTGTTTATAGAAGACGTTCAGTGAAATTTCACCGCTTCCTCCCTATTTCTTGTCTTTCCTTGTGTCTCAAATTCTCGATAACTTGCATTCCAAACCATCAAAATGCCTTGAAACCCAATCCATCTCTACCGTGGCAGCCAAGTTTCATACGATTAAATTTATTTCAATACGGTACAATAAGGACTCAAATATCAGCTACCTTATATTTCTGCAAGCCTATATCCTGTAATGGCTTGGTCTCCCCGGTCTTTCCCCTTTATAAATACACGATTGTTCTGTTCGTAATGGCGAAAAATGAAAGCTTCCATCAACAAATAAATCCAAACCCAGATTTACGTCTCTCCTGCAAATTATAAACGAAACTATTCACAATTACAAATCAATGCATGCGAGCACCATTCCTGTGCTTTTTGGGTTGCATGCTCTTTTGGGTTCACCGCCGAAGCTGAACGTTGTTAGGTTGGACGCAGTGAAGGGGGGATCCGTGAGTAGGAAACAAGGGTGACAACGTGAGGTACTGGCGGTCTGAGTGGGGAGCCGACGCGGTGGTATGGAGGTGTGAATGGTGGTGGTCGTGCGCTCGTTGGTGATGTATGAAAGCAGAATGGATGGAAGAAAAGGAGGCGTCAGGTTTCATATGAAGAAGGGTATAAAACTTGAAGCGAAATGGGAACAAAAACATGGGAAAGGAGGTGCTGGGGGGAAGAAAATAAAAGCTACAGCAAATGTTTTGGGAAGGAAGGATTCTGTAGCAACGGGTTTAAAGGGGATGTGGGCTTGAAGCATTGTGTTGGGCCGTATTGGGCTTTAGAAAAAAAATTGAAGAAGCTGGTATGAAACGAGAATACGGTTAGAAGAAGATGGGAAAGTTTGGAGGCGTTACGTGTACATGAGGAAGGAATATTAGAGGGAGCATGCGGGTCATTTATATTGAAGAGAAGAGAGAAACCGAAATGAAAAGAAAGAAAATGTGGAAGGAAAACCATGTGGGGAGAATAATTATAGGCATTGGAATGGGGAAGCAAATGGTACTGGGATGGGGAGAAAGATAATTGTAGTGTTGGGTACGGTGTGAGGGACGTGGACATAGCTTTGGGCTTGCGGATGAAAAAAAAAAAAAGAATGACGAACTGGATAAATACAAAATAGAATGGGATGAGGAAAAATAAGGACATGGGGAGGGTTGTTTGCCAGATCAGCGAATGGAATCGAATAAGGCAAAACCAATACAGAAGAAGAGAAACGTTGGGATGGGAAGAAATGGGACGACGTGGACGGGTTACCGTGATTTAGAAAAGGTAATAACGGTTTCAATTTATTTATTTAAGTGATAAATTTATAATTTATTTAAAACATTAATTTATTTAATTTAAAATGTATTCCTTTAATATTAACATATACTTGTGTTACCAGAGTCGAACTAAACGAGATACGATGGAAACGTATTGAGGAATACAATGTGATGGAGCTGATCTGGTCCGCAATGGAAGATACCGGATCTTTAATGAAATTAAACACATGTTTAATTTTATTAAATCGACTCGTTTAAACGTCAGAATTAACCCAAGGTGAGTTAAACTCACTCATTTCCCCTACTTATAATTTTTATAAGTCGGGTTTATTTATTTATATGCCATGTTTGCAAATTGGTTGATTTAATTGTTGGGATGCTGTTAAACATGGTTATATCGATTATTCAAATTAATCCGTTGTTTAATTTAAGTAAAACGACATCGTTATTTTAACGATGATTTTCAAACAAGGTAACTTACCTTGTTGGTTACGTTTATAAAAATATAAACGTATTTAAGTTAAGATGGATGCTTATTATTGACCGCTATCAGTTGAATTGATTTTTATCTGCATATGATCGTTATATTAAACGTTGAACCCATATGATTGGATTTTTGAATTGGTTATTGATTGTTGAACCCAAATTTAACATTTTTTTGATTATTAACCAATGTGTGATATTGGTTGAGGAATTTATAGCAGATAGCCAAAATGTAAACTGTTTTATAAAGATTGATTTACCGTCAGGTAAATCGATAGAAGTAAAGTTATGTAATTTATTTTATACTTGAAATCATGGTTCGAAAACTCGGTTTCGGTTTCGGTCATTTGAAAATTTACCAGTTTCGGACGGTTTCGGCGGTTTCGACGGTTTCGGTCCAAAAATCAAACATTTATATTTTTTATGAAAATGTTAATGATAATTGTTGCAAATCCACAAAAATATAATGAAGTAACAACTAAGTGAGTGTACAGTCTAACTAAGTGAGTGTACATTCCCTTTCCAGTCCATAAAACAAAAAAACGTAACTTCAGTCCAAATGTGAACTTTCCCTTTTCAGTCCAAAGACTCCAAACAGTAACTTAAGGTCAGTCCAAACGTGAATACACATTCAGGCAAAATCACAAAAGAGGGAAACTGAAAAAAAATGAAATACGAAGGCGGCAAAAAAAATTAGGGAATTCAATTACTCACCTCTCAAAGTCGATTTCGAAATACGAAGGCGGTTTGGAAGATGGCGGTTTCGAAGATGGCGGTTTCCGGCTCGTCTTCAAATACGATCTCGGTTTCCAGCTCGACTTCAAATTCGATCTCGGTTTGGAAGATCTCGGCTTCCAGTACGCAAATTTAGGCTTTTATTTCTGATTTCGCAAATTTAGGTTTTTTTTTGGACTTGTTTAACCGAAACGAGATATTCCGATGTTTTGTTCTCGCCCTCTGCCGGAACCGGTACGAGATCACCGAGATCTCGCGGTTCCGGACGAGATTTCAAACCTTGCTTGAAATTATATTTTTGAAATATATTATTTTAATGAAGTTTATAAAAATGAAATAAACCAACCACGTATGCATATTGTCTAGTTAACCACAAATCACCAATTTTGTGCCAAAACCTACCGTGTGCGAAGCACGTGCCTCTTCTAAATTTTTGAATGATTTCTAACGTAATTTCTTATAAAGATTGATAAGCAAATAAGTAGGGATCAACGCGACGACTAGTAACTGTAACACCCCACCTCCGCCAAGGTAACTCTTGCAAGAACATTGGCTTTGGAGGGGCGTTAAACGAGGTAAACATGCATGCAGATATCACAAGACAGAACATATAAGTAAAACAGAGTAGTAAAGCAGCGGATAAAACTGACATTTCAGAACCAGAGTTAAGTTACAACAAAGTACTTGGTCATTATTTTCCAACAAACAAAGTCTAGATAAAAGCATAAACTGAAAAACTGAAATACATAAAGTATTATCCCCAAAGTGAAGTGATAAACCATAGCTAGCTCAATGTCCAAAACCGTACATGAGCAAATCCAGTAAGCAAGCTGTAAAGATCCAAGCTAAGCTCCAATGTTCCCACCCTGAGAACTTGAGGGGGGGGGGGAACGGAAGAAAAGAGGCGAAAGAAAACAGGTCAGTCAAAAAGACTGGTAAGCCCTACTACTATCTGTCCATGAACTAGTAAAGTTAACTGGCATAAGTAGCTGAGATGAACATAAGGATAACAACATACTGGCATGATGATTAACTAACAAGATAGGTAAAAGTGTCATCGCATAATCAAGGTTAAGTTTTGCACCACGGGTGTACTAGCATTCCAATATGTCAAGTAAAAACAAGAATTGATCCCTTGGCCCAAGCTTGGCCCAATATCATGAGGTGACCTAAATCAAGGTCCAACTACACGGTCTAGTCGATCGGCTCCCTATAAGCCTAACTCGTCGTGTATCGGTGTCATACGGCTTAATCATGTAATGTAGTTGACTGTGCAGGGTCCACCCCTAGGGTGTATCAGGCCCTACGGTGTAACCCTCAGACACAATTCCAGGATGCACAGTCTAAACCTACCGGTACCCGTGTTCAACTCCGGACTTAATGTGCACGACCATGGTCCGCCTGAACAACCGGTGCATCATTCAGTCGTCTCTTTTGGTCTCTTACAATCAGCCCAGTAATCGTGCCCCACCCTAGCCTAGTCCTAGGGTCTTATGATACTATCTAGAGGGTTACTGCTGAAAAGGACCACGCAACTAGGATTTCTTAACGGGTTAAATGTGGTTAACCCGATCCAAACGTGGATTAAATTGGTTAAGCGTACCCAAGGTTCCTGACTTAACCTCGATTAACCCATCAAGCCCAAATTGGTTAAGTATTAAGTGGACCATGACTTAACCCTAATCAGGAGGCATTAATTAACTTAATGCGCTTTAACCTCTCACATTAGACTTTGTTGTGGTTACTAGTTAAGCCGGGCGGGTCCGGGTAGCTTTACACCACAACTAGGTCTAACCTCGGGTTCGAGCACAACATGACCAACTTCTCACATTGAGTCTTATTGTTTGTAGCCACTAGTTAAGCCGGGCGGGTCCGGGTAGATTTATGCTACAAACTCAACCCAACCTCGAGTTGACCACACTCATATTTTCTAAGTGTCATGTCCATTATGTTTCCAAAACATAATTACAAGTTAACATATCACGTCATATTATAAAAACCATGTTTATGTCATAATGTTACCCAATCCCAACATAATCCCCTCTTTACATAATCGCTTCAACGCATAAAGGATAAAATATGGAACTTGGCATAATCATGACAAAAAGGTGTTGAAGCCACAAGTTTATCATGGTGGCATATGAAATGTACATATGTTCATATACTTGCATATTGCATTATTAGGCTTCAAAAGCATGCATAAAACCAAACTTAGCATATGAGTGATACATGGTGATAAATGACATGTAGAAGTTGCTAGAAGTTCGCATTTAGCCTCACATGGAAGTTATCATAAGGGATATGATAACTTCTATGTTGCCAAAATGCAACCTTTAATATAAAGCTTGAAGCTTTAATCCCAAAACTCAAGTTTAACTTGCATAACATGATAACATGTGTATAATGATCAATCCAAACTTGCATAACATAGCAACATGTGTCATACATAATGATTAAACCAACTTGCATATCATAGTGATCAACCAAACTTGCATATCATAGTGATCAACCAAACTTGCATATCATAATGATCAACCCCAAACTTGCATCATTCATTTAACTTTAGAGTTCAATAAAAAGAAAGTAGAAAAGGGCTTACAATGCTATAAAGACACAAATGAATATATTTTTTATAAAGATTGAGACGAAGCCCTTATGCAATCACAAAAAAGACCCAAATATGAAAGCTTCCATTGAAAACCCTTGAGCCAAATCAATAAAAACCCTTGCTTTGAAATAGAAATGTTGCAACTTGACTTGAATGCAAGCTAAGAACACTCATACAAGCTTGAAAACACTTGTATGAACTCACAATCTCTCATAGAAATAAACTTATGAATTTTAGCATGAGAGTGGAGGCCATGAGAGGAACCAATTCGGCATAGTTTAGTTGTAGGATTGAATAATGGTGATTTAGGCTAGGTTTAGGGTTCTTTTTATAGAAGATTAGGATAGTATTAGCCATAGGATTAACCCTAGATTCAATCAGAGCCATCAAATCCCGTCACTAGCAAACAAACAGGTCAAAACAGCCAGAATGGTGCACCAGGTTGCCTGGGTCCGACCAGGCAGGTCGACTCCCAGGTCGACCCTGGGGTCGACTCCCCAGTCGACCTGGGGGGGGGGGGGGGGGGAGGTCGACCCCCCTGGGTCTGGCGGGAATTTTCCCGCCACTTCTGATTTTCTGAAATTTGAATCTGTTTTGAATTTGAATTTTTCGTCAAACTTCGCGAGGCCATATCTTGGTCATACGGACTCCGATTTTCGAAAATTCGGACTCTATTTCGCGTATTTTTCCGAGACGAACGCAATGGCACTACCCGTTTCCCTTGATTCAGATTTTACAGTTTAATTCTGCCTCGATTTATGTTATAACATGTTATTCAAAAATACGGGTTGTTACATTCTCTCCTCCTTAAAGGATTTCGTCCCCGAAATCTCCAAGTTAGGAAGAACGTATCCTACCATCCATCATCCATCTGCTCAAAACATCATCCACGTGCAGTCATTGTCCTTAAAGGATTCTAAATGCTGTATGATCATATGCAAAGGTGTGTGTATATGTACTTATCTAATGCGAAAATCAGGAGGTTACTGATTCAGTAAACCCCCTTAATGCAAAATATGTTAGTGAAATGAGTCCATATGTATGCAAATTCCTAACATAATTTATAATCTCTACATGAGTGCACATAACATTCATCCATATGCAACATCCACGTGATAGCATAACAAATTTCATCCATGAATAAGTATAAGCACTCATGCATATGCAACATGAAAGTGTGAGAGCTGATCTTAGTGCCTAATGTGTATCATGCATCCACGAGTATCCACGTGCAAACACTTGCAACCACTTGCAACCATCAAGCATAACATGTTTCAAATACATGTTTCATCCAACAGGTTTCTACCTAAGGTCCTCACGACATGATTAACGAGATAACAAGATAAACAAGATAAGCAAAAGAAAGATATGCTGATTAAGAAAGAGGTCGAGAATGTACCCTCAAAAAGGAATGGATAAAGCCCACGCATCTTCTCCTCGGTTTCCCAAGTTGCGTCCTCTTGGGCTTCACCCCACTGAACCTTCACCAACTTGACCTCTCGATTCCTTAACTTCTTGATCTCTGTTCCCAGAATACGAATCGGAGCTTTTCTCAAGGTTGCCTCTTTCTCTACCTCAATGTCTTCGAGAATGCTTGGCTCAACCACTTTGGCGGACTCATGAAGGCACTTTCGGAGATGCGAGACATGAAAGACATTATGCACTCCGGCTAGCTTTTCGAGCAATTCCACCTTATAGGCCACCTTTCCAATTCTTTCTATGATAGGGAAGGGTCCTACGAACCTTGGTGCCAGCTTCCCCACAGCTCCAAAACGAACCACCTTACGTAAAGGAGAAACCTTCACGAAAACCATGTCTCCCACTTCGAATTCCAAATCTGCCCTTCGCTTGTCAGCATAGGATTTCTGTCTATCTTGAGCCGCTTTCATCCTTCTTCTCACCAATTCAACTTTCTCGGATGTATCCCGTATCATATCGGGCCCAAGTATAAGCCTATCTGTTGTCTCCCACCAACAAGATGGTGACCTACACGGCCTCCCATACAAAGCTTCAAATGGTGTCATCCCTATGCTGGCTTGATAGGTATTATTATAAGCAAACTCTACAAGAGGAAGGTGGTCTTCCCAAGTACCACCGAAGTCGAGAACACAAAGCCTCAAGAGGTCTTCTAGCACTCTATTCACCCTTTCGGTTTGGCCATCCGTCTGGGGGTGATAGGCTGTACTCAGATTCAATCGCGTACCCATTGCTTCTTGCAAACTATTCTAGAACTGGCTAGTGAAAATTGGGTCACGATCGTTAACTATACTAGAAGGAACTCCATGCAACCGCACTATCTCTTGAAGATAAATTGATGCTAGCCATGATGCGGTCCTCTTGCTCTTTACTGGGATGAAGTGGGCACTCTTCGTAAGTCTGTCAACTATGACCCATATGCTTGTATTCCCTCTCCTTGACCTAGGCAATCCATCCACAAAATCTATAGAAATACTCTCCCACTTCCATTGCGGGACCTCCAATGGATGTAATAGCCCACCTGGTTTCTTTGACTCGGCTTTCACTTGTTGGCACACCATGCACCTTGAGACATACTCTGCCACGTCTTTCTTCATTCCAGCCCAAAAGAAAATGCGCTTCATATCCCTATACATCTTATCCCCTCCCGGATGTATAGTCATCTTCGAGTGATGTGTTTCTTCGAGAACTTTATGGACTAAATCTCCCACTCGAGGAACACATAATCTCCCATCACGCCTTAGCCATCCTTTATCATCAATAGTATATCTGGCAAGGTGACTAGACGTCTCACCACGAATCAACTTGTCCATGACCTCGACTATCTGCGGATCCTCCTTCTGTGAAGCCCCAACTTGATCAAGAAGTGTGGGTCTAAGCACAAAGGATGTTA
Source organism: Allium sativum (assembly GCA_030737875.1). Taxonomy (NCBI): domain Eukaryota; kingdom Viridiplantae; phylum Streptophyta; class Magnoliopsida; order Asparagales; family Amaryllidaceae; genus Allium; species Allium sativum. The sequence goes on along the minus strand of CM060912.1, from coordinate 47,439,433 downwards.
AAGAACCCGTCATCGACTCAACAGTCGTCGTGAAATCAAAGGTCGCCAAGAATTCTAAGTTCTTCATCTCAATGAACAAGGGGCTCAAAGTCAATCTCCTTCTGCTTAGTGCATCCGCCACAACATTACCCTTGCCAGGGGTATAAGCTATCTCGAAGTCATAAGATGCCAAGAATTCCATCCACCTTTGCTGCCTTAGATTCAGATCTTTTTGCGAGAAGAAGTATTTGAGTGACTTGTGATCAGTATACAACTCAAACCTTTCGCCTAGAAGATAGTGGCGCCAGGATTTGAGTGCAAAAACGATCGCCGCCAACTCTAAATCATGAGTGTGATAGTTCTTCTCATGAACTTTAAGTTGCCTACCCTCATAACATATCACTCTTCCCTCTTGCATCAGAACGACACCTAACCCCGTGCCACATGCATCTGTGTACACGGTAAACATCTTACCACTATCAGGTAATGCCAAAACTGGAGCTGAGGTAAGGGCTCTCTTGAGCCTTTGAAAAGCAAGCTCACACTCCAAGTCCCATGCAAAGACTAAGTTCTTCTTCGTCAACTTAGTAAGAGGGGCCGAAATCTTAGCGAAGTCCCTGATGAACTTCCTATAGTAGCCCGTCAGACCGAGAAAGCTTCTTACTTCGGTCGCATTCCTAGGAGTCTTCCAGTCTTGAACCACAACCACTTTCGCGGGATCTACCGCTATGCCTTGCTTAGAAACTATATGTCCAAGAAACCGAACTTCCTTTCTCCAGAAATGACATTTGGAGAACTTGGCTTTCAACTGATGAGCTCTAAGCGTATCCATTACTTCCTTGAGATGCCTAGCATGCTCTTCCTCATCCTTTGAGAAGATCAGAATATCATCCACGAAGACAACAACAAACTTGTTAAGGAACTCCCTGAACACCCTACTTATCAAGTCTACGAAGTATGCGGGTGCATTAGTCAAACCGAATGGCATAACAAGCCATTCAAAGAATCCATCTGGAGTCCTAAACGCAGTTTTATCGATACTATCCTCAGCCACTCTAAGCTGATGGAATCCGGTGGCTAGATCGAGCTGAGAGAAAACAGAAGCACCTACTAACTGGTCAAAGAGATCATCAATCCTCGGTAAAGGGTGCCTATTCTTCTTTGTCAGCTTGTTCAACTCTCGATAATCAACACATAGGCGAAGCGAGCCATCCGCCTTAGTAGCGAATACCACCGGAGCATCCCATTCAGAAATGTTTTGCCTAATAAAATTCTTCTCAAGCAACTCCTTGATTTGCTTACTGAGCCCTCTTCTCTCACGAGGGGCCATGTGCCTAACGGGCAATGATACTGGCTTGGCATTATCAACTAGATAAATGCGAAAATCTATCTCTCGTTTAGGGGGTAACCCCTTAACTTCTTCAAAGACATCAGGATAGTCTCGGACCACCCTTACAGATTGCAGATCATCGATGGACGAGTCGAGAGATTCAAGATAACATAACATGACGGGACCTCTAGGATTACAAGAAATTTCTAGGGTATTACCGAGGCGAGTCACGAGCCTCACCACCCTATGCTCACAATCGAGGATGGCTCCATAACTGGACAACCAATCCATGCCCAAGATCAACCCATATCCCGTGAATCCGAGAACATAAGTATTACACGTGAATTCTACGGCCAAGATAGAAATCTTCAAATCCACACAAATCATAGATAGATGGGCGGAACCCCCAATTGGATTTGATACACAAACGGGATCCTCAACTAGGCTAGTACTTAGGTGCAAACTTTCAACAATGTCAGAAGAAATAAAACTATGCGATGCGCCAGAATCAAATAAGGTGCGAACATGATAATCAGAAATATAAACAAGACTTTCTACAGAAATACTACCTCGGTCCTGAACTGGAGCAGCATTGAGAGCATGCACTTGCCCTCCAGAAGGTCCTGCACGCTGATTCTGCCCTTTCTTCTTGGGGCAATCCTTGCTAAAATGTTCGGTCTCTCCACAATGAAAGCATTCGCCCGTCTTCCTCTTCTTCTTTCTACAGTCTTTAGCTATGTGCCCAACATTCCCACAGTAGTGGCATTTTCTTGGATCCTTTGCCTTGGCCTTGTTGCCCTTGTTGCTCTTGTTGTTTTTGTTGCTATGATTGCTCTGATTTCCTCCCCACTTGGAGTCTGTCTTCTTGGCTTGAGTCTCATTAGCTTTGACTTCCTTCTTGCCATTCTTATCGTCTCCTTGAAGCAATGCCATGTCTACTAGTCCCTCAAAAGTGGCCCCCATGAGTATATGAGATAGGGCTAAACCTTGTAATGGCTCGTTCAACCCTCGTGCAAAGCGTAAAGCCTTCTTCTGGGGAGTATTAACCATGTCCAAACCGAATCGGGCGAGCTTGTTAAACTCATTCACATACTCCCTCACTGTCATGTCCCCTTGCTTCAAAGATATAAACTTCTCCAATTGCAGATTCACCTCAGCTGATGATAGAAACTTAAGCCCAAATCTTGTCCTAAAGTCGGCCCAAGTCTCTATAAGCCTCGTAGCATTGGTGACCTCCTACCAATAAGCAGCTTCCTCTTTTAATAGCCATGCTGCCAATAAAACCTTTCTATGGTCTTCCACATCAAAGATAGCGAAAAGATCTTCGGTTTCTTTCAACCAATTTCGTGCCTCCACAAAAGTCTCCGTCCCTATGAAGTTCTTGCCACCCATCGCCTTAAAGTCTTTGCAAACTTTAGCGAAATCCGCTTGTGGATTCTGAGGAGGGGGAGGAGGAGGGACCTCAGTTATGTTGGGGGTATTTGTTGGGCCCACATCGTTGGCCCTAGCTTCCAAGTACCTCCGGAACCATCCGGGAATGGTCACTCCCTCGGGAAGGTTAAGATCGGCCATACTGAAAAAAAAAAGATAGATTCAGAACGAGGAAACGAAGTATAGTGCTATGGCTTTTGGGGAATAGCCCTTTAAAATAACTAGACTTTTTCTTGGAAAATACTTAATTGGTTTTGAAAATAGTTTTTCAAAAGGTAAGTTTTAAAATCACTTTTGCTCAAATCTTGTAAACCTTACGCTCTGATACCAAATGTAACACCCCACCTCCGCCAAGGTAACTCTTGCAAGAACATTGGCTTTGGAGGGGCGTTAAACGAGGTAAACATGCATGCAGATATCACAAGACAGAACATATAAGTAAAACAGAGTAGTAAAGCAGCGGATAAAACTGACATTTCAAAACCAGAGTTAAGTTACAACAAAGTACTTGGTCATTATTTTCCAACAAACAAAGTCTATATAAAAGCATAAACTGAAATACATAAAGTACTATCCCCAAAGTGAAGTGATAAACCATAACTAGCTCAATGTCCAAAACCGTACATGAGCAAATCCAGTAAGCAAGCTGTAAAGATCCAAGCTAAGCTCCAATGTTCCCACCCTGAGAACCTGAGGGGGGGGGGGGGAACGAAAGAAAAGAGGCGAAAGAAAACAGGTCAGTCAAAAAGACTGGTAAGCCCTACTACTATCTGTCCATGAACTAGTAAAGTTAACTGGCATGAGTAGCTGAGATGAACATAAGGATAACAACATACTGGCATGATGATTAACTAACAAGATAGGTAAATGTGTCATCGCATAATCAAGGTTAAGTTTTGCACCACGGGTGTACTAGCATTCCAATATGTCAAGTAAAAACAAGAATTGATCCCTTGGCCCAAGCTTGGCCCAATATCATGAGGTGACCTAAATCAAGGTCCAACTACACGGTCTAGTCGATCGGCTCCCTATAAGCCTAACTCGTCGTGTATTGGTGTCTTACGGCTTAATCATGTAATGTAGTTGACTGTGTAGGGTCCACCCCTAGGGTGTATCAGGCCCTACGGTGTAACCCTCAGACACAATTCCAGGATGCACAGTCTAAACCTACCGGTGCCCGTGTTCAACTCCGGACTTAATGTGCACGACCATGGTCCGCCTGAACAACCGGTGCATCATTCAGCCGTCTCTTTTGGTCTCTTACAATCAGCCCAGTAATCGTGCCCCACCCTAGCCTAGTCCTAGGGTCTTATGATACTATCTAGAGGGTTACTGCTGAAAAGGACCACGCAACTAGGGTTTCTTAACGGGTTAATTGTGGTTAACCCGATCCAAACGTGGATTAAATTGGTTAAGCGTACCCAAGATTCCTGACTTAACCCCGATTAACCCATCAAGCCCAAATTGGTTAAGTATTAAGTGGACCATGACTTAACCCTAATCAGGAGGCATTAATTAACTTAATGCGCTTTAACCTCTCACATTAGACTTTGTTATGGTTACTAGTTAAGTCGGGTGGGTCCGGGTAGCTTTACACCACAACTAGGTCTAACCTCGGGTTCGAGCACAACATGACCAACTTCTCACATTGGGTCTTATTGTTTGTAGCCACTAGTTAAGCCGGGTGGGTCCGGGTAAATTTATGCTACAAACTCAACCCAACCTCGAGTTGGCCACACTCATATTTTCTAAGTGTCATGTCCATTATGTTTCCAAAACATAATTACAAGTTAACATATCACGTCATGTTATAAAAACCATGTTTATGTCATAATGTTACCCAATCCCAACGTAATCCCCTCGTTTACATAATCGCTTCAACGCATAAAGGATAAAATAAGGAACTTGGCATAATCATGACAAAAAGGTGTTGAAGCCACAAGTTTATCATGGTGGCACATGAAATGTACATTTGTTCATATACTTGCATATTGCATTATTAGGCTTCAAAAGCATGCATAAAACCAAACTTAGCATATGAGTGATACATGGTGATAAATGACACGTAGAAGTTGCTAGAAGTTCGCATTTAGCCTCACATGCAAGTTATCATAAGGGATATGATAACTTCCATGTTGCCAAAATGCAACCTTTAATATAAAGCTTGAAGCTTTAATCCCAAAACTCAAGTTTAACTTGCATAACATGATAACATGTGTATAATGATCAACCCAAACTTGCATAACATAGCAACATGTGTCATACATAATGATTAAACCAACTTGCATAACATAATGATCAACCAAACTTGCATATCATAGTGATCAACCAAACTTGCATATCATAGTGATCAACCAAACTTGCATATCATAATGATCAACCCCAAACTTGCATCATTCATTTAACTTTAGAGTTCAATAAAAAGAAAGTAGAAAAGGGCTTACAATGCTATGAAGACACAAATGAATATTTTTTTATAAAGATTGAGACGAAGCCCTTATGCAATCACCAAAAAGACCCAAATATGAAAGCTCCCAATGAAAACCCTTGAGCCAAATCAATAAAAACCCTTGCTTTGAAATAGAAATGTTGCAACTTGACTTGAATGCAAGCTAAGAACACTCATACAAGCTTGAAAACACTTGTATGAACTCACAATCTCTCATAGAAATAAACTTAGGAATTTTAGCATGAGAGTGGAGGCCATGAGAGGAACCAATTCGGCATAGTTTAGTTGTAGGATTGAATAATGGTGATTTAGGCTAGGTTTAGGGGTCTTTTTATAGAAGATTAGGATAGTATTAGCCATAGGATTAACCCTAGATTTAATCAGAGCCATCAAATCCCGTCACTAGCAAACAAACAGGTCAAAACAACCAGAATGGTGCACCAGGTTGCCTGGGTCCGACCAGGCAGGTCGACTCCCAGGTCGACCCTGGGGTCGACTCCCCAGTCGACCTGGGGGGGGAGGTCGACCCCCCTGGGTCTGGCGGGAATTTTTCCGCCACTTCTGATTTTCTGAAATTTGAATCTGTTTTGAATTTGAATTTTTCGTCAAACTTCGCGAGGCCATATCTTGGTCATACGGACTCCGATTTTCGAAAACTCGGACTCTATTTCGCGTATTTTTCCAAGACGAACGCAATGGCACGGTCCGTTTCCCTTGATTCAGATTTTACAGTTTAATTCTGCCTCGATTTATGTTATAACATGTTATTCAAAAATACGGGTTGTTACAGTAACTGAGGTAAATTGTTTTATGAGACTAAAGGAGATTATATTGAATTGATTATTATTTTAATAATCAAATGGGATTATTTTAATTGAATTTAAATAGAAGAATGAATCGAGATTTGGTTGACGAATTAATCATGTTTAGAGTTGACTGAATCAACTGTGTTAACAAAGGTGGATTCATTAAATTATTTATTTAATGGAAATATTTAATGGTGAAGCAAACATTTTTATAAATGTTGGTGTTTGATTATCATTTATTTAATAATCAAAGTAAAGACGTGGGATTTAAAGGAAAAAATGGAAGTTTATGAAATGATAAGGCCTATATATTTTAAATTGATATTTTAAAGAAAATAATAATATAACTTAAGTTATATTAAAGTTTTAAAGTGAATTCTTATTGGAAATTTTATCTAATTGGATCAAAGATGGACGGAGATATAAAACCCAAGATTTATTGAATAGTATTGGAATAAATTATTAGAAATGACATATGAATGGAAACGAAAATGGAAATCCAAGTTTTGAGTTAAAGCGGTTAGGCAAAATGAGTTATAATGGTGTGATATAAATTCGCTATATTAAATAGGAGATGATGTTTCATCAAGAGACGACTAAAATGGGATTCGTTTTGATTTTAGGAATGGATATCAGTTTTTATATTTAAATTAATATTTATCTTAAGTAAGAACGTTGTTGATCAAGGTCTGAGAGGTAATTAAATAACCCAACTTGAACGACTTCGGGATTAACGGAGGATGGTATTAATTGTGATGGTAAAGATGTTAGTGTAATTTATTTTGAAAAATAATAGTGTAACGTCATTTGGATATATATATAAATGGGATTCCGAATAAAAAGGGCCTTGAGAATACGAAGTGATATTTTAAAATAAAAGAAATAAAAGGAGTTTGGAAGTATAACAATATGTTCAAAGTAACGAGATGAGATGTGAAGTGAGTTTTTTCCAAAGGTATAAGTGATGATTATTTCGTTAATAACGAGACTAAAGGAGATTTCGTAAGGATTGTTTTACGATGATGAGTTGAGTCAACTCTGTAATTATAGATAATAAATAATGTTGTAGAAATATTTTGAAATGATAACTAATGCGAAATTTGAAGAGAAACTAGATATGGTTTTAGGACATTGTTCTAAGTATATGAATGGAACGATTTGAGAATATTATATCTTAAAACTGATATTTTAGTTTTAAAGGCCAAGTGATGCTGCATAAACCAATGGATTCATTTTATTTATATGTTTGTTTATTTTGATAGTTAAATAACCGACTATCAAAAATCTGACCAACGGTATTGGTACGTAAAGACCGGGATCGAATTTATATTCAAAAACCATTCCAACCAATAAATACGAATATGTCGAAGATGCTGATCGAGATGGAGCAATTGAAGACCGTAGATATTCATAAAACGGAAGAGTTACTTACAATCTCTGGCTGATCCCTAGAGATATACTGTAACTCTGTCGTGGTTGGAATCTACGGATTTCAAGGACTACTCGCTACTGATCTATAGGGTGATTCCTAGGATGTGGTAGGAGGGTGCCTTCGGTTCATCCTGTTCCTGGATGACTTGTGTGGATGTTGTGAACTGTTACCAGATGTTCCAAAAGTCGAGTATAACCTCAAGCCTCATCAACCGGGGAATGACAAAAATCGGGCAGGCAGCATGGCTATGTGGGTCGCACCTATTAGGGTGTATAATCACATATCTAGATAAATCCCTTTTGTTTCTTTAAATATATCGATGCTGTCCCTTTTCGGGAAATGGTGGGTCGCACCCAACCGTTGGTGATAAACATTCGATACACTCAAGCGAAATGAGTGGTCGGTCATGTGTGGGTCGGGTTGCAAGACATTCTTGCTAAACCCAGTGTATTCGTCTCTAGAGATACACTATCGGCAGGTGGTCCCATACCTTGTCATAGTCGGAATCCAATCTCCAATAAGCGCCCGCAGTTTTGTTTGTATACTATATATGTGGAGCGTGAGATGCAAGCGTTCTGCTAAATTATATTTATTTGTATTTAGACACTGTTATAATATCAGAAGATATATAAGATTTCAAGAATGTTTTGGATTATAGTAAGGTAAAAACTGTCCGTGTTTATGTGTGGGCTGGTCTTACTATTATCTTTTCCTTTCAAAAGGATTTGAACCTTAAAATCAATATGGGTGTTATTTAAACTTAGCGAGTTTTTCTCACTCTGGTTCACCAGACTGACCCGGTATTTGAAATGCTCGGGTTAGACCGGGTTGTACAGGATCAGGTTATTGGATGCTGTGAAGTCTAATGACGAGCTGAAGGAGTTCAGACGTAAGATGTATGATATTATATACAACTATTATTCCGCTGTGTGTTGTATATGGGAACAAGTTATTATAACTGTCCCGTTGTGTGATGTACTCTGATATTGTAAGTATTTTTAAAACTCTTAATAAAGATTTATTTCTGTATTATATTTTGTTCCACTGCGATGTGAGACTTTGTGTTGTGTTGATTCTTCTTCTTCTTCTATTCTTATATTTCTTTCTTTCTTATCTCACCCTCTAATTTCTTTCTAATAACGATCTGGTGTTTTCGATGCTTGAATGTTCGACATGGTATTTTGTGTTGATTTTCAGGGTCGAAAATCCCTGTTCGTTACAATTGTATGTTTATTTATGTCTGTGATTCAGTGTTATTCTGTTTAAACTTGATAAGCTAAATAATGATCTGTCGTTTTGAGCATTTCGAGTTGGTTTAAATACCGAGTTGAGACATGAAAACTGGCGAGTCGTTACAGTTGGTACCAGAGCCAGATTTGACAAGCTTAGCTTATCAGGTTTAAAAACTTATTAGAGATAGGATAGCGATATCCTAGAATGACTGGATCTGACACAAGGATTGCTGTTGAGAGAGCGTATTTTGAAAAATAAAAATCATTTTGAAATTTAATAAATTGTTTCGAATGCGTAAATATTTTGAAATATAATTTATAATATGAGTTTTGAGTATTTATTGACGTCAAAGTTGGATTGTCGGGTATGTACGAATTTTGAATTTACGCCTAGCTAGCGTATACACGAAATCCAATATGTACTAGACAGATATAGAATCACATTCTAGTCGCTTGAAAATAATTCTGGGATGATTGTGACATCATCAGATATTTATTTTCATTTTCGAAAATGGGATGACTGTATGGTTCCGATTTAAACATTGAGAAATATTTGAAATCGTTTAGATAAGTAATTGGAATTGTTTGGATAAACATTAACAAAAATGTTTGATAGAATATTACGAACTAGAATGGATAAGCGGAATAAATAAATAGAGTATGAATTGAACTTGAAATTGAATTAAGATAAAATTGGAGATCATTGAGATAAGATTGAATAATTCCAATAAAATGTTTTGATAAGGTAATGCGAACTTGAGTGAATAAGCGGGATTTAAATGTAGTGATGTATTCATTGCTGTAGACGGAAACTGCAAATGATTTTGGATAAAATTCAAAATTAAACAGGAACAAAATTGAGCTTGATTGAGTGTTTGAAAATATAAATTTTGTCGTTTTGCTTGTTGTGTTTGTTTTCCCTCAATCTTACGTCATCTTTCACTTATAGAATTCGAACCATTCATGCTTGAAATTTTGAAACTGTAAAATCCTTATCCTTGAATCCTTGTCGAAATCCATTACCGAGTTATCGCGGTTGTTGGAAATATGAATATAAGCTAAGCGAATTAGTTAATTATTTACTAATGGAATTTGAATTGAATGTTTTGAAAATACTGGTTGTAAGAATAAATGGTTGTTAAAATTTAGTCGAGATGTATGATGAATGGAAGAATGTCGAACCATTAAAATAAAAATAAGAAGTGTATTCCAAATTAAGATAAATTGTGGAATAAGATGAAGGAAGTCATAAGAAAGAAGATTGTGTGACTAAACTTGAGAATTTAATTCCGAAATTTTTTGATATTGATTCCTAAGGTTTGAAAAATAATACGAAAGGAGAACCCATTTTGTCACTAGGAAATAATTTCAATGAAAATTTTTCTTCGTTGGAATTTATTTTCGAGTCTCAAAGTGGGGGAGACCACTTTGGTAGCTTTGTTCAAACGAAGTTTGATTTCTGAAACATGATGTGATATGTATATTTTAAATAATCGAAAGAAAAACCCGGAATTGAATCTCGAATATGAGTTAAACAATATACATCCTATTGTATTAGAATAATATAATATGTATACCTCGAATGAATATCTCGATGAAAATTACCGAATTCAAATCTCAAATAAATTGAGTAGAAGTCGATTTTTCGGCTTATTGAATAAATTTGAATATTTTAAGAAAGATTTAAATTTTGAGTTATATTTTATAAGCTTAAAATAATTTGAATAATTAATTCAATTTGAAGTATAATTAAAATTGAGATTTGGGTTTTGAACTTGATGGAAATCGAAAATGAAAATGGAGACTCAAGCAAGGGGGCTAATTTGAACCTTGGGTCCGACTCGAAATGTAAATGAATTGAATTTGAGCTTAAAGCGAGTTTAATCTCGAAATTGAAAATCGGCAATGGTTAAGAAATTAGAATTTGGATAATTGATTCGGATTGGATTGTTTTTGAAAGTTAGATTTATTTATATTATTTAAATTATTTTGTTACAAGCCTAATTATCTTTGTTTTCAAACTTACTTTTCCAAAGACCTATTTATTTATTTCAAACCATTTGCAAAACATATATGATCATTTAACTTATTTTTCAAAGCTATCTATTTATTTAAATCTATTGTATATCAAGCTAGTTATTTTACAAAGCATATTTATTTTAAACCCAGTTTAAAATCTATATATTTATTTAAGTTAATTTCACATTAAGCTATTATTTTTCCAAAATTACTTTTATGTAACTTAGTTATTTTGATAAACGTATATATCAATCCGAACAAATTAAGATCCAAAATGTTTGAATATATAGATTCAATTGAATACCGATAATCATAATAGGAAACACAAATTGAGTATGAATGTTGATAATGAATCAAAAATTGAAAATGTGGATTTAAATTTTGGAATTATATTGAAACTTGAATCACTTTGAAATAAATTTAATTTGATCATGAAAGGAAATTTTGAAGATTGTCGATATACGAATATTTTGATATGAAATTTGAAACATGTATATATGAAATTATATAAGTATGAGACACGAAAATTATTGATTTGGAATATAGTTGATGTGAAACTGATAATCTTATATAATGAATTTATATGAGAATGACGTACTTGAAAATGAGATTTGAAAATCTTATGTAAATGGACATTTATATAAGTGATATATCGAAACATGAAATGAAGTACTATGTATATAGTATCCTATGTTTCAAATTAAAATACGGGAAGTACCTTCTTGCGACTAGCGAACCTATTTGGTAGGTATTTCATGTGATGATTGGGTTGTCCGGACGTAAAACTTGTATGTTTCCTTCGAACTCAGCTGCATAACGAAATTCGCAAGGCTGGGAGCTCCTACGGCGACGGATGTTTCCTGGGGATAGAGGCGAAACCATTGTGTTTGCTGCAATTTATGGTCGGGTTGTGATGGCGAAATCCATAGGGCTGGGAGTGCCTACGGGTACGGATGTTTCCTCGGGGATCCAGGCAAAACCATTGTGTATCTACGGTCTAACTTGAGATATAAGAGCGTAAGGTGGCAGTGGTTGCCGAACCTGGCTGCGCTCTGTGAGTATCTCAGGTTTTTTGATTTCTTTTAGATGTCTCATGTTAATTTGCTCATGACGAAATTTGCAGGGAAGCGACTTCCTATAGGTACGAATGCTACCTGGAGGACCCAGACATAACCATTGTGTATTTGCGATTCGTGAGTAGTTTTAACAATTGGCATCGGTTGGAACTTCCAATATCTATTTTAAGGATTTTAAGTATTTTCACTGGAAGTTGAAATAAGTATATATTTAGTACTTGGGGATATTTAGATATGCGTCGGTACCATGTATGGCTAAATTTCTTTAAGAACAGAGGTAGACTTATTAGACTTTGAGTTATCAAGTATTTTCAAACTCTAAATAACAAATCGATAACTTGAAATTAGAGCTTGTATAACCTCAACTCAATGAATTAAGTAAGGGGATTTTTAAATGGTTTCCAAGTCCACAACTTTGAAAATTTTATTAAAAAAATTCCGCTTTACTTATGTCTAAATTTGAAATTTGGAAAATCAAAGTTTTGAAATTAATCAAGTTGTATATAAATCTTATAATCTAATCAAGTACCTAAACCCATCAATGAGTGTTAAATAAATTGGAAATAAATAATCAACTTGAATTTATGTTTAACATGAATAATAAAAGGCAGCTAAACTATTTCGCTTAATGTATGTTTTGAATAAATCAAAGTTCACTTAAGAAATTTGCAGATGATTTAAACATATGAAAAATGTCTAAGTGGGGGAGAGGACCGACTTCCTCCACCTGAAACTATAGGAATGAGTCAAATAAGAACTTCTAAACGAATAATCACTTGCGATACATGAGAAATTTTTCGAGTACACCATGATTGAACTGCCTTGACTTTCTTATCTTGGACTTGTTGAACCTGACTATTTGATCTTAAGTTGCCTTCAACTTTGAGCTCAACGAATATTTTGAACTTGAACCGTCATGTTGTTAGTTGTCTATTCTGAACCCGAAGTTTCATGTAAGCCTCGATTTGACTTGATCATATGAATTCAATACCTTGTTCATATGACCTTTGATCATGTATACTCCCGTATGTCATATATCGAAAGAAGCTAAGATTAACTTTGAACTGGATGAATTTTAGATTTGCAACGATAAACGAATAAATCCCCAAGTTGATGTTGTCTAAAGTGTTATGTTAACAAATATATTAATATGTGAAACAATGAAATTTGATCTAAGGAAGTTGATATGACTTATATAAAGTATAAACAATTTTCTAAAGCTTTGATTGAAATTTAAAAACTTGAAATTGTATGAAATCTATTTGAAAGGCCATTATGAAAATCGTATTGATTAAATTTGATTCCAATTGTTGAATGAAATTGGTTTTCAAATTAGGTTGGATATGATGAATAGTTTATAAAAGTAGTTTATAAACATAGAATGTTTAACGACTTGAAATCCCGATATTTGGAAATGTTTAGGAAACGACAATAACACAATTTGAAAGTATTTGAAATTATGATTGCAAAATTATCTATAAACTTCGGGATACAAAATAAAATGATTCGTTACTGAGATTCGAGTAACCCATGACTGAAGAAAGGTATGACATGGGTGTAAACCCTTAATGATGATCTGCTCTGGGGTCTGGAGAGACATCATTATTCGAAATCGATACATGCATAGGTCGTGCCTCGTGGCCTTGTCACTGGGAGAAACTTCTCGACTCGAGACATAAAGGTTTTATGTCATTTATCGTAAATTATTTGAAATTTTGAAACTATGAAGTGAGTATAATTCGATATGAAAAGTAAATATAGTGTTTCGAATGATTGAAATGAAAACGGGATGTTAAGTCGGAAAACTATTTCATACTTTGATTTCAAATTTACGATCTCTCTTTTTCGAGGACGAAAAGCTTTTAAGGGGGGAGATTGTAACGAAACAGAAATTTTAGCATTTAAACTTTAAAATTTATTTAATTTAGTATTGAAAATTTTATTTTATACTTGCTATTGATTTCTAGTTTGAAATCTAATATATTTTCTTTTGGTTTTAAATCAAATTTGTAGGTATAAATTTAATATTTGTTTTATTCGATTTAAGGATTTTGTTAAATTAAACATTGGTGATATTTTAAACTAATTGATTTATGTATTGTTGGAGAAGTCAATTTAAATAAATTTTGTATAGTTGAAATTTGATTTTAAATTTAATTTGAGGTTTTATTCATAATTTATTTTATCTTAGGTTTGAATTTGATTTTATTTAATTTAAGTTTAAATTGGGAATAAATAAATATATTTGTAGTGTGTATATTCATGGTATAAAGAAAGGGTATCTATTCTTTTAAAATATATTTATTAAAAGAGTTTTTGCCACTTTTTTGCACCCATCTGACCAAATCACCGTGTGTCCCTGTTGCTTGCATGCGTCCCTTTCCTCCGTTCCTTCATTTAGGATTACCGTGTACTCTCCCTTTCATTTTGTTTTATCAGTTGCTCACTCCATCCTCAGGAAAATCATTTACCTCAAATTAAATGTTTCCCAAAAATTGAATAACCAAAATCATGGTAGCAGCTAAAATCGATCGCCTCCACCTCACTCAATCAAATCTCCCTTCTCAATTAAAGCCGCCATCGTCGAAGGATCCACCAACCTCCCTCCGTCGCTGACCAACGCCGCGCACCCATCGGTAGCTCCACCTCATCGCTCCATCCTCCTAAACCGCCACCGCTTGCCCAAAGCTTCCCCTTCATCTCGCTGGAACCTGGAGCCACAGGAAGAAGGGATGTGCAAAGAAGTTGTTGGAACCCGCACCCTCGGTCTAGCGCCTAAATGCTTACCCATTCTTCAAAGCTGCTGCCTATCCCTTGCTCGCAACTGTCACCATGTCGTGCCTCCTCGTGCGGCCGAGCTCGGAGCACTTAAAACCATGCTCTGTACTTTGTCGCTCTCGCCTCTCGTCTCCCCCTTTGTAAACCGTGAACCAAAGGTAAGTAAGCTTACGATTAAACTTTTTCCAAGATTTCCGCTTCGCTTTTCACTAAATGTAATTGTTTGAGTTGTCGTGCTACTGTCTTCGATTTACCATTGGGTCTGATTTGTTTTGATTGTGTTTGTCAACCTGGTTGTCGACTACGTTGTCATGTTGGCTGCCGAACCTCTTAAGTAAATGCATGTCCTTAAGTTAGTAGCTTTGGCTTGAGTTAAATAGTATACACACTTCAATTTGTAGGCTTTTAGGCATTATGCAGTACATTTTCATCTTGGCTTACCAAGTCGCGCATGAACCCTGGTACATGCGGCTATCGTACTGCATATCTTCATATGTGATTATACTTTGGGTAATAAAACATGTCCGTTTTCTATGAATTTCAGCTTAGCATGCATGTGTTATTGGGTGCCCTTCCATTCTTGTGTTCAACAAAAAGGAGACTTTATTTGCAAACTCAGCCTTACCACGTTTGGAACTAATGTTTTGGTGCATATAGTTACATTGTGTCCTGTTAAAAGATATACCTTAAATTTTCTATGTTAAAATAATATAAACAAAGCCACCTTTATTTATTATGCATGCATACCTTTTGGTCCTTATCTGCATGTGTTCGTGAGCATATAGACATGTGTGTGGAGTGTATAAGGACTAGTGTATGTAGACACATGCTATATTTTGTTGTTATCAGAATGTTCTTCTGCTGTCAAGCTTACCTTTAAGACACTGTTATGTGTAATACTACAAGATCATGCACCAAGTTTTGTTTACATATCATGATCCCATCCGCATGAATATACATACTGTATAAATATTTTATGTTTTATAACCCAATAGTGTTCACATATATGTATGCAAAGTGTGTATGTATGAATGTTGAAGGATAGTTGTAGCATGTTGGATGAATGTTACTTAAATTTCGTTGCTTGAATGTGCCCATGATTCCATTTTTCTCACGCATGGACTGCATATATGCTTTTCCTAAATCAACGATGCCACTTATCAATCTCTTAATGAAACCACCCTATTATTAATGCATTCATTTCGACCATTTTAATATGTATATTTCAGAAGTTCACTGATTTTGTACTCAAATCATTTAAATATATTTGTTCGGATCAAACAAATTATATTTATGTGCTTATATCGAAGTGACTAACTTGAAATAAGTTTAATCCTGACTCGGGTGTTTTGTGTTTCGGATGGAACGCTCGAGTCCGGTCCTAAGTGTTCCAGACTTAAAGATTTCCGCTGTATAAAAAGGAGAGGCCCACGAAGACGTAAAGACGGCACGTAAGACGCATACCCACGCGCAAGCCCGACTGAACCGTGAAATTTTATTTTATTTTCTAAAATCATATAGTGTATATTTTATTTCTTCAGTTGTATATAAATTTGTGTAAATGTAACACCCCACACCCGCTATAGTCACTCACTAAGGGAATGCCATAGCATCGGTGGAGTATTTTTAGTGAGTATAGAACAGTAAAATTACAACAAGACAGATATAATGTAATACTTGAAAATTTAAAACATCATCTCATAGCAGCGGAAAGTAAAACATGTTTGGTTACATCATAAAACCATAACAAGAGTCAAGTACAAAATATCCATCCTGAATAAAATAAGTACATAATCCCACTACTCGTAACAAATAGCCATAACAGAAAAGATAAGATAAGCTGAGCTCTACATCTACGGTCCAAGCTCCAAGAGATAGATAAAGCAAACTGATCAAAGCCCACTAGCACTAGGCCCAACCTGAGGACCTGAAGGAAAAAGATAAAAACAACGGGGGTCAGACATAAGCCTGAGTGAACCCTATCTCCTTAATAATACAATTATTAAAGTAATTAGGGTATGATATGAACTCGGTATGGTATCTTTGGGGATAATGACTACACTAAGTTGCCCACGAACACAGGACGAACTAAGATAACCGTAAAGACACATCTACCCACCCAAGGATAATTACTAACTGCACCACACCAGTCACTCCTACTCAAAGGTTGATCCCATCCAAGGATATCAAAGATAGATATAACCAGTAGTTTCCTGTACCCTAGTTGACTACATAGGTGCCGTCTGCCTCTATCTCTACTAGGTGTACCCCACTACCCCAAGCGATCGGCTCCCTAACGTAGATACCCGTGCTGGTCCCACAGTGGGGTGTATCACTCCCCTAAAGTGGCTACCCAATACTATCAACGGTGCACGGCTTTATATCTACACGATGCAACAACGGCTTATCTACCAGCCCGGGCCCACACACGCATATGAAACCCGTAGGACTTGCGTTGCCACCGCTACCCCGTTTTGGCCTCTTATAATCAAGCCCAATATGCGTGTCCCGTCACTCGACATGGGTCGAGCCCACAAAGATACGTTTGGGATATTGGTTGAAATGGGCCCCCCACAAGCTACTACTTAAGCTTGTCATTTTATCTAGTGCATCCCACTTAACCCCTTTTTATAATCATGCCCCCTTACATGTTAAGGTTTGGTTAAGTCATCCAATTATATTACAATTGCCCCTTAAGGCACCCACTAGATTTTCGCATGCCACCCAAGGCACTTACTTGATTCCCACATGCCACCCAAGGCACTTACTTGATTCCCACATGCCACCCAAGGCACTTACTTGATTTCCCCATGCCACCCAAGGCACTTACTTAACCCTTTAATCATGTTTAGTTACATGTTCCACTTTGGTTAAGTATTCTTATCGTATTTTCTATTGCCACCCAAGGCAACCCACTAGTTTCCTCATGCCACCCAAGGCACCCCCATTAGTTACTATATGCCACCCAAGGCACCCACTTAACCCCTCATGTCCCACTACATGCTAATATGGTTAAGTGTTTCTTAATTAATTAAGACCGTGATCTCCCATAAAGACCTCCCACATTAGACTGGCTGTTATGACCGCCTGGTTAAGCCGGTAGAGTCCGGGCAGTCTTACGTCATAACAGAGTTTAACCTCGTGTCTTTACCTTAATCACGTATTTAATTTATGGCTAAGACCTCTCACATTGGGCTGACATTTGTAGCAACTGGTTAAGCCGGTCGGGTCCGGGCAGTTTTACACTACAAATGAGTCCAACCTCGTGTCTTAGTCGATTAATTACACCTAATTAATCACCCCCATATTAATTATTCCTAATTAATATCAAGTTTTCCATAACATGGGTAGACCTAACTCAATAGGTAAATTCCCATGGGGTAGACCTAACTCAATAGGTAAATTCCCACTTATGGTAATTTATTTTTATGGTATGCTTAATCATACCCAACCATGCTTTAATTAACATATTTACCAACCCCATCGTTTCCCCACGTAAATCGTTCTCATTTCATGACATAATAAAGGGGAAGATCCATCACAACTATCATTGGTTTAGCATACAACTTTGTCATGGGTTAAGAGGATGTCAACTTGCATATATGAGCATATATTAACCCAACTATATTCAACCCAAACTTGCATATTATCAAACATGTGTCTTACATAACATGTTGCATATGAACTTACATATCATCAAACATGTGATTTGCATAACATGTTGCATATGAACTTACATATCATCATACATGTGATTTGCATAACATGTAGAACTTGCATTTTAGCATATACTTAACTTGCATAAGCACTCACATACTTGCATAAGCATTCATATACTTACATAAGCTTGCATATCATGTTAAACTTGCATTTCAACATATACATAACTTGCGTAAACATTCACATACTTGCATAGGCTTGCATATTATGTTAAACTTGCATTTCAACATATACATAACTTGCATAAACATTCACATACTTGCATAGGCTTGCATATTATGTTAAACTTGCATTTCAACATATACATAACTTGCATAAACATTCACATACTTGCATAGGCTTGCATATTATGTTAAACTTGCATTTCAAAATATACATAACTTGCATAAACATTCACATACTTGCATAAGATGTTAAACATGCATATAAGCATATACATGACTTGCATAAGTACTCACATACTTGCATAACATGTTTGCATAATGGATCCATATTCACTTAGTGTTTTGCATCATAAACATCATGAAACAACTTGCATAAAAATATCATGATTACATATTATGAAACTTGCATGACATAAGGCATATAACTTGCAAAACACATAATATTCACTACATCAAGCTTGCATAAATATATGGATCCACAAACATAGCCATACTTTATCACATCTTATCATAATCAATTCAATAATTGATTATTAAGGGGATAGAAGCTCACCAAAACAAGATTAGCAAGTTAAATGAAGCAAATCCCAATGATTAAGTAGAAGAAGATGTAGATTAGCTTGCAAACCCTCTTAGGATTTTTAGTGGAGGCTCTCCAATTTTCTAAGTGGTGGCATAATGGCCTTAGATCTATTTTTGGTAAGGATAAGGGGGGTATTAGGGTGTATATATAGATTAGTTAGATGTTTTAGGACCATAGGATATACCCTAGAACCAATCCTAGCCTTTAAAGCATGTCTTGGGGAAGAAGTCAAGTGTAGGAACCATTTAGGGCCCAAAAAAAACAGCCCAAAACTCATCCCGGGCCTCAAAACATGAGCAGTTTTCGTTTTTGATTTTTCGTGAAACTTTGACGGGCCATAACTTGGTCATACGGACTCCGATTTACGAAAACTCGGACTCTATTTCGCGTATTTTTCCGAGACGAACGCAATGGCACAGCCCGTTTCCCCTGATTCAGAATATTAAATTTAATTCTGCTCTGATTTATGTTGTAACAAGTTATTTAACATACGGGGTGTTACATTCTCCCCTACTTAAAGGATTTCGTCCCCGAAATCTCTAAGTCAAGAAGAACGTATCCTACCAACCAAACAACCATCTACTCAACCATCAAACACTGGCATCCATTGTCCTTAAAGTTTCTAATGTTGTATGAACATATGCAAAAAGTGTGTGTATATGTTCCCTATCTAATGCAAAATCAGGCGGTCTACTGATTCAGTTGACCTCCTTAATGCAAACCATGATAGTGCCATGCATCCAATATGTATGCGAAAGAACCCTATCGACACATACTATTTCTACATGCGTGCACAATCATTCACCGAATAAATGCATCATCCATATGATAGCACAACCATCATACATCCATTAATATAGCTACCTACACACATTTATATGCAATATGCAATATGAAGTGATTGAGCCGATCTAGTGCCTAAAGTGTGTGTATATGCATCCACGAGCAACCACTAGCAAACACTTGCATCCACTTGCATCCATCAATCATAACATGTCTCAAACACATGTTTCAACCATAGGTTTACCCTATCTAAAAGGTCAAAGGTGCTAACGAGAGGACATACTAAGGACAAGATAAGTACAAGATAGGCAATAAAGGAGAAGTTAAAGAACATACTCTCGAAAAGAAAAGGGTACAAAGAACGCATCTTCGCTTCCGTATCCCAAGTAGCATTGCTCTCGTCATCTCCCCATTGCACTTTGACTAGCTGAACCTCTCTGTTTCTCAACTTCTTAATCTCTGACCCAAGGATGCGAGTAGGAGCTCGTCGAATCATCGCATCACGCTTTACTTCCACTTCTCTAAGCAAGCTCGGCTCTACCACCTCTGCGGTCTCATGTAGGCACTTCCTCAAATGTGACACATGGAAAACATCATGTATACCACTAAGTCTGTCTGGCAACTCCACCCTATATGCCATCCGTCCAATTCTTTCCTTGACAGGAAACGGTCCTACAAACCTCGGTGCTAACTTCCCAGCGGATCCAAAGCGAACAACATTCCGTAATGGAGACACTTTGACAAAAACCATGTCCCCAACTTCAAACTCAAGATCAGTCCTCCTCTTTTCTGCATAAGATTTCTGTCTGTCTTGCGCTGCTTTCATCCTTCTTCGAATCAAATCAACCTTCTCTGAAGTCTCTCTAACCATATCGGGCCCTAGCAAGATCTTATCCGTAGATTCCCACCAACATGTAGGTGATCGACAAGGCCTTCCATAAAGAGCTTCAAAAGGTGCCATGCCAATACTAGACTGGAAGCTGTTGTTATATGCAAACTCCACCAAAGGAAGATGCTCTTCCCATGTACCTCCAAAATCCAAGATACAAAGCCTCAAAAGGTCTTCCAAAACACGGTTCACCCTCTCGGTCTGGCCGTCTGTCTGAGGATGATATGCGGTGCTCAAACACAACTGAGTCCCCACCGCCTCCTGTAAACTCTTCCAAAACTCACTAGTGAAGATAGGATCTCGATCACTCACTATGCTGGAAGGTACCCCATGCAATCGAACTATCTCTCGAACATAGACTGAAGCAAGCCATGGAGCAGTCCTCTTACTCTTTACGGGTATGAAATGGGCGCTCTTAGTAAGTCTATCAACCACGACCCAAATTCCTGTATTGCCCTTCCTCGATCTCGGTAAACCATCAACGAAGTCCATCGAGACACTATCCCACTTCCATATCGGAACTTCCAAAGGATGAAGCAACCCACCTGGCTTCTTTTGCTCTGCTTTTACTTGTTGGCACACCAAGCATCTAGCAACATACTCGGCCACATCTTTCTTCATACCGGCCCAGAAGAAAGTCCTTTTCATGTCTTGGTACATCTCGTCCCCACCGGGATGAATGGTCATCCTAAAACGGTGTGCGTTATCAGGAATAACCTTCCTCAAACCCTCATCTTGCGGTACACAAAGTCTACCGTCTCTACGCAAGCACCCCCTATCATCTAGGGTGTACCTACTCAAATGGCTGGACGACTCCCCCCCTTATGAGCTTTTCTACTAACTCAACCAACTGTGGGTCGTCCCTCTGTGCTTCTACAATTTGCCCCAAAAGAGTAGGTCTAACTTCCAAGGAAGCTAGCAAACCGGGTACACAATTAACGGAAGGTCTGAAATCCATCATAGAAATAAACTCTAGGCTCCTTCGTTCAACGAACCACAAACTCGAGGACAATCCCTTTTTCTACTTAAGGTGTCCGCTACCATGTTACCCTTGCCAGGGGTATACGCTATCTCAAACCCATAGGATGCTAAAAATCCCATCCACTTTTACTGTCCTAAGATTATGCGCTTGAAGAGCCTCCAGCACTTCCCTAAGATGTAGGGCATGCTCTTCTCCACCAGGATATCATCCAAAATCATCACAGCTATCCATCCCTCACGCAGACCACCCTAATCGAACTCGGCATTCCCCCAAATGCAAGCCCCAAAGGCCTAAACCAATATCAGACAAACACCCAAGGGATACCTCCTTCGAATTCAGACGACCTTCGTGAGATGATACTAGTAAAAACGGCTAAATAATTAAGCCCATTGTCCAACCCTGGATGTCCCCGCCAGTCTTACTCCAAAACCACCGTTTTTCCCTAACTGGCTTTGCTCCTAGAAAAGACCAAGATGTCATCCACAAAGACCATCACAACTTATTTAGGTACTCCTTGAACACCCTTCTTATCAAATCATCAAAGTATACGGGGGCGTTCGTCAAACCCAATGGCATCACCAGCCACTCATAAAAAAAATCATCCGGAGTCCTAAAGGCAGTCTTCTCTGTACTATCCTCAGTCACTCTCAACTGATGAAATCCCGTGGCTAAGTCCAACTGCGAAAATACTGAGGCGCCCACTAACTGATCAAAGAGATCATCAATCCTCGACAATGGGTGTCTATTCTTCTTTGTGAGTTTATTTAGCTCTCTTTAGCCTACACAAAGTCTGAGGGACCCATCCGCCTTCGTGGCAAAAACTACTGGAGCGCCCCACTCCGATATACTTCGTCTTATGAACCCCTTCTCAAGCAAATCGCCTACTTACTTATGGAGTTCCCTCCTCTCACGAGGAGCCACGTGGCACACTGGCCAAGACACTGGTTTAGCCTTACCCACTAGATATATTTGGGAGTCAATTTCCAGCTCCGGAGGTAAGCCCTTCACCTCCTTATACACATCCGGGTATTCCCGGACCGCTCTAACAGATCACAAATTCTAGACCAACATGTCAAGCGATTCTAGATAACTTAGCATAACAGATTCTATGGGATTACAAGAGATCTCGAGAGTGTTACTCAAGCGGCCCATAAGCCTAACAACTCTCCCTCCAAAATCAAAAACGGCACCCCTACTGGATAACCAGTCCATGCCCAGAACTAACCCATAGCCCGTGAAGCCCAACAAGCATCACATCTAAACTCAATGCTAAGTATAAAAACTTTCAAACCCAACCACACCATGGAGCCCAATTGGGTTTGAAACAACTAAGGGATCATCAACCAAACTGGTGTCTAAGTGCAGTGACTCAACTATCAATGGTGAGATAAACGAACTCGATATATCAGGATCAAAAAAAGTTTGAATCGGATAATAAAGAAATCCAAATTCCAACCTAGACGGTCTTATCCCCATCTGGTACCTTAGTCGTGAGGGAATACAATTACCCCCCAGAAGATTCCATACCTTGCCCTTGCTTCTTTGGACAATCCTAATAACGTGTCCTATTCCTCTCAAAAGGATAACTACTAGCCTTCCTCTTCCCTATTCTCCACTCACAACCTCCCACCAATGAGGTTTCACCCTTCATTAACCAAACAACTATTTGAGCCTTCCTCTCTTCTTGAACCAACTTCTAACCAGATTTACGTCTGAGTCCCTTGAAGTGGTTTTCCATCCTTATCCATCTTAGAAAGATCATCTATACGCGGAGGGGAAACTCAAAATGAGAGAGAGGAAGAGATTCAAAATGGAGAATTCGAAAGATATAGATATGGCTATTGGGGATTATGCTTTTCTTTCAAAAACTTTTCTCTTAAAAGACATGTTTTCGAAAATACTCCTTCCAAAAATATTCTTAGAAAATAGTTTTTCTAAAAATTTTATCTGTTCTGGTAACCTTAAGCTCTGATACCACGTGTAACACCCCACACCCGCTATAGTCACTCACTAAGGGAATGCCATAGCATCGGTGGAGTATTTTTAGTGAGTATAGAACAGTAAAATTACAACAAGACAGATATAATGTAATACTTGAAAATTTAAAACATCATCTCATAGCAGCGGAAAGTAAAACATGTTTGGTTACATCATAAAACCATAACAAGAGTCAAGTACAAAATATCCATCCTGAATAAAATAAGTACATAATCCCACTACTCGTAACAAATAGCCATAACAGAAAAGATAAGATAAGCTGAGCTCTACATCTACGGTCCAAGCTCCAAGAGATAGATAAAGCAAACTGATCAAAGCCCACTAGCACTAGGCCCAACCTGAGGACCTGAAGGAAAAAGATAAAAACAACGGGGGTCAGACATAAGCCTGAGTGAACCCTATCTCCTTAATAATACAATTATTAAAGTAATTAGGGTATGATATGAACTCGGTATGGTATCTTTGGGGATAATGACTACACTAAGTTGCCCACGAACACAGGACGAAATAAGATAACCGTAAAGACACATCTACCCACCCAAGGATAATTACTAACTGCACCACACCAGTCACTCCTACTCAAAGGTTGATCCCATCCAAGGATATCAAAGATAGATATAACCAGTAGTTTCCTGTACCCTAGTTGACTACATAGGTGTCGTCTGCCCCTATCTCTACTAGGTGTACCCCACTACCCCAAGCGATCGGCTCCCTAACGTAGATACCCGTGCTGGTCCCACAGTGGGGTGTATCACTCCCCTAAAGTGGCTACCCAATACTATCAACGGTGCACGGCTTTATATCTACACGATGCAACAACGGCTTATCTACCAGCCCGGGCCCACACACGCATATGAAACCCGTTGGACTTGCGTTGCCACCGCTACCCCGTTTTGGCCTCTTATAATCAAGCCCAATATGCGTGTCCCGTCACTCGACATGGGTCGAGCCCACAAAGATACGTTTGGGATATTGGTTGAAATGGGCCCCCCACAAGCTACTACTTAAGCTTATCATTTTATCTAGTGCATCCCACTTAACCCCTTTTTATAATCATGCCCCCTTACATGTTAAGGTTTGGTTAAGTCATCCAATTATATTACAATTGCCCCTTAAGGCACCCACTAGATTTTCGCATGCCACCCAAGGCACTTACTTGATTCCCACATGCCACCCAAGGCACTTACTTGATTCCCACATGCCACCCAAGGCACTTACTTGATTTCCCCATGCCACCCAAGGCACTTACTTAACCCTTTAATCATGTTTAGTTACATGTTCCACTTTGGTTAAGTATTCTTATCGTATTTTCTATTGCCACCCAAGGCAACCCACTAGTTTCCTCATGCCACCCAAGGCACCCCCACTAGTTACTATATGCCACCCAAGGCACCCACTTAACCCCTCATGTCCCACTACATGCTAATATGGTTAAGTGTTTCTTAATTAATTAAGACCGTGATCTCCCATAAAGACCTCCCACATTAGACTGGCTGTTATGACCGCCTGGTTAAGCCGGTAGAGTCCGGGCAGTCTTACGTCATAACAGAGTCTAACCTCGTGTCTCTACCTTAATCACGTATTTAATTTATGGCTAAGACCTCTCACATTGGGCTGACATTTGTAGCAACTGGTTAAGCCGGTCGGGTCCGGGCAGTTTTACACTACAAATGAGTCCAACCTCGTGTCTTAGTCGATTAATTACACCTAATTAATCACCCCCATATTAATTATTCCTAATTAATATCAAGTTTTCCATAACATGGGTAGACCTAACTCAATAGGTAAATTCCCATGGGGTAGACCTAACTCAATAGGTAAATTCCCACTTATGGTAATTTATTTTTATGGTATGCTTAATCATACCCAACCATGCTTTAATTAACATATTTACCAACCCTATCGTTTCCCCACGTAAATCGTTCTCATTTCATGACATAATAAAGGGGAAGATCCATCACAACTATCATGGGTTTAGCATACAACTTTGTCATGGGTTAAGAGGATGTCAACTTGCATATATGAGCATATATTAACCCAACTATATTCAACCCAAACTTGCATATTATCAAACATGTGTCTTACATAACATGTTGCATATGAACTTACATATCATCAAACATGTGATTTGCATAACATGTTGCATATGAACTTACATATCATCATACATGTGATTTGCATAACATGTAGAACTTGCATTTTAGCATATACTTAACTTGCATAAGCACTCACATACTTGCATAAGCATTCATATACTTGCATAAGCTTGCATATCATGTTAAACTTGCATTTCAACATATACATAACTTGCGTAAACATTCACATACTTGCATAGGCTTGCATATTATGTTAAACTTGCATTTCAACATATACATAACTTGCATAAACATTCACATACTTGCATAGGCTTGCATATTATGTTAAACTTGCATTTCAACATATACATAACTTGCATAAACATTCACATACTTGCATAGGCTTGCATATTATGTTAAACTTGCATTTCAACATATACATAACTTGCATAAACATTCACATACTTGCATAGGCTTGCATATTATGTTAAACTTGCATTTCAACATATACATAACTTGCATAAACATTCACATACTTGCATAGGCTTGCATATTATGTTAAACTTGCATTTCAACATATACATAACTTGCATAAACATTCACATACTTGCATAGGCTTGCATATTATGTTAAACTTGCATTTCAACATATACATAACTTGCATAAACATTCACATACTTGCATAAGATGTTAAACATGCATATAAGCATATACATGACTTGCATAAGTACTCACATACTTGCATAACATGTTTGCATAATGGATCCATATTCACTTAGTGTTTTGCATCATAAACATCATGAAACAACTTGCATAAAAATATCATGATTACATATTATGAAACTTGCATGACATAAGGCATATAACTTGCAAAACACATAATATTCACTACATCAAGCTTGCATAAATATATGGATCCACAAACATAGCCATACTTTATCACATCTTATCATAATCAATTCAATAATTGATTATTAAGGGGATAGAAGCTCACCAAAACAAGATTAGCAAGTTAAATGAAGCAAATCCCAATGATTAAGTAGAAGAAGATGTAGATTAGCTTGCAAACCCTCTTAGGATTTTTAGTGGAGGCTCTCCAATTTTCTAAGTGGTGGCATAATGGCCTTAGATCTATTTTTGGTAAGGATAAGGGGGGTATTAGGGTGTATATATAGATTAATTAGATGTTTTAGGACCATAGGATATACCCTAGAACCAATCCTAGCCTTTAAAGCATGTCTTGGGGAAGAAGTCAAGTGTAGGAACCATTTAGGGCCCAAAAAAAACAGCCCAAAACTCATCCCGGGCCTCAAAACATGAGCAGTTTTCGTTTTTGATTTTTCGTGAAACTTTGACGGGCCATAACTTGGTCATACGGATTCCGATTTACGAAAACTCGGACTCTATTTCGCGTATTTTTCCGAGACGAACGCAATGGCACAGCCCGTTTCCCCTGATTCAGAATATTAAATTTAATTCTGCTCTGATTTATGTTATAACAAGTTATTTAACATACGGGGTGTTACAGTAAACTTTGATATATTTTGAATTTAAAATTCTGATGTGAGACATACTGTTGTATGTTTATTTCTGTCTGTGATTCTGTGTTATTCTGTTTAAACTTGATAAGCTAAAAAACGATCTGTCGTTTTGAGCATTTTGAGTTGGCTTAATTACCGATTTGAGATGTGAAAATGGCGAGTCGTTACACTAGCTATCTATAGGGTAGCCGTCGCTGCTCAGGTGGAGGAATATGACTACGGCACAACGAAGAGGATGTGCCTTTTGGGGAAGAGGGCTTGCTTTCCACTCCCGATTTTCCTTCCACGAAGGGGCAGAAGTGGTGGAATGACGAGGTGCAAAAGGCTATCAAAGAGAAGAAGGAATGCTACAAATGCATGCACCATCATAGGAGCGAAGAGAACATGCATAGATACAAAGTGGCAAAGAAGACTGCAAAGAAAGCAGTGAGTGAAGCAAGGGGACGAGCGTACGAGGGTTTGTATCAAAGGCTAAGTACAAAGGAGGGTGAAAAAGACGTGTACAGAATAGCTAGGCTACGCGAGAGGAGGACAAAAAACTTCAATCAGGTTAAATGCATTAAAGACGAGAGTGATAGACTTTTGGTGAATGATGATGAGATAAAGAATAGGTGGAGAGAATACTTTGATAAGCTTTTCAACGAAGAAAGTAATAGCTCCTCGACCGACTTGGAAGACTTTGCCGACAACACCAATAGACATTTTGTGCGGAGATTTCTAGAAGCTGAGGTAAAGGAGGCGTTGAAACGGATGAAATCAGGCAAGTCGGTAGGTCCTGATGACATTCCTATTGAGGTGTGGAGATGTTTTGGAGATGCAGGGATAACCTGGCTAACTAAGTTGTTTAATAATATTTTCAAATCAAACAAAATGCCAGATGAGTGGAGGAGAAGCATTTTAGTTCCAATCTTCAAGAATAAAGGAGATATTCAAAGTTGCACAACTATAGAGGAATTAAGCTTATGAGTCATACAATGAAGCTTTGGGAGAGAGTTTGCGAGCAACGTTTGAGGAGGTTGACAAGTGTATCTAGGAATCAATTTGGTTTTATGCCTGGAAGGTCAACCACCGAGGCATTTTCTTGGTTAGGCAACTTATGGAGAGATACAGGGAACAAAAGAAAGATCTTCACATGGTTTTTATTGACTTGGAGAAAGCTTATGACAAAGTGCCGAGGAAGGTTATGTGGTGGGCGCTAGAAAGGAAGAGAGTGCCATCAAAGTATATTACCCTTATCAAGGATATGTACGAGGGGGTTGTGGCTAGTGTAAGGGCATGCGATGGTGAGACCAGAGACTTCCCAATTAACATAGGATTACATCAAGGTTCGGCTTTGAGCCCCTATATTTTTGCATTAGTGATGGATGAAATCACGAAAGATATACAAAAGGAGATCCCTTGGTGTATGCTCTTTGCCGATGATGTTGTGCTGATTGATGAAAGTAGAATAGGGGTCAATAGACAACTGGAGTTGTGGAGGGAGACCTTGGAATCAAAGGGTTTCAGGCTTAGCAGAACTAAAACTGAGTATATGAAGTGTGAGTTTAGCGGTGCTAGGTCAGATGACGGAGAGGTCACCTTGGCTGGTAGCGTGGTACCCAAGAAGGAATCGTTTCGATACTTAGGATATATGTTGCAGTTTGATGGAGAGATTGATAAGGATGTTAGTTTTAGAATTCAAGCAGGATGGGTGAAATGGCGGCTAGCATCTGGCATTCTCTGTGATAGGAAGATTCCTCAGAAGCTTAAAGGAAAATTCTATAGGACAACAATCAGGCCTGCAATGTTATATGGTGTAGAATGTTGGCCTACTAAGAGGCAACACGTGCAGAAGATAAGTGTAGCAGAGATGCGGATGCTGCGTTGGAGCTGTGGGCATACCAGACGAGATCGGATTAGAAATAAGGATATTCGGGAAAAACTTGGAGTTGCACCTATTGAAGAGAAGTTAGTCCAACACCGCTTGAGATGGTTTGGACATATCCAACGTAGACCACGCGATGCTCCTGTGCACGTTGGAGTTATAGGTCGTGCCGAAGGCCCAAAGAGAGGTAGAGGTCGACCTAAAATGACATGGGAAGAGATAATAAAGAGAGATCTAAGAAATTGGAGTATATCTGAAGAGCTTGTGGTAGATAGAAGTGCATGGAAGTTGGCAATCCATGTACCAGAACCTTAGGATTTTTTATTTATTTTAAATATATATATATATATAGGTTAATTATTATTATTTTTAGATCTGTTTAATTATTTTAATTTTATTTTTTTTAGGACTTTATTTCACTTTTATTGAACCTTTTTACTTTAATCTGTTTGGTTATTTTAAACTCTTTTTATATATTATTATTAGTTATTTTACCTTAATTTTGGGTTCCATATCTAGCCAACCCCAACTTGTTTGGGATATATGGCTATGTTGTTGTTGTTGTTGAAGGGGCAGAAGTGGGAACAAGTTGTTAGTCGGTATCTCCGCCGAAGACCTTAGAGACCATTGCATCGTAGAGGACTGTTGCGGGATTGATAGAGGACTGGTGCCCCCAGACCCGTTTCTGTGAAAGTGCTTTTGGTAGTGCTTCCCGACGTGCCTCCAGTTTTCTGGGAGGTGGCCGAAGCCCAGGTGGGGTGGGAGCCCATATCACAGCGAAGAGGCGGTGCCATTTAGGGAAGGAAGCTTTCTCTCGCAAGTCGGTATCTCCGATGGTGACCTTTATGACCGCTACATCAAGCTAGTTGATGGTCCAAGCGCTCGAATATGTCTTGTACTTTTCGAGAATCAAACTTGCGTATGGCGACTCGGCGTTGGATTTAGTTCTGTGTCACTCGGAACTCCACATCCAAGGGATTCGAGTCCTGCGGAGTTCAGGTGAGTTGGTACCAATAGACGAACTCCAAAGTACGCCTACGCGTAGTTTGGTCGTCTAAATCTTTTGGTTTAGGGTTGTGGTGATGACAGGCCGCCGCCATAGTACACCTAAGCGTAGTTGGGTCGGGCTAAGCCTGTTGGACTTATGGCGCTTGCCTCAAGTTATAGAGCTAAATGGGTGGTGAGATTGCTCAAGCAAGACGAGTCGTAAGGCACGTCATAGATGTTTAAGCCGGCCATTGTTGCTATAACCATGCTGAGGCGAGGGATGGTCCCGCTTACAACTGCAGTCATATAATTTCAAACAAAGGTTACATCAAAGTTGGTTACAGTAACAACTTGAGTAGTGTTGTCAGAGTAAATGCTTGGAAACAAAATAAAACCGATCAAGGTGTAACTCAAGCAAGATGAGGCGTTGCAGTATCGGAAATCTAAGCCACTTATTTGTGTTGTAATCTTGCTGAGTCGAAAGGCGATCTCGAGGGATCTATTCGTCGGAAAGGGCCCTGGTTGGTTGGAACCCTTGATGGGCGTTGGATGGCTTGGAAATTCCATGCGATGCGCTCTGTCGATACTGCTCGAGCTTTCACTTGCGGACCAACTTCTCGATGTTGTCTTGCAAGTGACGACAGTTGTTGGTGTCGTGCCCGTGGACGCTATAACACCCCCCATTTTTAACTTAAGATAATAAAATAAAAATATCTTTATTAAATATTCATAATTAAGTAAAACGGACTGCGTCATTGCATCCATCTCGAAATTCTGGTCAAAATCGACACTTGGTTTGCGTAAATCGGACACCGTATGAAGAAGTTATTAAGCTTTGAAGTTTGTATACGCGTAGAAAGAATACATATATATATATATATATACACTAGGTTCAGAATTCAAAAATGGGACTAGAAATTCGAGAATCAGTTCAAAATTCAAAATTTCAGAAGGTGGCACATTTCCCGCACAGGTTGGTCGGCACCCTTAGGTCTGGGCCGACACCATGGTCGACCCCCTCAAGTGTGGGTCGACACCATGGTCGACCCCCTCAAGGGTGGGTCTACCTACCTACGGCAGATTTTGGCAGATTAGGGTTTCTAATATTTTGACGATTCAGATGGCTTTTGGCAAATCTGAGGGTCTTGGTGCTCCATACTCCTATAAATAAGACCCTAGACCTAACCCTAACCCTCATAATTTGGCGGCTACGCTGGAGCTCTGTCATTACTTTCTCTCTCTTCTCAAATCTATTCTGAAAATAAAATATTAGCCTAGGAAAATCTTAAATTAAGATATGGAGAGAAGAGATTGATGTTTGTTTAAAAGGCGTTCAGAATTACGACATAAGCAAGGTAACGTTTCAAATCCAATCTATTCAATCTTCCGTTCTCTTTCTTTTCCCTTTTCTCTTTTAGTAAAAATAGTAAATCCACGATTATTAGGTTCTAAATTCAATAAGGGGGAAACATAGAAGATTAGATCTGGACCAGATCTAGGATTTGGAAAGCTTACGAGGTGAGTGGATTTAAGCCATATTATTTTAGATAATTGTATATTATCGTTTAGCATTCCTCATTATGACGAATTGGAATATGACATTTTAAGATGCCTAAATGCTAATAATGATTAAAGTGGTGTAAATGACATGTGAGAATGATTAGCATGATATAAAGTCAAATTGTTATTATGAATAATTCATATATTGAATCAGTTGAAATGTTGGAGTGTTTACATGTTATAATATTAATTTGAACATGTAGGAAAAATTCATATATTGGATTTGTTGGAGTGCTAAAAAGTTTACATGTAAATTTGTCCCAATTATATACAGGGAATAATTGGAGTAAGTATATGATTATATGGATTCGTGTTAACATAGAATTGACAAAATAAATATGGGTTTGGGGGCAATGACTAAATTATTTTTAAAGATCTTAAATTGGATCATAAGTATAGAAAAATGATTTTGGCGCAAATGGGATCATATGTAAAATATGAATTTGCATAATATGAATTTAGACATATGATCCATCATGAATATAATTGGGTAAATGGGCATGAGCACCTATAAAGACATAGGTATAATTAATTAATTAATAATGAATGCCTAGGATTACAATTAGAAATTGGAATTGCACTTATGACACGAGGTTAGGTTGCAATAGTGGTGGAAGTCTGCCGGGACCCGACGGGCATATCCTGCAACCACTAATGTTGAACCTAATATGAGAGGTCTAAGTGAGCAAATACAAGATGGGCTATGACACGAGGTTAGGCCAAACTTGTGGAAGAAGTCTGCCCGGACCCGACTGTCATATCCAGCATCCACAAGTTGTAGGCGTAATGTGGGACGTCTAGCTCATTATAAACCATAAATGGACATAGTAATGAATTGGACTACTTAACAAAATCTAATGCATAAGGATTGTAAAGTTAAGGTTAAGTAAAATTGGGTGGACAGTGGGTGGGCTAAGCAAATCTGAGGGGGTGGGTAATATTTACATATAGGCCTGCAGACTTAGCCCGATAACGTTATGTAATTAAAGACACCTAGTGGTATACATAACCGATAGGATAATAAAGTTATGTAATTAATGACACCTTTTAGGGTAAGCATAACATGTAGAAATGATAGAATTTAGACATACATAATGAACTAATGAATAAATTGGATAACTGGTGAAATGAGATAAAGGACACTTAATTTAAATAAAGTAATCATAAAAGGGAAAACCTGAAACTAGTTAAGAAAAGGGGAAAAATATATTGTACTTAATTATAAATTAAGTAGAATGTAAGCTTGGAAGTCTGAAACCTGCTAATAAGAAT
This sequence comes from Allium sativum, assembly GCA_030737875.1. Lineage (NCBI taxonomy): Eukaryota > Viridiplantae > Streptophyta > Magnoliopsida > Asparagales > Amaryllidaceae > Allium > Allium sativum. The sequence continues at coordinate 47,406,483 of CM060912.1, read as the reverse complement.
AACATGTTTAGACTTGTCCTAGGGACAAAGGGTGATTATAACACAGATTGTAATAAATGAGTAGAGAAACTTATTAATGGGCCTTAGTTAATAGAACTAAGTTAATAAGTAAACAACGATAAGTTGTATTGACAATGTAAGGTGGAATTATGATTGAATTAGAAAGAATGAGGAAAACTTATGAAATAAGTTATATTTAATCATAAATGGTAAGTGACATGTTAATTAGAAAACATGTGAATTGGATATACTTAATTACATATTAAGTAAAACATATTATTGTAATGAGGAAATCAAACAAGAATATAAAAGAGATTGTGGATTACAGACCTTAGGCCACAATCTAGGGAATAACATGTTGTGGGCTTATTAATAATCTTAAATGGATTAAGTTGTATGACTGAAATTAATAAGCAAGAGAAACTTGGTAATTTGAATAAGAATTCAATATGAATGGGAATAACGAAGTAAACTGGAAACCTGGTGAGGTGAGGTAAGCGGGTAAAAGATTGTTTAGACATAGGGTCTAACAGCATAAGGCGCTTAGACCAGTCCGTACGGTTGAGGGTGAATAACCCAACGGGGTAGATCATCGAGGTGTTGTAAGGCACAAGGGGAGCGCACATTCATATGATTGTTCTGACAGCTCCAAAGGACTGAAAGGGGAAGCACGTGGCTTCCTGAGGTATGTAAGGTGCTCCTAGTAGTCCTCTGTGCGGTGATAGATGTCTTAGGCTATGCTCGCAGAGGTTGGGTCTGCACGTAACTACTAGGTGGGTGGGCCTTGACTGCAGATGTAGCTATGCAGTCAGAATGCTGTGATGCAGTGACACCAGGGTGGTTCGGTGGTTGCCTCACGAGGAGGCAAAGGGTCACGAAAACCAAGGATAGTAGACCGTCGGATACCCGTCATCGACAACCAATGGGATGTTGAAAGACAATAGCTTTCTCCCTTCACTATCGGGGTAAGGGGTTGAGGAGAGACGCAACATGGATGTTTAGATTGTTTGCGTAGGGGCGGTCGCTTAGCTCTTGTAGTCTTTACTAGTTGAGGGAGGGGCCGAGGTGGGGCCATAGCCACCTTGAACACAGACCCTAGGTATATCTGTATATAGAGGCTCTTTAAAGACGGGCCTGTAGGGACGTGGAAAAGCTCCCGACCGAGTTCTGTGTTTCTTGTATCGCCCAGCCACGGAACTAGGTGCACATTAAAGGACGTGCGGTTTAGGTGTAACACCCCATGTCAATTAATGTCACTCACAAAGGGAATGCATTAACTTCTATGGAGCGTTTTAAGTGAGTATAGAACAGAAACTTAACAACAAGACAGATTTAAATTGTACTTGAAAAATTAAAAACTTTATTTCATTGCAGCGGAAAATACGTATGTTTGATTACATCATCAAAACCAAAGCCAAGTACATAATATCCATCTTGACTAAATCAAAGTACATAAATTGAAAGACATAATCCCCAATACAAAATAGCCATAAATAAAAGAGAGGCTGAACTTTACTTCAGCGATCCAAGCAATCTTCTAAAAGTAAGAAGCACAGCTGTCCAAAATCAAGCTCCACTGGTGCTAGTTCCAACCTGAGCACCTGGGGGGGGGGGGGGGAAGGAAGAGAAGAGGAGGAAACAAAGGGGGTCAGACATAAAGTCTGGCAAGTGCGATAACTTTAACAATATAATCACCAAAGTAACTAGGCTAAGGTATAAGTTGAAAAATCAGGAAATGACCATGAACCATTGAGTATGGCAGAGTAAACAAGAAAACAGGATGAACAACGATATCGTTAAAGCGCACCTAACCCACTGTAAGATAATTACTAAACTACACCAACACTATGAGATAATTGCTATACTGCATCGCCACTAGTGTACTGCACCACCACTAGTCACCCTAAGGTTGATCCCGCCTATAGAACTTAATTATGACATTGGTAGTTTCGTGCACCCCTAGCTGCCTTCATAGGTGCCGCCTGCCCCTATCTCCACTATGTGTACCCACTACCCCAAGCGATCGGCTCCCTCACTCGTAGATACCCGTGCTGTTCCCACAGTGGGGTGTATCACTCCCCAAAGTGGCAACCCAATACTACCAGAGATGCACGGCTTATACCTACACGATGCAACAACGTCTTACCTACCAGCCCGGGCCCACACACGCACATGAACCCGTTGGACTTGCGTTGCTACCGCTAACCCGTTTTGGCATCTTACAGTCAAGCTCAGTACGCGTGTCCCGTCCTCGACTTGGGTTGAGCCCACAGAGATACTCATGGGTTACTGGTTGAAACAGACCCCCATTACTCGACACAAGCTATCCACCTAAGCTTGGTCCCTTCTAGTACGTCCCACTTAACCCTTTCCTTATTCATGTTCACTTACATATTTCAAATTTTGGTTAAGTGTTTCTAATCGTATTTCAAATGCCACCCAAGGCACCCACTAGATTCCACATGCCACCCAAGGCACCCACTTAACCCCCTTATGTCCCACTACATGTTTATCTGGTTAAGTCTTTCTTAATTCATTAAGACCATAACCTCGTAAAGACCTCCCACATTAGACTGGCATTTGTGGCAGCTGGATTTGCCGGGCGGGTCCGGGCAGTCTTACACCACAAACGAGCCTAACCTCGTGTCTTTACAACTGTTACGCATTTAATTTATGCCTAAGACCTCCCACATTAGACTGGCATTTGTGGCAGCTGGATTTGCCGGGCGGGTCCGGGCAGTCTTACACCACAAAAGAGCCTAACCTCGTGTCTTAGACGATTAATTACACCTAATTAATCATTCCCCAATTTGAATTACTTTCCCTATTCAAATTATCAATTATTTCCAAATTTAACTATGGCCATAATTGACTCAATTATGTCCATCTATTTATGGTATGTAAAATCATACCAATTTTCATCACAAATTTATTTTATGCCTTTTAAGGCATTTATGCCAATTAAATCTTTTAATATTATCCCCTTTTACCCCCACGTTGTACGTTCGTTCGTTTAACGTAAAATATATGTTATATTCGAATAGTCTAACTCATGGAATAAAGAGAAAACATCACAACATACATATAATTAAAACTAGATCTAAACATAAGGGGTGAACTTGCATGTGTGAATGATGTTCTACATCTAAAACTTGCATAGGCCAAAGTTACAACTTGCATAAAATTACATATGTCATAAATCCAAATCTAAAGGTGTGAACTTGTTTAGATAATGGTCACAAACTTGCATAAATCATGTATGTCATAGATCTACATCTAAAGGTGTAAACTTGCATAGGCAGTAACCACAAACTTGCATAACATGATTCATTTTCAAACACATGTATTCATATAAACTTGCATATGTGATTTATGCAACATAATAATGGTATAAACTTACATCTAAACATGTAAACCAGCATGTAGAATTTGGCATATAACTCACACATGTCATAGCCTAACTTTAGATCTAAAATAGATGCCATGAAGCATATAAGGTTATATATAATTTTCCTCAACTTGCATATGATTCATGTCTTAATAAAAAAAATCTAAACTTGCATACATACTTATGATTTATCATATGAATCAACATACCCAAACTAACATATGAACAACATAGTGATTCGATTATACATAAGCCAATCATAAAATTACAACATAGATGATCACCACTTTACAAGATAGCATCACAGAATTTACAACATAAACATCACAATTTTACTACATGAATAATAACATGGGGTCAATAATTCACATCATATCCAAATAGTCCACATCATAACTCAATCCAATTAATTTGCTAATTATTTTAATAAAATTATCGAACTCACAATTCAGAGAAGGTCTTGAATTCTGAATTCTGAGTTCTGAAGTTGTAATAGCTTTCCCTTGAAGAAGATTCGTTGTTAAAGTTGAAAAGGATTGATTTAGACTAGCTTTCTTCCTCTCTAATTGGTGGCGGCTATGCTGAGTTGCTAGGTGACGGCATGGAGGCCATGAATCTAATTTTGTTTTGATTTTAGGGTTTGAGTCTAGAGGTGTTTTTATAGAGTTTAAGATTAATTTAGGTCATCTGATCAACCTAGAAGCAACCTGAACCATCCAAACAAGATAGGGTGACACCTCAGCTCTAATGACTCAGCACAGTGTATTAAATGTTCATTTTTTCTATAATTTACATATTTCTTATTTATGACAAATTCCATATTTAAATTATTCCCATTTTAATTATGCCATAATTATATTTTTAATTATGCCCACAATTAATGGTATACTAAATATACCATTTCATGAACCAATCTATGCCATGTAATTTTCATGTTTATCCTTCATATTTATATGTAAATTATAAATCTATTATTGTTAATTACATATTCTCCCTTTTACCATATACATTAATTACCCATATACAAATATCCATTTATACATGCATAAATCTTTCTTAACTTTAATTTGTCATAAAAGCCAATCAAAGAAGGCCACATAAAAAAAACAATCATTGACAACCAAAAATGCGCCACGTACGCCACATGATGCATACACGTCAAGTGTGTGTGTGTGTGTGTGTGTGTGTGTGTTTTTTCTTTTTATCTATCTTCCCAATTACCCATTTTCACACTAAACCAATTTTTGAACTGTGTTCACACTAAAGCCATTTTAAGTTATTCCCCTAAAACAAAAATATGGCGCTGGCGGGGATCGAACTATGTACCTCTTGTATGCAAGTCACGCGTTCCAACCAAATGAGCTGCTAAGTCTTTTGCTTACAAACCTTAGAACAATGCTAAACATTTATTCTTTTCTCATTCTTTTTTTTTCATGGTTTGCTGCAATATTTAATTTAAAGATATCTTTTTCATACGAAATCCAATTTACGCAAACTCCGACTCTATCTCAACCAGAATTCCGAGACGAACACAATGGCGCAACCCGTTTCCCTTAATTCTCACATCTGAGATTAATTATTCTTTAATTTAGTTGATTCGATTATTCAAAAATTCAGAGTGTTACATTCTCCCCTATTTAAGGGATTTCGTCCTCGAAATCTCTAAGTCAACAAGAACATATCCTACCATCCAAACAACCATATACTCAACCATCAAACACAGGCATCCATTGTCCTTAAAATTTTCTAATGCTTTATGAACATATGCAAGAAGTGTGTGTATATGTTCTTTATCTAGTGCAAAATCAGGAAGTCTACTGATTCAGTTGACCTCCTTAATGCAAACCATGATAGTGTCATGCGTCCATTATGTATGCGAAAGAATCCTATCGATACATATTATCTCTACATGCGTGCACAACCATTCACCAAAATGCAACATCCATATGATAGTACAACCATTATACATCCATTACTTAAATATGTACACACATTTATATGAAATATGCAATATGAAGTGACTGAGCCGATCTAGTGCCTAAAGTGTGTGTATATGCATCCACGAGCAACCACTAGCAAACACTTGCATCCACATGCATCCATCATACATAACATGTCTCAAACACTTGTTTCAATCATAGGACTACCCCATCTAAAGGTCAAAGGTACTAACGAGAGGACATACTAAAGATAAGATAAGTATAAGGTAAGCGATAAAGGAGAAATCTACTTCCTTATTGTGTCCTATCCATGTCTCTCCTGCACATTCTCCATTCGTGACCTCCCATCAAAATGAGGCTTCGTCCTTCATTAACCAAGCAGCTGGTTGAACATTCCTCCCATCATCTATCTTAAAGGTACCAACAAGTCCTCCACTTCCTCTTAGCTTTGACAAATGTCCCAGTCACATGAAGCGGTTTTCTGGTCATCGTATGGAAGTTCTTACATATCTTAGAAAAAGTGTCTATATGTGGAGGAAGAAACTAAAAAGGGAAAGGGGAAGAGATTCGAAGCAAAGAATCGAAAGAAAGATATATGACTTTTGGGGGTTATGTTTTTCGAAATAAACTTTTCTCTTGAAAATACTTTCCTTAAAACATACTTTTGAAGGTACTTCTTTATAAAATTGTTTTTGAAAAACAACTTTTCAAAATTCATAGTTGTTCTGGTAACCTTTAGCTCTGATACCATGTGTAACACCCCATGTCCATTAATGTCACTCACAAAGGGAATGCATTAACTACTATGGAGCGTTTTAAGTGAGTATAGAACAGAAACTTAAAAACAAGACAGATTTAAACAGTACTTGAAAAAATAAAAACTTTATTTCATTGCAGCGGAAAATACATATGTTTGATTACATCATCAAAACCAGAGCCAAGTACATAATATCCATCTTGACTAAATCAAAGTACATAAATTAAAAGACATAATCCCCTATACAAAATAGCCATAAATAAAAGAGAGGCTGAACTTTACTTCAGCGATCCAAGCAATCTTCTAAAAGCAAGAAGCACAGCTGTCCAAAATCAAGCTCCACTGGTGCTAGTTCCAACCTGAGCACCTGTGGGGGGGGGGGGGGGGAGGAAGAGAAGAGGAGGAAATAAAGGGGGTGAGACATAAAGTCTGGCGAGTGCGATAACTTTAACAATATAATCACCAAAGTAACTAGCCTAAGGTATAAGTTGGAAAATCAGGAAATGGCCATGAACCGTTGAGTATGGCAGAGTAAACAAGGAAACATGATGAACAACGATATCGTTAAAGCGCACATAACCCACTATAAGATAATTACTAAACTACACGAACACTATGAGATAATTGTTATACTGCACCACCACTAGTATACTGCACCACCACTAGTCACCCTAAGGTTGATCCCGCCTACAGAACTTAATAATGATATTCGTAGTTTCGTGCACCCCTAGCTGCCTTCATAGGTGTCGCTTGCCCCTATGTCCACTAGGTGTACCCACTACCCCCAAGCGATCGGCTCCCTAACTCGTAGATACCCGTGTTGGTCCCACAGTGGGGTGTATCACTCCCCAAAGTGGCAACCCAATACTACCAGAGATGCACGCTTATACCTACACGATGCAACAACGTCTTACCTACCAGCCCGGGCCCACACACGCACATGAATCCGTTGAACTTGCGTTGCCATCGCTAACCCGTTTTGGCCTCTTACAGTCAAGTCCAGTACGCGTGTCCCGTCCTCGACTTGGGTCGAGCCCACATAAATACTCATGGGTTACTGGTTGAAACAGACCCCCATTACTTGACACAAGCTATCCCCCTAAGCTTGGTCCCCTCTAGTACATCCCACTTAACCCTTTCCTTATTCATGTTCACTTACATGTTTCAAATTTTGGTTAAGTGTTTCTAATCGTATTTCAAATGCCACCCAAGGCACCAACTAGATTCCACATGCCACCCAGGGCACCCACTTAACCCCCTCATGTCCCACTACATGTTTATCTGGTTAAGTCTTTCTTAATTCATTAAGACCGTAACCTCTAAAAGACCTCCCACATTAGACTGGCATTTGTGATAGCCGGATTTGTCGGGCGGGTCCGGGCAGTCTTACACCACAAACGAGCCTAACCTCGTGTCTTTACAACTGTTACGCATTTAATTTATGCCTAAGACCTCCCACATTAGACTGACATTTGTGGCAGCTGGATTTGCCGGGCGGGTCCGGACAGTTTTACACCACAAAAGAGCCTAACCTCGTGTCTTAGACGATTAATTAAACCTAATTAACCATTCCCCAATTTGAATTACTTTCCCTATTCAAATTATCAATTAATTCCAAATTTAACTATGGCCATAATTGACTCAATTATGTCCATTTATTTATGGTATGTAAAATCATACCAATTTTCATCACAAATTTATTTTATGCCTTTTAAGGCATTTATGCCAATTAAATCTTTTAATAGTATCCCCTTTTACCCCACGTTGTACGTTCATTCGTTTAACGTAAAATATATGTTAGACTCGAATAGTCTAACTCATGGAATAAAGAGAAAACATCACAACATACATATAATTAAAACTAGATCTAAACATAAGGGGTGAACTTGCATGTGTGAATGATGTTCTACATCTAAAACTTGCATAGGCCAAAGTTACAACTTGCATAAAATTACATATGTCATAAATCCAAATCTAAAGGTGTGAACTTGTTTAGATAATGGTCACAAACTTGCATAAATCATGTATGTCATAGATCTACATCTAAAGGTGTAAACTTGCATAGGCAGTAACCACAAACTTGCATAACATGATTCATTTTCAAACACACGTATTCATATAAACTTGCATATGTGATTTATGCAACATAACAATGGTATAAACTTACATCTAAACATGTAAACTAGCATGTAGAATTTGGCATATAACTCACACATGTCATAGCCTAACTTTAGATCTAAAATAAATGTCATGAAGCATATAAGGTTATATATAATTTTCCCCAACTTGCATATGATTCATGTCTTAATAAAAAATATATTTAAACTTGCATGCATACTTATGATTTATCATATGAATCAACATACCCAAACTAACATATGAACAACATGGTGATTCGATTATACATAAGCCAATCATAAAATTACAACATAGATGATCACCACTTTACAAGATAGCATCATAGAATTTACAACATAAACATCACAATTTTACTACATGAATAATAACATGCGGTCAATAATTCACATCATATCCAAATAGTCCACATCATAACTCAATCCAATTAATTTGCTAATTATTTTAATAAAATTATCGAACTCACAATTCAGAGAAGGTCTTGAATTCTGAATTCTGAGTTCTGAAGTTGTAATAGCTTTCCCTTGAAGAAGATTCGTTGTTAAAGTTGAAAAGGATTGATTTAGACTAGCTTTCTTCCTCTCTAATTGGTGGCGGCTATGCTGAGTTGTTAGGTGACGGCATGGAGGCCATGAATCTAATTTTGTTTTGATTTTAGGGTTTGAGTCTAGAGGTGTTTTTATAGAGTTTAGGATTAATTTAGGCCATCCGATCAACCTAGAAGCAACCTGAACCATCCAAACAAGATAGGGTGACACCTCAGCCCTAATGACTCAGCACAGTGTATTAAATGTTCATTTTTTCTATAATTTACATATTTCTTATTTATGACAAATTCCATATGTTAAATTATTCCCATTTTAATTATGCCATAACTATATTTTTAATTATGCTCACAATTAATGGTATACTAAATATACCATTTCATGAACCAATCTATGCCATGTAATTTTCATGTTTATCCTTCATATTTATATGTAAATTATAAATCTATTATTGTTAATTACATATTCTCCCTTTTACCGTATACATTAATTACCCATATACAAATATCCATTTATAAATGCATAAATCTTTCTTAACTTTAATTTGTCATAAAAGCAAATCAAAGAAGGCCACATAAAAATACAATCATTGACAACCAAAAATGCACCACGTACGCCACATGATGCGTACACATCATATATACATATATATATTTTTTTTTTCTTTTTTTCTATCTTCCCAATTACCCATTTTCACACTAAACCACTTTTTGAACTATGTTCACACTAAGCCATTTTAAGTTATTCCCCTAAAACAAAAATATAGCGCTGGCGGGGATCGAACTATGTACCCCTTGTATGCAAGTCACGCATTCCAACCAAATGAGCTGCTGTAATGACCCGCATTTTCAGCGATATAATAATTAATTTATTTAATTATTTAAATGGTAAATTAAAGGATTTAATGGTCGTGGAATTAAATAATGGTGAATATTTAATTAAAATAATAAATTAAATAATATATTTAATTCATCAGAATTGGCTGAAATGGCGATATGTTGTGAATCGGATCATCTGTGATATTTAATTCAGCTTGGAATTGAATTTGAATAACGAATATATTATTTGAACGACAGGTTGAACGTATAATTATATTATAATTAAAATCGAGCTCGAAATGGCGCTACAGTTCGTAATTTGGCGATTTGAACTTCAACTGAATGTACATGATTCGTTTTAAGCCGGATTTCTGTGAAACAAGAAACGTGTGGAGCTGATGTAGTATATCTTTCTAGTGGAAGAGAAAAATCAGGATTTCGTCGTGTAGATTTTGAGATATGTCCAAATCAAATTTTATTATAGTCGCTATAGAATCGTTTATCGATCGTGTCGGTTTATTCGATATAACTAGAGATCGGATTCAAATTTGAACAAGGTTCTTTTAAGACATCGATAAATTATTTTTTTGAATTTTATGGAAATTTTTAATTCATTTAATAAGCAACTTTTTATTTGGAGTATTTGGCACCCTGAATCGACATTTCGGGGTTTCACAATATGAGTTCATCTACCGGTATTATTACATTTTTGGGATCGTGGTACTATGGTCGTCACAACGGTATGTTCAACTCTGTCTATAGCAGTCCGTACAAATGTATAAATTTTGTGTAATGAAGTTGGTGCATCGAGATACGCTAAAAAAAAATTTATAACCGAAAACAAGCCACACAGATCGGTTCAAGTGAAAAACAAAAATATCTAGATATTTTTCTTCCTTATAAATTACCCCTACAAACACTTTAATCTAAAACCTAGGTCATTTTCGTTCTGCTTAAATCCGTAGCCGCCAGTTCCGTTCTCTTCAGCAAAGAAACCCAAGGTTCGATCCTTCTAAATTCAAATAAATCCCTACAAACCCAACTGATAATCGGTTGTGGATATCTACTCGTTCCCTACGACTAAATCACATCTGGAACGGAGTGAGGGTACGAAGGAGATCACCGAAGTTTTGAAGGCTGACATAAGGAGTTCGGTGCTGCACTGATATCGTATGGATCTGGTCTGAAGATGGCGTCAGTGGAGGAAGTGAAAGGCGTGGGTTTAATGTGTTGGAAAGGGTGAGTATATGTTACTGGAAGTGGAGAGAGCGAGCCAGACCAGAGAGAGAAAGAGGATGGGGGAAGTGACAACGTTATCACGTAAGAAAGGTGAGATCTGTCATCATTGTTTCATGCGAATAAATTCTTATAGGCCAGTATGGTTTTAAGTATGAAGTGGGAGGGGTGAATGAATGGTGCGTGGAGATTTTTAAGGGTAACAGAGGGACAACGTGATGAACATGAATGGGAAGGTGACGTGGACAGAAGGACTATGATGTGGCTGTGTTATCATTTCAAAATGAATACAAAGTCGGCATTTGTAAGTTTGAGGAATGAAACATTGGGTGAGCTGTGCATGGAATTAAATGAAGAATGAGAAGAGGAGATGATGTGGGATGGTGTGGTAATTCTTGTAGGATTTTCATTGAAGAAGAAACGAGGAAGCAGGAGGTGTTAAAATGTTGGCTGATGGAGTTCGAACCATGACCGGAAATCGCGTTTCAATTTAATGAAGAAGACGGGTGGTGAATGGGAGAACGGGTCTGGGCTTATGAAGGGGAAATGGTTTATTGGGCCGGGAAAAGGTTAAAGCCCATTACTACATTATAATTCCATGTTTATTTTTAATTTAAATACAACGAATTTCGTAATAGCATAACTCCGTCATACTTTATCAGATTGACGAACCGTAAGTTGCGTTGGGACCGTATGGACGAGAGCTTCACAATGAAGCTGTCTGGAAGTGCATTGGGGCTCGTATGAATTTATGGCGAAATAAATTGTTTGATTCAAATCAAATAACAGTTTATCGTTCTTTAACGATGAACTGCAAATGTGAGTAAAACTCACCAACTCTGAACAGTTCTATTATTACATCGTATTCTTAGAACTGTTATAAATTGTCTATTTGACTGTGTGTTGATTGATTGATTGAACTGCTAGTCAGTTAGTGAAATTTATATATATATATATATATATATGTAATTATATATATATATATAAACCGTTAAATATTTATATATTGATTCTGCTATCAGAATAATTTATATTGAACTGAAAGCGATGATAATCATATTGTGTAACATCTGTGGATGCAGGGAGACAGGTTTTAGGAATCCGACTGGATTCCTCAACAGTTATTTTATTGTTTTTCATATATTGTTATATGATGTGATATAAAATCTGTGAGCGATTATATGTGTGATATAAAATCTGTGGGCGATTATATGTGCTTGGATGATATTGAACATCGTGATTTGATATGATTGAATACCATAACATATCGAAATGTTGATAAGGGGATTTTCAAAGTGATATTGAAATAGAATATTTATAAATTGGAATATTTATAAATAAGAGATATTTATAAATTTAAATATTTATAAATAAGGAATATTTATAAATTGGGATATTTATAAATAGGAGATATTTTAAAAAAAGGAAAATAAATTCAAAACATTTCTTTTTGAATGGAAATGCCTGTGTGGCGAGTTTGGGGATTTTCCCGATGCTCCCGATACAAAGGAGGTTATGGCGAATTTTCCCGGGAATTTAAGGAGTTAGAATATTTTTAAGAAAAAATTTGAAAAGGGAATATTTGCAAACCATTTGCAAATAGAATAAAATAGAGAAAAGAAATATTTGTAAACCATTTACAAATAGAATTGAGAGGGGAATATTTAGAAAATAAATAGAGTTAACAAAAAGAAAATTGGTTTATAAAGGAAACCGTTATAAAAAGGAAAACGTTATTAAAAGGACATTTATAAAGTGAAGAACCGTTACTAATAGTAAATCTTTATAAATGAATAAACGTGTTAAAAAGGGGATCTTTTTAAAATGGATAAACGTTATAAAAAGGAGAAATCGAATTTGGTATTCGAAGTTAGAAATCGAATATGGTATTCAAAGTTAATCGAATATGGTATTCGAAAGTTAGTTAATCAAATATGGTATTCAAAGTTAGTAATCGAATATGGTATTCGAAAGTTAGTAATCGAATATGGTATTCGAAAGTTAGTTAATCGAATATGGTATTCGAAGTTAGTTAATCGAATATGGTATTCGAAGTTAGTTAATCGAATATGGTATTCGAAGTTAGTTAATCGAATATAGACATTCGAAAGGAGTTAATAGAATATGGTATTCGAAGTTAGTTAATCGAATATGGTATTCGAAAGTTAGTTAATCGAATATGTTATTCGAAAGGGGTTAGTCGAGTCGAGTTAGTCAAATAGAGTTAACCAGTTAGAGTTAATCAGTTAGAGTTAACCAGTTGGAGTTAATTAGTTAGAGTTAATCGATTAGAGTTAAAACGAACTAGAGTAAATCAAGTGTAGTTATTTGAGATAGAGTTAATCAAACATAGTTATTCAGGATAAGTTGCCATCTCGTACGACTGCTAGCGTAATTCGCAGGGCTGTAAATAGCCACGGCGGTCGGATGTTTCCTGAGGGAGTCAGGCGTAACCATTGTGATCGCTGCGATCTAGAGTCAAGCGAATGGAGTTTAATCGAATATTAGTTATTCGATAGGAGTTAATCGAGTTGATTGAGTTGAGAAATAAGTTAAGTTAAATAAGTTGAGTTGATCGGGTGGTTCGACCAAGTTAGTCGAGCCTAATTAATCGAATCGAATTGGTCGAACCAAGTAAGTTGAGTTAAGTTAGTCAAGTTAGTCGAGCCTAGTTAATCGAATCGAATTGGTCGAACCAAGTAAGTCGAGTTAAGTTAGTCAAGTTAGTCGAGCCTAGTTAATCGAATCGAACTGGTCGAACCAAGTAAGTCGAGTTAGTCGAGTCAAGTTAAGTTAGTCGAGTTAAGTTCGTCGAGTTAAAGTTATCGATGTTAGTTTCATCGAAAGGAGTTATCGATGTTAGTTTCATCGAAAGGAGTTATCGATTATAGTTTAATCGAAGTGAGATTTTCAAATATGAGGTATTTAAAAGGAAGAGTTATCGAATATTAGTTATTCAAAGAGAGATTTTCGAATATCGTTTATTCGAGAAGGAGTTAATCGAATATAGGTTATTCGAAGAAGAGTTAATCAAATAGAGATTTCTCGAAGAGAGCTAATCGGCGAATTCGATTATATCGAATTCGGGAAAGTACTTATACTTTCTAGTGTTTAGATAGAGATTTATTTATTTATAAATAAATAAGTGTTAGGTTAATTATTCACTAATAAGAATAGAAGTTATAATTAAAGTTAGATAATTCGAAAGTAGGGATTATAACGTTATCATTATAACCAATGTTTTAAATATAGAAGTGGATTAGTAAAATTGAATCCGAGAAAGGCGTAAAGAAGTTGTTAAAGATTAAAAGATAAACGTTGACCATTTCGAAGTTATAACGTTGTTCAGTTAAGGTCTGAGAGGTAATTATACCCCAAATTGAGTGACTTCCTTCTTAACTAAGAAATGGTAAGGTTTGATCGTAAAGGAGTTTTGGAAATGTTTTCCAAACGAGAATCAGAAATGTTTTCTGATAAAAGAAAAATAAGAATTTAGAATATAGGGAAACAGGAGATAAGTAAATAAATGAACTAAAGAGATTTATGTTAAATGATGTTTGTTCGATATAATTTCCATTTGGAAATAATATCGTTGTTTGCACACTTGTTTTTCTTTGATAGTTAACTCACCGACTATCGAAGTTTTGACCATTTTAACGTTGTTAATATGGAGAGACCGGTTGGATTATTATCCATAGAACCACTCTGTATTGGCATAAGCGTCGCGAATCATATATGCCAAAGATAATTGAAGACGGAGTAAAATGCAAGGGCTGTTGTATAAGTCTTAGATAACAGTGACTAAGATGGATATACGGAATAGTGCCTTCGGTTTGTCCAGTCCCAGGACAACTTGTATGGACGAAGGTCTGACAGAGTATATCCAATGGATCGCGTAAGTTGATCTGTTCAAACGTATTCACGTTTGGTGGCGGAAGAATTCGTTTCTCTAAGCTGTATACCCGTGTCATTTTTGGATAAATCAATTTGTGATTTGGCGGGTATGACAATGTGACATTAAGTGAATGAAGATGAATGTCCGACAGAGTATTTCTAGAAAGGTTACGTACCTTGATTTCTTCGACCGTACCAAGAGTGGAAGCGGAGAAGGAAACTTCTTTTAGCTGACACGTAATGTACTGTTGTAGACGTCAATTAGTGATTTTCGATGGATCTGACAATGTGGCATTCGAAGTGAATCTGATGTAATGATAAAGCGTAGCTTCTAGCCTCATCAACCGGTAAATGACAGAAATCGGGCAGGCAGCATGGCTAAGTCGGTCACACCGAAGTAGGGTGTATAATCACCTATCTAGAGAATATTCATTTGTTTCTTAAATCTATCAATGTTGTCCCATATATATACGGGAACGGTTGCTGATCCCAACCGTTGGTGATGTACATTCGATACACTCAAGCGAAATGAGTGGTCGGTCATGTGTGGCTGAGTTACAAGATGTTCTTGTTGAACTCCAGTGTATCGTTCCTAGAGTACACTGATCGGAAGGTGGTTCCATACCTTGTCATAGTTGGAAATCCATTATCCAATACGTGCTTGCGATTTTGATTGTATACTATATATGAAGAACATGAGATGAAAGCGTTTCTGCTAGATTTATATCTATTTGTACATAGACATTATTATAATATCAAAAGGTTTTTGGTATAAAGATATTTTGGATTCTCATAAGGGAAATACCCGTTCCGTCCTGCGGCGTGGTCTTATGAGATATCGTTTACTTGTTCATATACCTGTTTAAACTGTTTTACTCACACCAGTCCCATGACTGACCCGGAGTTTACTTTGTTGTTTTCCCTAAACTCTTGGGTGCCTAAATTTGTACGGGCAGTCAAGTAGTTGGGATTTACAGATATACCTGAAGAGCTGGAGCGGGAGGCTTCTGGATCATATAGCTATAGTTATTTCCGCTGTGTTGTAAGTGATGTACTCTGATAAGTGCTATTGTATACATAACTGTTATATTTCAAAGTTATGTTATCTATTATATGTTATTTGTTCCGCTGTGAGGTTCGTGTTACTCTGATGTTGTGTTCTTCTTCTTCTTCTTCTATTCTAAGTTTCTATCTTATCTATTCTCACCTTCTAATTTTTTTCATTAATTACCGGGATTTTTCGATGTTTTGGTTATCGACATCGTGTTTATGTCGATAACCAAAATCGCTCAAAATCCGGGTCGTTACAGTTGGTATCAGAGCTTAAGTTAAGAATTTACCTTGGCTCTGTGGCGTGACTCGGTAGAGATAGGGTTAGTAATACCCTAGATTGAGTTGAGTGTATATATACGAGTGCGTATTTGTATTTGATATAAAAATGGTTTTATATTGTGGAGATTCATTGGCTGAGTTATTTATGAGTTCTGGTCGATCAGTTTGATCCACTGTATCGGTAGGAGTAAATAAATACTTGAATACGATGGACCGACATAGTATGGATATGTAATATATTATCATATATTAGATATATTGGTTGTAATTATAATCGAATGAGATTATAAAGTGAAATGGTTATATATAACCAATCAAAATCATATAAGTAAAGTATATGAAATAAGATGAATTAAATCTGAATTTAAATCAGAATAAGGAAATTTTAAGTTCCTGGGAGATTTTGAAATGTTTTCAAAATGGAAGTATTTAGTAATGGTTTTGAAAATGATATAGTATTGAAATCACTTGGGTCGCGGGAAAATAATTCCGATGATGACTGCGCAGTATCATCGGTGTGATTTTCGAGTTCTAAGTGGTGGATTACTACCAGAGATTTTGATTTGAATTGTTTTGAGAAAACAAGTTGTTTAGAAATTCAAAGGTTTTGAATTGGTATTATGATTTCAAATTTGATTTGAAATAAAACCAGGAATTTAAGTTCTAGAAATTAAAATTTAACTTGTGGAGTTAATTCGAATGGTATGGTAAAAGTAAATAATAAACCAGAATTTAACTTGAGATGATAGGTTAAGTAAAACTGAAGTGATTAGAGAGTAATCTGGATTTGAAATGATAAGTTGAGAGTTTGGAATTTGAAACTCGAAATTTGAAATTGAATTCGGCTTGAATAAGCGAATGGTTGTGTTAAGAATAAATTGGTTGGAGTTGATTGGGATGGCATTTGTATATGCCGAGTTGATAACAGATGGTAGGGATATAATGATATGCCCAACAAAAAGGTACAAGTTTATATTTTATATGAGTTTGGAATTTATGAGCCAAATTGGCAAGCCGCTTGGCTGTTTGATTTTCTTTTGGGTTGGAGATGGCCTAGAGAGGCGAGTTGGAGTTTGAGCTATTGACCAATACAAAGGAGGTGCAGGCGAAATTTTTTGAAAAGTTAAGGTGTTAGAAAATTTTCAGAATTTTTGAAAATTTTCGTTGATAAGAATTAATTAATAATTTAATTGAAATTAAATTGGTTCAGTTGAAACTGAAGTTGAGAAGTGAACAAATATGTTCTAACCAGTCGATAGGGTCGACCTCTAACTTAGCAATTTCGAGGACGAAATTATTTTAAATGGGGAAGAATGTAATGACCCGCATTTTCAGCGATATAATAATTTATTTATTTAATTATTTAAATGGTAAATTAAAGGATTTAATGGTCGTGGAATTAAATAATGGTGAATATTTAATTAAAATAATAAATTAAATAATATATTTAATTCATCAGAATTGGCTGAAATGGCGATATGGTGTGAATTGGATCATCTGTGATGTTTAATTCAGCTTGGAATTGAATTTGAATAACGAATATATTATTTGAACGACGGGTTGAACGTATAATTATATTATAATTAAAATCGAGCTCGAAATGGCGCTACAGTTCGTAATTTGGCGATTTGAACTTCAACTGAATGTAAAGGATTCGTTTTAAGCCGGATTTCTGTGAAACAAGAAATGTGTGTAGCTGATATAGTATATCTTTCTAGTGGAAGAGAAAAATCAGGATTTCGTCATGTAGATTTTGAGATATGTCCAAATCAAATTTTATTATAGTCGCTATAGAATCGTTTATCGATCGTGTCGGTTTATTCTATATAACTAGAGATCGGATTCAAATTTGAACAAGGTTCTTTTAAGACATATCGATAAATTAATTTTTAGAATTTTATGGAAATTTTTAATTCATTTAATAAGCAACTTTTTATTTGGAGTATTTGGCACGCTGAATCGACATTTCGGGGTTTCACAATATGAGTTCATCTACCGGTATTATTACATTTTTGGGATCGTGGTACGTTGGTCGTCACAACGGTATGTTCAACTCTGTCTATAGCAGTCCGTACA
The DNA here is from genome assembly GCA_030737875.1 of Allium sativum. NCBI lineage: Eukaryota > Viridiplantae > Streptophyta > Magnoliopsida > Asparagales > Amaryllidaceae > Allium > Allium sativum. Next base: position 47,388,361 of record CM060912.1, on the reverse strand, counting down.
AACGTATAAATTTTGTGTAATGAAGTTGGTGCACCGAGATACGCTAAAAAAACTTTATAACTGAAAACAAGCCACACAGATCGGTTCAAGTGAAAAACAAAAATATCCAGATATTTTTCTTCCTTATAAATAACCCCTACAAACACTTTAATCTAAAACCTAGGTCATTTTCGTTCTACTTAAATCCGTAGCCGCCAGTTCCGTTCTCTTCAGCAAAGAAACCCAAGGTTCGATCCTTCTAAATTCAAATAAATCCCTACAATCCCAACTGATAATCGGTTGTGGCTATCTACTCGTTCCCTACGACTAAATCACATCTGGAACGGAGTGAGGGTACGAAGGAGATCACCGAAGTTTTGAAGGCTGACATAAGGAGTTCGGTGCTGCACTGAAATCGTATGGATCTGGTCTGAAGATGGCGTCAGGGGAGGAAGTGAAAGGCGTGGGTTTAATGTGTTGGAAAGGGTGAGTATATGTTACTGGAAGTGGAGAGAGCAAGCCAGACCAGAGAGAGAAAGAGGATGGGGAAAGTGACAACGTTATCACGTAAGAAAGGTGAGATCTGTTATCATTGTTTCATGCGAATAAATTCTTATAGGCCAGTATGGTTTTAAGTATGAAGTGGGAGGGGTGAATGAATGGTGCGTGGAGATTTTTAAGGGTAACAGAGGGACAACGTGATGAACATGAATGGGAAGGTGACGTGGACAGAAGGACTATGATGTGGCCAAGGTTTTAAATCTCGGATATCGGTCGCGTTTCGTCTCGTGGATTTTATAGACTCGGTCTCGTATCGGGGGAGATCTCGGACGAGATGAGTCTAACTCGGGAGTTTGTCTCGGATTTTCATCTCGGGTCTGAAAGTTCATATCGGAACATTCTCGGGGTACATGATATGTTAAAAACGATATTTTAACAAAATGATTTTTATGAATGCTATCAAAAACATAGCAACTTAAACTTAAAATACAAAATAACTTTATTATTCTTTATTTTGCAAAAGATCATTCATACTCTAAATTGTAATATGCTTAAAACTAGAATATTGTTAGACAAGAAACATTAAATGGATCCAAAACATTAAAAAAAATCCAGCATAAATAGACCACAAAACACATAATTTCATAAGTAACATGTATGTAAAAAGACAAATATCAAAATCATAAGCATTGTAAAACATATATGAACATACAATATAGTCATTTAACATGCAAAATGTAATATAACAAAAGATTGATATGGATAGATTTGAGTTTTTTAGTTATAGTTCTAGTTCAGGCACAAATTTAAATTTTAACCAAAAAATTAAGATCTCGGACGATATTCCAGTATTTCGTCCTGGTCGATATATCGTTCGATATTGCAATATCTCGGGTGATATATTCAAAAGGAGATTTAGAGTGATATTTGCTGTTTCATTTCGGAAGGAGCCCAAAACGAGATCTCGGAGGAGATCTCGGGTGATATTTGCGAGATTTGAAACAGTGGATGTGGCTGTGTTATCATTTCAAAATGAATACAAAGTCGGCATTTGTAAGTTTGAGGAATGAAACATTGGGTGAGCTGTGCATGGAATTAAACGAAGAACGAGAAGAGGAGATGATGTGGGATGGTGTGGTAATTCTTGTAGGATTTTCATTGAAGAAGAAACGAGGAAGCATGAGGTGTTAAAATGTTGGCTGATGGAGTTCGAACCATGACCGGAAATCGCGTTTCAATTTAATGAAGAAGACGGGTGGTGAATGGGAGAACGGGTCTGGGCTTATGAAGGGGAAATGGTTTATTGGGCCGGGAAAAGGTTAAAGCCCATTACTACATTATAATTCCATGTTTATTTTTAATTTAAATACAACGAACTTCGTAATAGCATAACTCCGTCATACTTTATCAGATTGACGAACCGTAAGTTGCGTTGGGACCGTATGGACGAGAGCTTCACAATGAAGCTGTCTGGAAGTGCATTGGGGCTCGTATGAATTTATGGCGAAATAAATTGTTTGATTCAAATCAAATAACAGTTTATCGTTCTTTAACGATGAACTGCAAATGTGAGTAAAACTCACCAACTCTGAACAGTTCTATTATTACATCGTATTCTTAGAACTGTTATAAATTGTCTGTTTGACTGTGTGTTGATTGATTGATTGAACTGCTAGTCAGTTAGTGAAAATTATATATATATATATATATATATGTAATTATATATATATATATAAACCGTTAAATATTTATATATTGATTCTGCTATCAGAATAATTTATATTGAACTGAAAGTGATGATAATCATATTGTGTAACATCTATGGATGCAGGGAGACAGGTTTGAGGAATCCGACTGGATTCCTCAACAGTTATTTTATTGTTTTTCATATATTGTTATATGATGTGATATAAAATCTATGGGTGATTATATGTGTGATATAAAATCTATGGGCGATTATATGTGCTTGGACGATATTGAACATCATGATTTGATATGATTGAATACCATAACATACCGAAATGTTGATAAGGGGATTTTCAAAGTGATATTGAAATAGAATATTTATAAATTGGAATATTTATAAATAAGAGATATTTATAAATTTAAATATTTATAAATAAGGAATATTTATAAATTGGGATATTTATAAATAGGAGATATTTTAAAAAAAGGAAAATAAATTCAAAACATTTCTTTTTGAATGGAAAGACCTGTGTGGTGAGTTTGGGGATTTTCCCGATGCTCCCGATACAAAGGTGGTTATGGCGAATTTTCCCGGGAATTTAAGGAGTTAGAATATTTTTAAGAATAAATTTGAAAAGGGAATATTTGCAAACCATTTGCAAATAGAATAAAATAGAGAAAAGAAATATTTGTAAACCATTTACAAATAGAATTGAAAGGGGAATATTTAGAAAATAAATAGAGTTAATAAAAAGGAAATTGGTTTATAAAGGAAACCGTTATAAAAAGGAAAACGTTATTAAAAGGACATTTATAAAGTGAAGAACCGTTACTAATAGTAAATCTTTATAAATGAATAAACGTGTTAAAAAAGGGATCTTTTTAAAATGGATAAACGTTATAAAAAGGAGAAATCGAATTTGGTATTCGAAGTTAGAAATCGAATATGGTATTCAAAGTTAGTAATCGAATATGGTATTCGAAAGTTAGTTAATCGAATATGGTATTCAAAGTTAGTAATCGAATATGGTATTCGAAAGTTAGTAATCGAATATGGTATTCGAAAGTTAGTTAATCGAATATGGTATTCGAAGTTAGTTAATCGAATATGGTATTCGAAGTTAGTTAATCGAATATGGTATTCGAAAGGAGAAATCGAATATGGTATTCGAAGTTAGTTAATCGAATATAGACATTCGAAAGGAGTTAATAGAATATGGTATTCGAAGTTAGTTAATCGAATATGGTATTCGAAAGTTAGTTAATCGAATATGTTATTCGAAAGGGGTTAGTCGAGTCGTGTTAGTCAAATAGAGTTAACCAGTTAGAGTTAATCAGTTAGAGTTAACCAGTTGGAGTTAATTAGTTAGAGTTAATCGATTAGAGTTAAAACGAACTAGAGTAAATCAAGTGTAGTTATTTGAGATAGAGTTAATCAAACATAGTTATTCAGGATAAGTTGCCATCTCGTACGACTGCTAGCGTAATTCGCAGGGCTGTAAATAGCCTACGGCGGTCGGATGTTTTCTGAGGGAGTCAGGCGTAACCATTGTGATCGCTGCGATCTAGAGTCAAGCGAATGGAGTTTAATCGAATATTAGTTATTCGATAGGAGTTAATCGAGTTGATCGAGTTGAGAAATAAGTTAAGTTAAATAAGTTGAGTTGATCGGGTGGTTCGACCAAGTTAGTCGAGCCTAGTTAATCGAATCGAATTGGTCGAACCAAGTAAGTCGAGTTAAGTTAGTCAAGTTAGTCGAGCCTAGTTAATCGAATTGAATTGGTCGAACCAAGTAAGTCGAGTTAAGTTAGTCAAGTTAGTCGAGCCTAGTTAATCGAATCGAATTGGTCGAACCAAGTAAGTTGAGTTAAGTTAGTCAAGTTAGTCGAGCCTAGTTAATCGAATTGAATTGGTCGAACCAAGTAAGTCGAGTTAGTCGAGTCAAGTTAAGTTAGTCGAGTTAAGTTCGTCGAGTTAAAGTTATCGATGTTAGTTTCATCGAAAGGAGTTATCGATGTTAGTTTCATCGAAAGGAGTTATCGATTATAGTTTAATCGAAGTGAGATTTTCAAATATGAGGTATTTAAAAGGAAGAGTTATCGAATATTAGTTATTCGAAGAGAGATTTTCGAATATCGTTTATTCGAGAAGGAGTTAATCGAATATAGGTTATTCGAAGAAGAGTTAATCAAATAGAGATTTCTCGAAGAGAGCTAATCGGCGAATTCGATTATATCGAATTCGGGAAAGTACTTATACTTCCCAGTGTTTAAATAGAGATTTAATTATTTATAAATAAATAAGTGTTAGGTTAATTATTCACTAATAAGAATAGAAGTTATAATTAAAGTTAGATAATTCGAAAGTAGGGATTATAACGTTATCATTATAACCAATGTTTTAAATATAGAAGTGGATTAGTAAAATTGAATCCGAGAAAGGCGTAAAGAAGTTGTTAAAGATTAAAAGATAAACATTGACCATTTCGAAGTTATAACGTTGTTCGGTTAAGGTCTTAGAGGTAATTATACCCCAACTTGAGTGACTTCCTTCTTAACTAAGAAATGGTAAGGTTTGATCGTAAAGGAGTTTTGGAAATGTTTTCCAAACGAGAATTAGAAATGTTTTCTGATAAAAGAAAAATAAGAATTTAGAATATAGGGAAACAGGGGATAAGTAAATAAATGAACTAAAGAGATTTATGTTAAATGATGTTTGTTCGATATAATTTCCATTTGGAAATAATATCGTTGTTTGCACACTTGTTTTTCTTTGATAGTTAACTCACCGACTATCAAAGTTTTGACCATTTTAACGTTGTTAATATGGAGAGACCGGTTGGATTATTATCCATAGAACCACTCTGTATTGGCATAAGCGTCGCGAATCATATATGCCAAAGATAATTGAAGACGGAGTAAAATGCAAGGGCTGTTGTATAAGTCTTAGATAACAGTGACTAAGATGGATATACGGAATAGTGCCTTCGGTTCGTCCAGTCCCAGGACAACTTGTATGGACGAAGGTCTGACAGAGTATATCCAATGGATCGCGTAAGTTGATCTGTTCAAACGTATTCACGTTTAGTGGCGGAGGAATTCGTTTCTCTAAGCTGTATACCCGTGTTATTTTTGGATAAATCAATTTGTGATTTGGCGGATATGACAATGTGACATTCTAAGTGAATGAAGATGAATGTCCGACAGAGTATTTCCAGAAAGGTCACGTACCTTGATTTCTTCGACCGTACCAAGAGTGGAAGCGGAGAAGGAAACTTCTTTTAGCTGACACGTAATGTACTGTTGTAGACGTCAATTAGTGATTTTCGATGGATCTGACAATGTGGCATTCGAAGTGAATCTGGTGTAATGATAAAGCGTAGCTTCTAGCCTCATCAACCAGTAAATGACAGAAATCGGGCAGGCAGCATGGCTAAATCGGTCACACCGAAGTAGGGTGTATAATCACCTATCTAGAGAATATTCATTTGTTTCTTAAATCTATCAATGTTGTCCCATATATATATACGGGAACGGTTGTTGATCCCAACCGTTGGTGATGTACATTCGATACACTCAAGCGAAATGAGTGGTCGGTCATGTGTGGCTGAGTTACAAGATGTTCTTGTTGAACTCCAGTGTATCGTTCCTAGAGTACACTGATCGGAAGGTGGTTCCATACCTTGACATAGTTGGAAATCCATTATCCAATACGTGCTTGCGATTTTGATTGTATACTATATATGAAGAACGTGAGATGAAAGCGTTTCTGCTAGATTTATATCTATTTGTACATAGACATTATTATAATATCAAAAGGTTTTTGATATAAAGATATTTTGGATTCTCATAAGGGAAAAACCCGTTCCGTCCTGCGGCGTGGTCTTATGAGATATCGTTTACTTGTTCATATACCTGTTTAAACTGTTTTACTCACACCAGTCCCATGACTGACCCGGAGTTTACTTTGTTGTTTTCCCTAAACTCTTGGGTGCCTAAATTTGTACGGGCAGTCAAATAGTCGGGATTTACAGATATACCTGAATAGCTGGAGCGGGAGGCTTCTGGATCATATAGCTATAGTTATTTCCACTGTGTTGTAAGTGCTGTACTCTGATAAGTGCTATTGTATACATAACTGTTATATTTCAAAGTTATGTTATCTATTATATGTTATTCGTTTCGTTGTGAGGTTCGTGTTACTCTGATGTTGTGTTCTTCTTCTTCTTCTGTTCTAAGTTTCTATCCTATCTATTCTCACCTTCTAATTTCTTTCATTAATTACCGGGATTTTTCGATGTTTTGGTTAACGACATCGTGTTTATGTCGATAACCAAAGTCGCTCAAAATCCGGGTCGTTACAGCTGCTAAGTCTTTTGCTTACAAACCTTAGAACAATGCTAAACATTTATTATTTTCTCATTCTTTTTTTCTTTTCATGTTTTGCTGCAATATTTAATTTAAAGATATCTTTTCATACATAATTCAATTTACGCAAACTCGGACTCTATCTCAACCAGAATTCCGAGACGAACACAATGGCGCAACCCGTTTTCCTTAATTCTCACATCTGAGATTAATTATTCTTTAATTTAGTTGATTCGATTATTCAAAAATTCAGGGTGTTACATTAGGTATCGAGCTACAATTTTCGGTACGTATGTGGGACAGTCTAGATATATGCATATCTGCTCTGGGTGGTGTATCATAGAATAGAGGGCATTACTCTGATATGGAATCTGAGTCGAACAAAGGTGGAAGTCCGTACGTTTGCGCATCATAGTAATGATAGATATATGCGAAACATAACATTTTTATATAGAGATCCGTACGTCATTACGACGTTGGATGAGGAACTGCATATATTTCGGTGGTGTTACGGTGGAGACCGTGCGAGTAGGGTATCATGGGGTGTACCTAATATTGGGGGCAGCTACTTATACACTGTATTAGGTTAGTAAACTGGGAAGTAAATGGGTACGATGTGTGTGTAAGACGTGAGTGCTGTTAACCTAAGCAACCTAATAAATAAGAAAATATGATTGAACGGTATATGTAGGATTATCCAAAGTGTATAGTTTAAATCCAGTCACCAGAACTTGTGTTCTGACCCCCTCCTCATAACATACTCGCAGGTTAGATTTGTGGCAGAGACATGAGACATTATAGCTTTGGATACTGGTTAGGCAGTATTATTAATACGGTAAGGTTATACTTTGATTTATATTATATTTTATCCATTCTGCTATGAGATATTTTCTGAGCTCTAACATATTTTATGTCTCTATCTTTTCTGCAGGATACCAGAGCACAACAACTTGAGTTTCGATGGATTGGAATTTTGAAAAAAAAATCGATCTGTCGGAATTCAAGTTGTCACATCTGGTATCAGAGCTTAGGTTTAGGATTCCTATATAAATAATGAGTGAACGTATTTGTATTTTTAATATAAATATATTATATATACCGAGATCCATAGAGGAACCCATTAAACAGAAAGAGTATAATATGGTAAGAAATGGGATGTTTATTTTGTACACTAAAGGAATGAATACGGAAATATAAGACCCTTAGGTAATTTGGGTTGAAAGTGTACAATGTATTTTGTATGGAAGGAAAATGAATCCCATATGATTAGTATTTTGGGTTAAGTGAGTTTGGCAGTAAAACCTTATAGATTGGAAAAGGTTAAAAAGAGAAAAACAAAATGAATTAGGAATATATATAATTAAGAGAATTGACCTGGGAAGTGTCTAGGAAAGCCTAGAAGAATTGGAAACCCACTTTGACTCTAACCCCATTATTAACTTTTAAGAACTTGAAATTATAAAAGTTTTGGGAAAATGGTTTAAGGTGTTTTCAAGTTTTAATCTTAAAAGTTATAATTTTAATATGTAAAGAAGTACACATATTGAGATTTAAAGTAAAATTCTCTCAGTGAAAGGTGCATATTATAGAGCATGTATAGCTCGCTAGTTTTTCTTGTTACATTTCATACAAGAATTTTTAATAAAGAAAGATTTTAAATCTCTATTCTTATGACAACACTTTTTGATAGATTATTTTAAGATAATTTTGTTGGGTGGACAAAAAAGTTGTAGAAAATAAGAATAGAGTGGATGTTGGAACCTTGTAGTAAGAGACTAAACCGACCTTATAGGTAAGAACAAGTCATAACCCGATTGAGAAAACAGTTGTCCGTATCTACTCCAGTTTTGTGATTGGAAAAAAGATGATGATTTACATTTTTTTAAGATGACATGTTTTTATGGTTTGGCAAAGAAAATTTTCATGAGGAAATTTAAATGGAAAAAAGCCAAACCATGTTTTAAAAAAAAGTATGGAGTAGGTAAGGATTAGTGCCTAGGGAAGATGGGGAAAGTTTTGGGGATATAAAGTAAATAGCGAGAATTTTCTTGGAATAATAGTGAGTTCCCGTAGAAAGCGTAAGCATTGGAAAGTCTAGGATACTTCTTGAAATAATTGTTGGTACACAGCTACGACTAGTGGCGACTACTAGATAGAAAAAGGGGCAAGTAAGTGTTTAGACCCTGTTACTAATTTTCAGGTTAGGGATAAAACCCGTTACTACATTTCGGTTGGGATTGTTCCATTATATTGTTCTTGTTGGTAAGTTAGGGTAACACCTGTAATTGTCGTGGATCCCATGGTTTGGACTTTTCTGACAGAGGGGGACATAGTCCTGAGATTCTTGGCCCTTAGTAGTAGTTGTGTATGGTGTCTGTTCTCCTGTTTTAGTTGAAAGACTAGAGGCTTATTTAAAATTAAACTAAGATCAGATGATTAAATAAGCTAAGAAAAGAAAAATAGTACAACTGAAAAGGAAACAGAAATACAGTAAAGCAACAAAATTGGAAAATTATGAGAAAAGATGGATAAAAATAAAAATTTCCAAGATAAAATGAAAAAGAAAATCAGTAACAAAGAAAATTTGCTTATGTGTGGCTGTGCTTGGATAGGAAAATATGGAATCTTTATAAATAGTTACATAAAAATCCAAGTATGGTTAGAAAAAGGTTGAAAAAGAAAATTGGAAGATGCGGATTTTTCCGTTTTCCACCTTTTTGTAACATAAGAAATCGAATTTAGAAAATTAGATTTTTCTGAAGTTCGAAAAAATAAAGTTGGTTGGTAGGATTATGGATGCAACAATTGGATGAACTATGCTCTTACTCAGTAAGAGTGCGAGAAAATTTGGATGAAAAAGCATTTTAATTTTCAAAATATTGCATTCATGTAGAACTGCCAATATATTTGGGATGTGAGCATCATATTTTAAAAGGAATTTTATGAAATTTGCATAAACATAGAAGGTACTGCTTAAGCATACACGCATTATTATGTTGTACTTCACTTTACACAAGTGCTCGATGTTTGCAAGAATTGGATGCACACATTATGGATGTATATTAGGCGAGGGGTTAATTGATTTTACCCTTATCAAATTTCGAGGATGAAATTTCCTAAGGATGAGAGAATGTAACACCCCGCATTTATAACTTAAGATAATAAAATACGAATAACTTGATTAAATATTTTGAATTAAGTAAAACGGACTACGCCATTGCGTCCGTCTCGACATTCTAGTCAAAAGCGACAACTGGTTTGCATAAATTGGACACCGTATGAAGAAGTTATTAAGGTTCGAAGTTTGTATACGCGCAGGAAGAATATATATATATATATATTAGGTTCAGAATTCAAAAATGGACCCAAAAATTCGAAAATCAGTTCAAAAATTAAAATTTCAGAAGGCGGCAGATTTCCCGCCTAGGTGGGTCGACACCCTCAAAGGTGGGTCAACACCATGGTCGACCCCATTAAGGGTGGGTCTACCCACCAGCGGCAGATTTTGGCAGATTAGGGTTTTTGATATTTTGACGATTCAGATGGCTTTTGGGCAAATCTGAGGGTCCTAGTTGCTCCATACTCCTATAAATAAGACCCTAGACCTAAACCTAACCCTCATAATTTGGCGGCTACGCTGGTGCTCTGCCATTACTTCCTCTCTCTCTCTCTCTTCTCAAATTTATTCTAAAAATTAAAATATTAGCCTAGGAAAATCTTAAATTAAGATCTGGAGAGAAGAGATTGATGTTTGTTTAAAAGGCGTTTAGAATTACGAGATAAGCAAGGTAACGTTCCAAATCCAATCTATTCAATCATCCCTTATCTTTCTTTTCCCTTTTCTCTTTTAGTAAAAATAGTAAATCCATGATTATTAGGTTCTAAATTCAATAAGGGGAAAATCATGGAAGATTAGATCTGGACCAGATCCAGGTTTTGGAAAGCTTACGAGGTGAGTGGATTTAAGCCATGTTATTTTAGATAATTGTATATTACCGTTTAGCATTCCCCGTTATGACGAATTGGAATATGACATGTGAAGATGCCTAAACATATGCTAATAATGATTAAAGTAGTGTAAATGACATGTGGGAATGATTAGCATGATATAACATCAAATTGTTAATATGAATGATTCATATATTGAATCAGTTGAAATATTGGAATGTTTACATGTTATAATATTAATTTGAACATGTGGGAAAAATTCATATATTGGATTTGTTGGAGTACTAAAAAGTTTACATGTAAATTTGTCCCAATTATATACAGGGAATAATTGGAGTAATTATATGATTATATGGATTCATGTTAACATAGAATTGAATAAATAAATATGGGTTTGGGGCGTCGACCAAATTATGTTTAAAGATCTTAAATTGGATCATAAGTACAGAAAAATGATTTTGGCGCAAATGGGATCATATGTAAAATATGAATTGGCATAATTTTAATAATATGAATTTAGACATATGATCCATCATGAATATAATTGGGTAAATGGGCATGAGCACCTATAAAGACATAGGTATAATTAATTAATAATGAATGCCTAGGATTACAATTAGAAATTGAAATTCCACTTATGACACGAGGTTAGGTTGCATTAGTGGTGGAAGTCTGCCCGGACCCGACCGGCATATCCAGCAACCATTAATGTTGAACCTAATATGAGAGGTCTAAGTGCGCAAATACGAGACGGGCTATGACACGAGATTAGTCCCAACTCGTGGAAGAAGTTTACCTTGACCCGACCGGCATATCCAGCATCCACAAGTTATAGGCTTAATGTGGGAGGTCTAGCCCATTATAAACCATAAATGGACATGGTAATGAATTGGACTACTTAACCTAATCTAATACATAGGGATTGTATGAATATGAACTAAAGTTAGGGTTAAGTAAACTTGGGTGGACAGTGGGTGGGCTAAGCAAATCTGAGGGGGTGCAATATTTACATATAGGCTCGCAAACTTAGCCCGATAAGGTTATGTAATTAAAGACACCTAGTGGTATACATAACCGATAGAAATAATAAAGTTTGTAATTAAAGACACCTTTTAGGGTAAGCATAACTAATGAATATCCATTTGTTCTTTGAATGTAGTTTTTCATTTCAGATTTGGTTGAGGCTTTGGGATATGGGTAGTTTTCATAAACCATCATCTGTTAGCAGAATCGAATGGTTTAATCTTTACAAAGCAACAAGATGGAAAAACCAGAGATCGAGGACACTTTTAAACATTTCGAAGAAATTTGTATATGAAATATGGGCTGAACGTAATAGTGGAGCTTTTGGGTATGGAAGTATGAATGCAATTCAAGTGTTTAACATTATACATGAGAAGATTTTGAAGAATACCAATTGTACTTAGCGTCATTTAAGCCAAGTATTGGTCTGTTGGTTGTGGCATGAAATTCTAGAGAGGGTCTTGCTTTTTGGCTTGATGATTTGTTTGCTAAAACTGTTGAAGGTTGTTCTAGCTATTGCTATTTGTTGTAGCATGTCATTTTTTCTACTTTCGTGGAATCAGCTTGTACAGTATTGAGTTTTTTTTTCTATTTTCACTTGTATTTGTATATCGTTTTATTCTTCTCAATACTGTACACAATGTACTTTGTTGAAATTAGTAGTCTTTTGTATTTGTTAATAAAATTTTAATTTTTCTTTCAAAATGAAGTGAGATAAGGGACACTTAATTTAAATAAAGTAATCAAAAAAGGGGAAAACCTAAAACCAGTTAAGAAAAGGGGGAAATATATTGTACTTAATTATAAATTAAGTAGTATATAAGCTTGGAAGTCTGAAACCCGCTGATAAGAATAACATGTTTAGACTTCTCCTAGGGACAACGGGTGATTATAACACAGGTTATAATAAATGGGTAGAGAAACTTATTAATAGGCCTTAGTTAATAGAACTAAGTTAATAAGTAAACAGGGATAAGTTGTATTGACAATGTAAAATGGAATTATGATTAAATGAAAAAGAATGAGGAAAACTTATGAAATAAGTTATATGTAGTCATAAATGGTAAGTGACATGTTAATTAGAAAACATGTGAATTGGATTTAATTAATTACATATTAAGTAAAACATGTTATTGTAATGAGGAAATCAAACAAGAATATAAAAGAGATTGTGGATTACAGACCTTGGGCCACAATCTAGAGAATAACATGTTGTGGGCTTATTAATAAAACTTAAATGGATTAAGTTCTATGACTGAAATTAATAAGAAAGAGAAACTTGGTAATTTGAATAAGAATTCAATATGAATGGGAATAAACAAGTAAACTGGAAACTCGGTGAGGTGAGGTTAGCGCATAAAATAATGTTTAGACATAGGGTCTAACAACATAAGGCGCTTAGACCAGTTCGTACGGTTGAGGGTGAATAACCCAACGGGGTAGATCATCAAGGTGTTATAAGGCACAAGGGGAGCGCTCATTCATCTGATTATTTTGACTGCTCCAAAGGACTGGAAGGGGAAGCACGCGACTTCCTGAGTTCGTAAGGTGCTCTTAATAGTCGTCTGTGCGGTGACAGATGTCTTAGGTTGTGCTTGCAAAGGTTGGGTCTACTCTTAACTACTAGGTGGGTGGGCCTTGACTGCAGATGTAGCTATGCAGTCAGAATGCTGTGACGCGGTGACACCAAGGTGGTTCGGCGGTTGCCTCACGAGGAAGCAGAGGGTCACGACCAACAAGGAAGTAGACTGTCGGATACCCGTCATAAGCAGCCAATGGGATGCGGAAAGACTAGAGGTAAACCCAAGATTCCATTTCACCCTTCACTATCGGGGTAAGGAGCTGAGGGGAGATGCCACATGGATGTTTAGATTGTTTGCGTTGGGGCGGTCGATTAGCTCTTGTAATTTTTACTAGTTGAGGAAGGGGCCGAGGTGGGGCCATAGCCACCGTGAAAACAGACCCTAGGTATATCTGTATATAGAGGCTCTTTAAAGACGGGCCTGTACGGATATGGCAAAGATCCCGACCGAGTTCCGTGTTTCTTGTATTACCCTGCCATGGAACTCGATGCACATTAGAGGACGTACGGTTGAGGCATCGAGCTACAATTTTTGGTATGTACGTGGGACAGTCTAGATACATGCGTATCTGCTCTGGATGGTGTATCGTAGATTAGAGGGCATTACTCTGATATGGAATCTGAATCGAACAAAGGTGGCAGTCCGTACGTTTGCATAGCATAGTAATGATAGATAGATATATGCGAAACATAACATTTTTATATAGAGATCCGTACGTCACTACGACATAGGACGAGGGACTGCATATAATTTGGTGGTGTTACTATGGAGACCGTGCGAGTGGGGTACCACGAGGTGTACCTAATATTGGGGGCAGCTACTTATACACTGTATTAGGTTAATAAATTGGGAAGTAAACGGGTACGATGTGTGTGTAAGCCGTGAGTACTGTTAACCCAAGTAACCTAATAAATAAGAAAATATGATTGAATGGTATATGTAGGATTATCCAAAGTGTATAGTTTAAATCCAGTCACTAGATTTTGCGTTCTGACCCCCTTGTCATAACATATTTGCAGGTTAGATTTGTGGCAGAGACATGAGACATTATAGCTTTGGATACTGGTTAGGCAGTATTATTAATATGGTAAGGCTATACTTTGATTTATATTATATTTTATCCATTCCGCTATGAGATATTTTCTTAGCTCTAATACATTTTATGTATCTGTCTTTTCTGCAGGATACCTGAGCACAACAACTTGAGTTTCGTTGGATTGGAATTTTGAAAAAAAAGTTGCTCTGTTGGAATTCGGGTTGTCACAGACGCTATTTTTTTTTTGAGCAAAACGGATATGTAGCGCGAGACTACATAGCCGATTAATTAGTAGCTAGTAATAGTTTTCCAACTGACATACCCAGTTGGTGGTCCAAAATACAACCATCACTCCAAGATTAAGGCATATCATGCAACATAGAGTACATATTACATATGCGACTACAGTAGCATGCAGAACAGAGTACCATCAGACATAATTATACAAATATAGCATAGAAAGCCAAAGACGCATTAGCATAAATCATGTAAGCTCCATACTGGATGCCGAGCCATTGCTGTCAACAGAGGAAGCGGGAGAAGAGGCCACCGGTAAAGCAAACCTGAACACCGCAGCATGATTGTCTCCAGAACCTGACGATGACATGAAAATATGAAAGATGCGATGACAAATAAGCATGGTCGAACTAGTTTTGTTTTTGAAAATCCTTGCATTTCTTTCATTCCACACACACCAACTATAAACAGCCAGGAAGGTATCAAGCAGTGTACAAGATTCGGATTCCCAGTGATCGAAGAAAGAAGAAATGGAGGGGATGTAGCCAAGTAAGCGGGCACTCGTTGCAGCCCAGATTGGGTAGGTAAAGTCACAAGAGAAGAAAAGGTGGTGAATGGTTTCATCGTGAGAATTGCAGAATGGACAGTTAGGGTTAGATACAACATTGCATTTGAACAGTTTGACTCTAGTATTGATCTTCTCATGAATCAAACACCACTGGAGAAAAAGGATTCTTGGAGCCAGTTTGCATTTCCAAAGCCTTGAGAATTTAAACAATCTACCCGAGAAGTTCAAATAGCTATAACATGAAGATACAGAAAAGCCTCGAGATGGAGCGAGAACCCAACAATACATCCTTGAGTCCCTTGGTGCGTTCGACGGATCTTTAGGCTTTGGGTTCTTATATTGTAGGACATTATAGGTCTAGAGGTAAATGTTTTCGAGGGTGTCATTAAGTGGAGTGTAGTTGCAGAAATATAGAAGTCAGAGTTGCTTCCTCTTATTATTGTGACCGCCTCTAATGTTTTCCATTTGAGAGGAGTTGCGCGGAGCATTAGGGTTGGAGCTCTGGGCTTCGTTTCGAAGTAAGGCGAAGCGAGAAGTTCGATTCCTTTGCACTAGCTCTTAGCGTAGGAAATATTTGGCTTTCTCGTAGAAGACCTCCAAAGTGTTAAGTTGTGCTTGGCTAACCCATGCTTCGAATCCAGAATTAGGGAATACACCCTTGATGAGTTAGTCTAGAATAGCTCGGGGGCTCAGATCTTCGACGCTTTCCAAAGCATCGTCGAACCTCTCAAGATAACTTGTTAGAGTTTCATCGGAACAATGGTAGATATGTGCACTGAACTGATCGATTAGTCCCCACTCTAGCTGGGAAAAGGTCTATATGGTTCTTCGTGGAAATCAAGTGAACCACATAATTTTCATGCCTTCTAGGAAGACAAGGAAACATTTGCACTTCACAATGTCTATAGCGTGAGCGGAATCGATACGGGATTCATAGCAGTGTACAAACTCCCGAGGATCAGAATCCCCTGAATAAGCTTCTATCAATGGCATGTTGAAGTGTGCGGGGCATTCGGCGTTGAGCTCGTTTTAAGTGAATGAGTTAGATCTCTTACTAGTTTCCTAATCGTTGGTGACGTGACCTCGAGATTCTCTCATGACGTTGCGAAGTAAGTTAACAAGAACTGGAGCTCGAATCTCCGTCGGGTTACTGGTGGTTGTGATCTGACTCGGGAGTAAGCATCCTTACGTGTCTTTTAGGATAAAAATCGTCCTGGTGCAAAGAATCTTCGGCCTCGGTTGTCTGACTCTGCTGAGGTTGGAGATTGGGAATTTGGGCCAAGCTTGTTGCATGTAGCATAGGCATCAAGTTCTGAGATGATGCGAGTTGAGATTGCATGGGAACAGGTTGAGTGTTGCCCCGTTGGCAAGGGTTAGGCCCAAGTTGAGAGTGACTGAAATATTAATCATCACGGAGAGGGGCGAGGGTGGGACTCAGTGAGACGTAATCCAATGAAGGTTGAATGCCTAGGTCTGATTAAAGGCAAAGGATGTCTCGTTGAGCGTATTATTGAAAATTGTTGTGTTAATCCGAGGTTTTGGTGTATTTGGCCGACGAGGCTTCTTTAGGTTTCGCCCGATTTTTTTGAGGTTTCGTCAAGCTGGGCTCGATAGACAAGTGTATCGAGAGCGGAAGCGTCAGTGGTATTCAAGTTGGTCGAAACTACTGTGAGTCGAGGATTGACAGTGGAAGGTTCGACCATAGGGTTCTTTCTTTTGTTCACCATTTGTCGATAGGCTTGGTCAGTAAGTCTTGGAGAAATTGAATAGCGGTCCAAGCCTTGGTGATTCAGTAGTAGGAAATGCAAAGTTTTGATTCCTTAATGGAGGTGACAGAAAGTTGACCATAGGTGTGCAAGTATCGCACCCCTTTCTTGGCACGCCAAATTGTTGATGCCGAAAAATGGTCAACCCTCATAATTACCACGTGAGTGAAAATAAGTGTTCAATGGTGGAAAATAAGTAGATTACAATATAATGTACAGGGGAAAAGTTCAAGTAAGTAATTACATAGAGTTTACAGTGGTTGTGTTCGTCAGAGCCTACGTCCACTTTGAATGGTTTTGCTCTTTTTTCACACTTGAAAATTACAAGAGTTTGGACATTCTTATTACAACGATTTGTTGTACTTGACAGAGTTTTCGGGAGTCATATTTTCCATGTTTGAATTCTTCCTCTTCCCAAATTCCTAAATAGCCCAAAAGGGCTCTATATCCGAAAGTGTAGTCCGATGTTCAAAAACATGTTCATATTCTAAGGATATGCTTCTTCTTCTTGCTAGGATGTTGGAGGATGCTATGGACGCTTTGGGAATGTTATTTTCTTCTTATGAAACCATTAGAGCTTGGAAGAGAGCAAGGACCCACCCTCTTCATGTAGGAATGATGGGGGTATTTACAGGAGTGGGTTAGTAGCGAAGTAGGCGAAAAGTGGGCAGAAGCAACAAGGTTTCGTATCCCTCATGTTTGGGGGATTTCACACCCCGTAAAGGACAGGATACGAATTTGTATCCCTTAGATAGGGATACAATTTCATATCCTGCATATGGGATACGGAGCCGCCCCTGATTCGAGTGGCTAGGATGCGAACTCGCATCCCAAGAGGGATGCGCGTTCGCATCCCATGAAGAGAAAGTGGGATGCGAGTTCGTATCCCATGGGACAGAAGCGGGATGTGAATTCGCATCCTTGGAAATGCCAGCGGGATGCAAATTCGTATCCACGATGGGATAAGGGTTCGTATCCCATGAGGGATACGATATTCGTTCTATTAAGGGCCCCGAGGAGTTAAGATGTTGGTGATGAATTGATGGCGAGGCCAGAGGCTGATCTTGGGGAACAAGTCCTATATTAAGAAGTTTGGTCGAGTCGGATTGAGTATCATCTCATGACTTTATCCGAGCTTGGGCCCCAGGCATCTTGGCAATGCCTCGGGGCTGTTGATCTACGCGATGGGCCGAGTTGGTAGTCTTTGACTATTTTTGGGAACCGGTCCAAAAAGCCGGTTAACACTGGTTAATAAGATTTTGGATTGCAAACTACAATCTAAAGGAGGACCTAGACAGAGTGATCTATTATCACCATTTTTATTTGATATTGAACCAGATATTTGTAACAACCAGCCTTTCGGACCATCAGGAAATCAACATCAAATATGATTATTGTATTTCAATGTCAAACATTCAATCATTGAAAATCAAATTGTTAGTAATAGAAAACGAAAAAGGAAAGAACATGAGAAATGCAGAATCTCACAGCGAAATTTGATAACCTATAATAATAATATTTCTAGATGTACTGTCACTGCAAGATACATTAAAAACAAATCCTATTAGCATGACAGTTATAAAATCTGACCTTACAAATGCTGATAGGTAAAATAAAATATAGCAGAAATAAAATAATGTGACATACAAACTTTTAACTCCACTCCATGAGCTTCACATCCAACAGACGACAACCTAGAAACAAGTTCGGTATAGCCCGAGCATTATAATAACATAATACACGGATCAGTCTGCAATACCAATACGAGAAAACTCAAGTAACAGAAAACATTCAATAATTCTACGAGACCACCCCGTTGATCACGGAATGAGTTTTTACCTCACAAGAACGACATATATGAATAAGCATGAACAAAAAACAAAATAACTAAAATAAAAAGGAATGGATGTCATATGTAAAATTCGCTAATGTACAAGTAATAACATAACAACACCGCATTGATAAGAGTGCACGATACTTCTCGATGGAAACAAAGAAACTGATCCAAAAATGTGGATCGAACAAGGAAAAAAATTAGTTTTCACAAAATAATTAAACCGCACCGATCACTGCGAATAAGACCACTTACAACATCCAATCTTACCATGGATACAAGTAATTAAACATCATGAAACTTTTATCTTTCCAATGCAATTAAAATAGGAAAACTCATAAATTTGAAATCAAAAAAATAGAATGAGAAATTTTCAACAAATGAATAGGAGGTTGCGCCCACCTGACCGAATAATATACCTCTAGAATATGATTGATAACTGCACTGTTCTCGAAAGTGAACTACCGGACCCCGTCAACTTTACCGAGTATCCGAGTACTCCACATCTTGCGCGCATACAACCAAGCCAATCCTAGAGTAGATGAGAAGTAATCTTGTGTTTTAATTATTAAAAGATCAAGAAGTTTTAAATTAGTTTTAATCAAAAAGGCCAAGTGATGCTGAGTACTAAACCAGTATATTCATTTTATTTTTATAGTTGAATGCTTGTTTATTTGATAGTTAAATAACCGACTATCAAATCTGACCAATACGATTGTTGGGTCGGAAAGACCGGGATCGAATTGTATTCGAAAACCATTCCGACCAGCTAATACGAAATTAAGATGATATCAGATGCTGATCAAGACAGAGCCAGTGAAGACCACAGATCTTCATGAAACGGAAGGATTACTTATATCTCTGGTCAACTCCTATAGTTTTCAAAGTCTACTATATATAAACTTAATTTATAATTTATAACCAGAGATGTATTGTGGTTCTGTCGTGGTTGAAATCTACGTATTTGCAAGGACTACTCGCTACTGATCTATAGGGTGATTCCTATGATGTGGTAGGAGGGTACCTTTGGTTCATCTTGTTCCTGGGTGACTTGTATGGACGAATGTCCGACAGAGTATTTATTAAGGATCACGTACGTTGATTTTTACAAATATATCTCTGTAGGTGGCAGAGAAGACATATTCTCTTAGCGTAAACACCCAGAGTATCTTTGTGGACGTAAATTAGTGATTTGGCAGATCTGACGATGTGACATTCAAAATGATTGTGATGTTCTAAAGGTGAGTTCAAACCCTCAGGCCTCACAACCGGAAAATGATAAAAATCGGCCAGGCAGCACAGCTACGTGAGTCGCTCCCATCAGGGTGTATAATCACCTATCTAGAGAAATTCCATTTGCTTCTTTAAGCTATCAATGGTGTCCCTTTTCGGGAGACGGTTGCTGATCCCAACCGTTGGTGATATACATTCGATAAACTCAAGCGAAATGAGTAGTCGGTCATGTATAGCCGGGTTGCAAGACGTTCTTGTTGAACCCAATGTATTCCCCTCTAGAGATACACTATCGGAAGGTGGTTCCATACCTTGTCATAGTGGGAAATCCAATCTCCAATAAGAGCTCGCGGTTTTGATTGTATACTATATATGCGGAGCGTGAGATGCAAGCGTTCCACTAGATTACTATTTACTTGTATTTAGACATTATTATAATATCAGAAAAATATATGATTTCAAAAATGTTTTTGGGTTATATTAAGGTAAAAACCATCTGTGTTTATGTGTGGGCTAGTCTTACTATCATCCTTTTCTTTCAAAGGGATTTTTAACTTTAAAATCAATTTCGATGTTATATAAACTTAGCAAGTTTTCTCACTCTAGTTCACCAGACTGATCCGGCGTTTGTAATGCTCGGGTTAGCCCGGGTTTTCAGGTTAGCTTCTTGGATACTACGAAATTCAAAAGATGTGCTAGAGGAGTTCAGACGTATCAATATTTATTTCGCTGTGTGTTGTATATGAGGACAGATATCTATAACTGTTCAGATGTATTAATGTACTCTGATGTGTAAGTATTTATTTCAAAGCTCTCAATAAAGTTTTATTTGCCTTTTATATTTTGTTCCGTTACGATGTGAGACTCTGATGATGATGTGTTGTTCTTCTTCTACTATTCTATTATTTCTTTCTTACTTATCTCACCCTCTAATTTCTTTCTAATAACTATCTGGTGTTTTCGATACTTGAGTTCTGACAAGTAATACAGTTTGATGTATTATTGTTGGAATTCGGGCGTCGAATTCCCCGGGTTGTTACAATTATGTTACATTCCGCTGTAGACATTTTATATTAAACTATAACTGTATTTTCTACTAAGTATGATCCTGTTATGCTGTGTAACTCCGGTGATTACATTATTTCAAGTGTGTTTTGATGTACATTATCTGGTGTAATGTTATATTTCTGTTTTGCTATTATTCTTTATGTGTTACATTCCAATGATTATCCTTGCTTCCGTGGCACGGGGGTTCGGGGTCATCACGGTTTGGTATCAGAGCTTTGGTTAATCTTAGCTCCGGAATATAACATATTAACAAACTCATCAGAAATAGAATCAGTAGTATTCTAAGGCGTGTGATTCATTATAGATAGGATTAGTAATGTCCTAGACTGAGTATAGCAGAATAAAATACACCCCAATAGATGCATTCACATTTAAATATATGTCTCTATGCTTTACAGTATCTTTTCTGTTGGCCTGACTCTTTGTCTGCTATTTGCAGACATAGTAGAAAATGAGTGATAGATGCAAAAAAATTAATTCTATGGTTCAGCAATCTAATTAGCCAATCTTGCTCCCACAGACAGAATCAGATCTAGAAATTCTACTAAAGAAGTATCGAAATCTGGGTGGAGTACTATTCTTGGGCAAAGAATCTGTTACTGAAACACAAGCGTGGATGCGTTCTTCTGAGAGAATTTTTCAAGGCTTAAAGCTGAGAGATGATCAGAAAAGATTACTGGCATCTTGGGCACTCAAGGTCGAAGCTTTAATCTGGTAGGAAACTGTTACTAGGGAAAATCCAAAAGGTAATATTACCTGGGATATATTTAAATAAATTTTCAAGTAAATATTTATTCCTCCAGAAGCAACTGAGCAACTATATGATGAGTTCTACCATCTGAAACAAGGAGATATGACCATTCGGGAGTATCAGAATAAATTCAATGAACTTTCCTGCTTTGGCCCAGAACTAATTCTAGATCCTTTGAGGAAGAATCTTAGGTTTATTAAAGGACTTCAAAGAAAATATGAAGGTAGAGTAACTGCACATGTGAATCTTCCTTTTTCTAAGATAATACAAATGGTTTGTCGCTATGAGAATCTTGATAAGAAAGGTGTTTTGGAAGATGAAGAGGAAGGCAGTTCTAGCAACAAAAGGAAATTTGAAACTGATAGTCCAGAGACAAGTACGAAGCCTGAGGCAAGTACGAAGCCTAAGGTCAGTAAGAAGCCTAAAGCCAATCAGAAAAAGGTAAAGACAGTAGTGTATCTCAAGTGGAATAAGCAAGGGCATTCGATAAGGAACTGTAAATCTTCGAAGAAAGACAGATCTAAATCCAGAAAGGAGTTTCAACAGAGCAAACAATGCAACATTTTCCATAAGTCTGGTCATATAAAGCGAGATTGTCGGCTTTTAAAAACCACCAAGGTGGATCAAGTCAGTAACACGACAGATGTTGCAACGCCCTCAGCTAGTAGGGAAAGACCAGATGTTTTGAAAGGCACTCTTACTATTAAAAATATTCCTGTTACAGTATTATTTGATACGGGTGTGTCACGAAGTTTCATTTCAAGTGACACAGTTGAAAAGTTTAAATTAAAAGTGAGAGATCTTAAAGAAGCGATTAGTTTTCATAATCCGATAGGAGGTTCTCTTGTTCTCGGTTTATATTTTAGAGTGTCGATCTCTTATTCTTGTTACCAGTTTCCTATTAATTTGATCGTGAAGAATTTTTTCTGAGTTCGATGTTATTCTTGGGCTGGAATGGTTAACGAAATATGAGGCCGAAGTTAAATGTGCCGAAAGAATTGTTAAGGTTAAAACGAAGCTGGGAGAAATTATTGTACCATGTGTAGGCTCAAATTCAGATAGAAAAGAATTTTGGGCTGCTCTTGAGGTTACACCCAATTTAACAGAAAATATTCCTGTTGTCAAGAATTATGTAGATGTGTTTGAAGAAGTTGATAGCCTACCTCTGCGTAGAGAAATCGATTTCAAGATCGATCTAGTTCCGAACGCAAGGCCAGTTGTGCATGCAATTTGATGAATGACCTTGAAAGAGAAAGAAGAGTTTGGTGATCAGACTCGACAATTGCTATGGAAAGGTCTGATCAGGCCTACTTTTTCGAATTGGGGTACAGCAGTAGTGTTTGTTCCAAAGTTAGACGGTACTCTCAGATTATGTGTTGATTACCGAGACCTCAACAAGCAGACGCCAAGAATAAATATCCATTACCACGTATTGATGATTTGTTGGATCGTTTGAATGGAGCGCAAGTATTTTCATGAATGGACCAAGCTATAGGTTTCCATCAGCTGCGAATTGCCGAAGAATGTGTTCCTTTGACAGCTTTCAGAGGTTCAGACTTGTTTTATGAGTGGTTAGTAATGGTGTTCGGCTTATGTAATGCTCTAGCTTATTTTGTTGATCTAATGAACAGAGTATTCAGAGAAGTATTGAATAAATTTGTACTGGTTTTCATTGATGGCATATTGATCTTCTCCAAGTCAGCTAGCGAGAAGGCTAAACATTTGGAACAAGTGTTGGAAATTCGAAGAAAGAACGTCTTAAAAGCCAAAAATTTCAAATGTATATTCTGGCTAGAAGAAGTGAACTTCCTTAGTCACGTAGTATCAAAGGAAGGAATTTCAGTGGATCCAAGCCAAATTACAACTATTCAAGATTGGAAACAGCCTAGTACGCCCACAGAAGTCCGAAGTTTTCTAGGATTAGCTAGTTATTATCGGAAATTTGTTAAAGATTTTTCGAAGCTATCGAGTCCAATGACACAGCTTACTAAGAAGCACGCAAGGTTTAATTGGACGCCTGAATGTGAGGCAGCTTTCCAAGAGCTAAAATGAAGATTAACTACTGCTCCAGTATTAACAATTATCGATGGAAATCAAGATTTGACAGTCTATACATATGCTTCTCTTAAAGGTGTTGGTGTGGTATTAATGCAAAGAGGCCAAGTAGTTGCTTATGATAGCCGTCAACTGAACCTGCATGAGAAGAGATATGCTGCTCATGATCTTGAGTTGTTAGCCGTCGTATTTGCTTTGAAAATATGGAGGCACTTTTTTTTGGGTGAGTAGTTTGAATTATATACAGATCATAAGTCACTGAAATATTTGTTCACCCAGAAGGATTTGAATTTGAGACAGCGGCATTGGTTAGAATTTCTTGCAGTGTACGATCTAGATATTTTGTATACTCCAGGGAAAGCAAATGTTGTAGTTGATGCACTTAGCAGGAAGAATGACATCATCGCAAGTCTTATTATTACGCCTTCATTGATTGACAAGTTCTCTATTCTTCAGAAAGACGATAAGTTTATTCAGATAATCAACGAACGAGTTCAAAAATGCGAAGTTTCAAGCTTCCAAATTGATGACAAGGGAATTCTTAGATTGAAAGGACGAATCTGTGTTCCAGATATTCCAGAGCTCAGGAGAGAGGTACTAGATGAATACCACAAATCCAAGCTCAATATCCATCCAGGGGTGAGTAAAATGTATAATGATCTCAAGCGCACATTCTGGTGGAAGATGATGAAAAGAGACACTTCCATATATGTTAGCAGGTGTTCTACATGCCAACAGGTCAAGAGCGATCAACAGAAACTTGCAGGATTATTGCAACCATTGGAGATTCCAGACTGGAAGTGGGATCAAATTTCCATGGATTTCATCGATGGTTTGCCCAGAACCAGGAAAGGGAATGACAGTATATGGGTGACCGTAGATCGTTTCACGAAGACCGCCCATTTTATTCCTGTCAGATCGACTAGAACAGCTCAAAATCTGGCGCAAATTTATTTTAAAGAAATCGGTAGACTTTATGGAGTTCCCAGTAGTATTATTAGTGATCGTGATCCGATATTCGCTAGTAAATTCTGGGAAGCATTCAAGGAAGAATTGGGAATAAAGTTAAATCTTAGTATCGCATATCATCCTCAAACAGATGGCCAAACTAACAGGGTGAATCGTATATTGGAAGATTTATTGCGGGCTTGTATTCTTGATTTTGGCGGATCGTGGGAAGATCACTTGCATTTGGCTAAGTAGTCATATAATAACAACTATCAAGAGAGCTTGAAAATGTCACCATTCGAAGCATTGTATGGTCGACCATGTAGATCTCCTCCATGTTGGGTAGAACCAGGCAATCGACTAGTATTGGGTCCCGACACGATTCGAGAAGCTTCAGATAAGTCGATTTCATTAAGAAGCGAATGCAAGCGGCTTAGAGCTGACAGAAGAGTTATGAAGATTCTAGAAGAAGAGATTTGGCGTTTTCTGTTAGTGATTATGTATGTTTGATAGTTTCTCCAATGAAAGGGGTAGTCCGATCCGGGAAAAAAGGGAAGTTGGTGCCTAGATTTATTGATCCATTTCCTACACTCGAAATAATTGGAACTCTTTCTTTCAGGGTCCAGTTACCAGATTGGTTACCAGGAGTACATGATGTATTTCATATTTCTCAACTTCAAAAGAATGTACATGATCCAGACTTGATTGTAGAAGAAGCAGAGCAACAAGATTTGGATATTACTCCCAAATAAGTAGTGAGAAGAGAGCCACTGAAAATTATTGGCAAAGAAACCAAGGTTCTGAGAAACAAAAAAGTTCACTTAGTCAAAGTGCAGTGGAGCGGAGATCCTAGAGACTGTATATGGGAGGAAGAAGACAACATTAAGCAGGCTTATCCCAAGTGCAGAGTGGACATCTCTGATTAGCTCTGGTGCAAGATACATTTACAATTTATTCTATTTTCGTTTTGTTTCCTACTTTACTATTGTTTCCTTTCCGGGGACGAAAAGTTTTAAGACGGGTAGATTGTAACAACCTGGAAAACTGGAACCAATTTAAAAAATTTATTTCAAGTAATTTTGACAGAAATTTGGTCAGAATTTAAAAATTCCATTATTAAATAATAACAAAGAACTTAAAAACAGCCATTTTGCAACCAACCTCCGTTTTTGATGAAACCACTTTGATTGGATCTGGAATGTCAATTTATGGCTAGGTTTAAAATTCCATAATTTTTGGAATTAATATATGAGTGTAGCATAACAAAACGTGTTTTGTAAATATAGTGCAAATTGGATCGACCAGAAAATGGCCATTTTTCAAACGGTCTTCAAATTCGACGAAATCACTTTTGTTAGGACTGTATCGTCCAAACATAGCTAGATTTATTTTTTCGGGAATTTTTGGAATTGGTATGTGGTCCTGGTAAATTAAAATGTACGTTCAAATCCAGTATTGAATGTTTTATACTTTAATTTAAAGAAAAAATGACTGAAACAGTCGAATGGGCTTACGAAACATATTCCCTTGTGTCCGGAATGGGGGTATTTAGCTAGGGGCGACACTCGTTGGGTTTGATTTGGTGTTCGGATAAGAAAACCCTATTTTTGGAATTAAAAGGAATTAAAAATAAACATATAAATGTGTTAACCAATGGAAAAAGGAGCGTTGACCAAATTCATTCATTAAAAACCCCGTAACCTCTCAGTTCGACAACGGTTGAGGCTTCAAAGCTTCTCTCTTCGATTTCTTCAAATCCACTCAACGAAATCGTACGATCTTTTAGGCTGTTTTGAAGTACTCTCCACCACCTTTAAATCCATACCAGTCTCGCCCCGTATCATTGAGTATTTTTCGAGATCCAAGCCCCTGAACCTGCGCCGCTTCGCGCCGGAATCCGCCTCCACCGTGTCACCGAGTTCAACGTGGTACCCAGCGCCGGTAAGCCCTGTCCTAGTTCTACGACGCGGTACCTTCCGATCTTGGCCTAGCTTCACGGATTGGGAGCAACGATCAAACCTAGGTTTGAATGATTTACTGAAGGTACGAGGTTTATATTTTAAACCATTTACAACATATAAAAGCGTTGCAAAATTTGATTATCGAATAAAAATCATATCTTTTTTGTATGTTGTCGAAATCCAGTAAAACAAGAGACATTGGGACCGTGACATCGTACACTACATTCTAGGAGAGATAGGACAGATTTGGAGCTCTCTACAAAATTATAAGGAGTGGAACCCAATGTGATATTTCTAAATTCAAATTAGAATGGAAAAGCGATGTATAAATTATATAAGTGATGTATAAATTATATAAGCGTCCTATATCTCATATATGGCGTTGTATAAATTATATAAGCGATGTATAAATTATACATACGTTGTATAAATCATATATGTGTTGAATGATATTGGAATGGAAATATATATATGTGTGTGTGTGTGTGTGTGTGTATACTCCCCTCGTCAACAGACCATGGACGATTTGAATTGATTGTGGTGTGAAATTGATTGTGATTGTGAATCATTGATTGTGGTTGCAACAAAATTGGTTGTGTTTGTGGTAAATTCATTGTGTTGTGAAAATGATTGGTATTGTGGAAATTATGGAAATAAAATTATTGTAATGCTGCAAGGCCTAGGATGGCGGAGGAGCCGTGTTGGACACGGTGTCGGTGCTACCTACCCTACCGTTGTAATACCAATTTTTTTTTGAAATGGACTATATAAAATAGTTGTTGTGTTGAATATATTGTTTGAACAATAAAAATCACATTTTTATTGTATCTATGTACCACTAAAAATATTCATGTGTTGAATAAATTTTTTGAACAATAAAAATCACATTTTTATTGTATGTATGAACCACTAAAAATATTCATGTGTTGAATAAATTCTTTGAACGATAAAAATATCATTTTTATCATGTATGTGAAGTAATAAAAATATTCATGTGTTGAATAAATTCTTTGAACAATAAATATATCATTTTTATCATGTATGTGAAGTAATAAAAATATTCATATGTTGCATAAATTCTTTGAACGATAAAAATGTCATTTTTATCATGTATGTGAAGTAATAAAAATATTCATGTGTTGAATAAATTCTTTGAACGATAAAAATATCATTCTTATCATGTACGTGAAGTAATAAAAATATTCATGTGCTGAATAAATTCTTTCAAACAATAAAAATATCATTTTTATCATGTATGTGAAGTAATAAAAATATTCATGTGTTGAATAAATACTTTGAATGATAAAAATATCATTTTTATCATGTATGTGAAGTTATAAAAATATTCATGTGTTGAATAAATTGTTTGAACGATAAAAATATCATTTTTATCATGTATGTGAAGTTATAAAAATATTCATATGTTGAATGAATTGTTTGAACGATAAGAATATCATTTTTATCAGATATGTGAAGTTATATAAATATTCATGTGCTAAGTAAATTCTTTGAACGATAAAAATAACATTTTTACCGTATGTATGAACCTTTAAAAATAGTCATTGGTTGAAATAAATATTTGAACATTAAAAACATCGTTTTTAATGTGGTGACGAACTATATAAAATAACCGTGTGTTGAAATAAATGTTTGTTCATTGAAAATACTATTTTTAACATGTATATGAAGTGTTAAAAATAACCATGTGCTAAAATAAATATTTGTTCGCTAAAAATATTATTTTTAGCATAGATATGCATATATATATATATATATATATATATATATATATACATATGCTGAACAGGAAAATGGATTAACTATTGAGTAAAGAATTTATTTGCGTGCCCGACGAATAGGTAAGCCTTAATGAGTTGGGTGCGCAATTTTATTTTTTATATAAACTCCTGTGAATGCCATTGGATGCGATGTGCGGGTTGTTCTGTGTGAGATTACAAACGTCGCCATAGGATAACAACAATTAATTTTGAACTAAACTACATGGCATACTTTGTGAAGATAGCATACTCTATCATATACCGCATAATCATTTGGAGCTTATGTGACAATGTCGGATTTATCATACAAGCGAGAGGCTTATATGGCGATACTGCATTTTAGGTTAAACTGAGGACTGATATGGACTAAATAAAATATAACGATAAATTTCCAGATTAAATAAAAACCCCACACGGGTTTGGAGTTGACAATAATCACGTCTCTCTAGTTATTAGATACGTCACATGGATTATTAATTTTCCAACACTGCACAAGGTGAGAATTTATTCCCTGGAGTTATGATTTTTACACACTCCCTTGGGCATATAATAGGTCACTAAAAATTGTGTATGCTTATTCTGCATTTATTGGGTGCCTAATACGGCCCAATAAATTTCCAAACCCCTCTCCGTACAAAGGAGGCTATGGCGAAATTTTCCGAAATTTAAAGGCATTAGCCAAATTTTTGAAGTAAAAATGGTTTGGAAATCAACCAATGAATTATATATATATATATATATATATATATATATATATAAATTAAATAAAACGAATCGCGCAGCTGTAGTTCGCGTTTTGGAATCGTAACTTTAATATACCGGGAGATCCGACAATCGGATTTTCTCGAAACTGGAAACGTTGGGTCCGCTTTGGAAAGATCTTTCCAACGATATAAGGTTTACTAAGATCCAATGGATAGATTTTGAGAAATGTGTAATTCAAATATGAAGAAAAACAGCGCCAGGGCCGCGTATTGACCTGAAGCGTCGTTTAATTAAAATGGGCCATTTTTATATACATAAAAATAGCGATAAATCGTTATAAAATATTATAAACGATATGGAATGGGAATAAACCGAATTTACTTGGTTTATTGGATATTCTAATGGTTAGATGTATTTGACATGAAATTATTATATTGAATTGAAACATGAATGTCAAATAGTTTAACCACGAAAAGAATTGAATTGAATTTTATGTATATGCGAATTATTTGAAATGGCCGAGTTAATTCTCATTTCAAATAATTGATTGATGATTAAAAGTCGAAGATATGAAGACGGTGCAAGACCGGTGATCTTCACATCGAATGGATTACTAATGATGCCCTGGATCGGTTAGCTCCCAAGAGGGGTTATAGTGGTAGTAATCCGGACGAACTTGTTGATTGTCCGGATGTGCGAGGGCCTCTCTCCTGTATTGGACATATGGGATGAGGAATAAGGTGCCTTCGGTTTCGTTCAAACCTAGAACAAACTAGTAAATGGATGTGTGTCTGACATTGGATTTTATTCTGTGCTGATTTATTTCTATTAAATATATCTCTGTTTGGTGGCGGAGAATTTATTCTCTTGATTAACACCCTTCTCTAAGACATACGAGCTTAGAGGTTATATATCGATAGACATCAGTCGCATGGCGGGAATTGTCAGTGTGGCATGCTAAGATGCAGGTGATCAAGGCTTTTGTTGAAAAGCAGAGCCTTGTGGTTGATGATAAAAACATGGCTTTAAATAGCATAGCTTTTGTATAACGTTAATTCGCGAGCCTCACACGCCAGTATGAGCCAAAAACGGGAGAGGATTGCAGGGAGGACATGCGTTTCTTTCTAACTAGGAGTGGGGTCACGGTATGAAGCCCAGACATTTTTTACTTATGTGGATGATGGAAAGCGAGGCGCCTCGGATATATCGGGCGCTACGGGGCCGATGGATGATATAGTCGACATACTGACTAGATTTACGCAACATAAAGGCGGGGAAACGTTTTGTTCAGGAATTATTAATCCTCAAACGTAAGAGTGGACCATCCCTGAAAATCCAAGGTGCATTTGCGACTGATCCTGAGACATGGTAGGCTAGATTGTCTCGAATTTGGTAAGGACGAACCCTTGCCTTGGTTCATCATGGAAATTCAACTTCCAATACGACATTGTGTGGTTTTGATTGTAAAACTAGTATCGCGACATAGTAGGATGGGGTACTATGCCGTTTATGATTGATACATTATGATTGAAATTGTTTTTGAAACATATATACACTAATAATAATATCAGATGAATTTGTTTTATACGTATCAAGCATATTTTGACCATTATAAGGGAAATCTCTATCCTCCGATTTGCTTTGCATTGTGTGATGGGACTTGAGTCTTATAATGGCTTCATTTTTATAAAAAGTATTGCGTTGTTTAAAAGAATTACTTTATGATATGCACTGGCAATCCAATGGAGTAAACTCATTCCGCGTTAGCAGTGTGGTCCTGTGATTGACCTCATTATTAAATAGGTTAAGTAAGATTTCTCATACCAGTCCCATGATTGACTCGTAGTTTGTTTCACTTGCAAACTCGGGTGCCCCTATTTTCTACACGGGCAGCCTTGTATTCAGGTTTTAGCAGGCCCATTTTGGATAACTATGGAGTTGAAGATGGATTATATCATTTCTATTATGCTGTTCAGACTTTATTATGTATATTATGTTTGATTCCGCTGCAGACATTTTATATTAAGTTGTAATTGTATTTTGTACTAAGTATGATCTTGTTATGCTGTGTAACTCCGATGATTATATTACTTCCAGTGTATTTTGATGTATAATATCTGGTGTAATACTATATTTCTGTTCTTATGTTATTGTTTATGTGTTATATTCCAATGATTATTCTTGCTTCCGTGGCATGGTGGTTTGGGGTCATAACATACTCTTTCAGACATTCATCCATACAAGTTAACCTGGGACAGGACAAACCGAAGGCCATATCCTGTAAATCCATCTTAGGCAATTTCTATCTAGGATTGACAGAACAGTCCTGGCATAAACTCCATCTTCAAGGGTCTTCAATATATTCTGGCTCGCAACGTATAAGTCGAATCGAAGTGAAATTTAGATTCCGAACACTTCGTAAACGATAATCGATAATGTAAATGGTCCATATTTGATAGTTAGTTATTTAACTATCAAATATACAATAAAATAAACAGATTCATTTCCATTGGATCTGCTAAGCTTTATTTAAATTATTTAGATTCAAATATCAATTTATTCATACATTATCTGAAAGCATAAGCATTATTTAACTTAGAAAATTCTTGTTATAAATATTACGTGATAATCCCACTTTTGAATATCAGTTCCATAGCTGAAAATGATATTCAACTCTAATGCTCATTCTGGAGCACAAACTAATACGATCTATTAAATAATGGTGAAATCGTTCAAGTTGGGTTATTCTAATTACTTCTCAGATCTTAGGTCGAAATCATTCTTATTGTTAAGATTTGTAGAAGATCGATATCCAAAATATCTCTTAAACAAGAATTTGTAAATCCATTTGATTTCCAAATCTTAAACCATTTTCAAAACAACGTTGTTGTTTTGGAAACATTTAGCAGGTTAATTCAGTTAACCTAAACATTAAATCAGGGAATTTAATCCAAACATTCGACTTGATTTCCTATTTCTTTTATAACTAAAGTATCTATAAAAATTACTTAATTAAGAGATTAATTAAGTTTAAAACATATCATCTTGGATAAGTTATCCAAATTTAAGTTATTATTTAACTACACCATTATTTTACCAAATTTTGTTAATTAATATATTAATTAACTAACCAATATTCATTAAAGGAAATAATTATCTTAAATGACTCATTATAACTATAATCACTTCAATTATTAATTAAGATAATAATTAATTTCAATGCTAACTCAACTAAGAATAATTAACTTCAACATTTAATTCAACAGTTAGGTCTAAAATAAAGTTAATTAAAAAGTTAATTTACTTTAATACATATTATTAGTTTTTAATTAAACAATCATTTGTTAAAACCTTTCTTATTAAATTAATTTAATAATTAAATTCCCATTTAAAACAGTCGGTTTACATCAAACAAACTAATTACAATTAATCTTTCCCTTTTAAAAGTAGTTAATAATATAAATAATTTAAAATAATTCATTTAATTGTTTCATAAAAACAATTTATATCCTATTATTAAAATCTAAGTTTATTTCTGAGTTACTTTATAGAAATTATAACTTAGCAGTTCCAACGACATATAGCAGTTCTTTTAATAGACGACATTCAAGTCGTTAACCAAATTTGAACAAACAACTATGTAAATATAATTCTATCAATTTATAATGTAATATCTCTACAACATATATTTATTGATAAAATATGTGACACCCCACATCCGTTAATTTCACTCTTTAACAGAATGCATTAAGTTCCGTGAAGCGTTATAGGTAAACAGAAACATAAACATCACAAGATAGATATGAAATAGCAGCCGAAATTTAATACTTTATTTTCCAACAGAAAACATTATGGTCCAAAATCCAGTTACAACATCAGTCTGAAATATTGAAAACCAACTACAACAAATAAAGGTATCTGCCTTGTAATAAACCCTCAGAGTACAGTAATATAAAATCATAGTCCCAAAAAAGATCCATAACAAAGTAGACAAATAGTCAAAGCAGTACACCAAAGCAAATCCAAAATCCAAGCAGAAGCAGAAGAGAGAATCCTAATCAAGCCTGAGCACTCCCACCCCGAGAACCTGGGGGGAAAGGAAAAGAGTGAAAAGGAAACAAAACGGGTCAGACATAAAGTCTGGCGAGTCCAGTTACTTTTAGCATATAAATAAGTAAAAGCATCATGACAGGCATATAAACTGAACGAGAGATAACAGTATCATATGATAGGTAAAAAAGACTGAATGGGATAAGAAGGATGAACTGAATGGATTACGCTTCTCAAATACTTTTCTCTACACCAATACTAGTATAACAGATATGAATGACCCCAAAAAAACATAATGGTAGACTTAGGTGTACTTCTAGTAATGGGTTTTAACCCAAACGGTAATAACAGGTACCCAAACAGAAATAACGGGTGTTACTCCAACAATTAATAACAGGTACCTAAATAGGCAGGACTAGATGTACCCTAATTACTACCACCAATCGATTAGCACCTTATCCCGTAAATACCTTGGGCCGACTCCACTGTAGGATGTATCACTTCCTAAAGTAGCAACCCCCGATAGACACAGCCATTTTTACTAGTGTTATAGCGTCTTATTTTCCCGAGCAAGCCGGACCCATGCACGCACGTGACTTCAGTGGAACGAGTCACCAGAACACCTCCACCCATATGAACCTCTTATAATCAGCTCAGTAAGCGTGCCCTGACCCCTACCTAGTTCGGGGTCCTTCTTTTGATACCAGAATGGGAAACTGATTGATACGGGTCCCACGCTACAGATGATACAAGCCACCCCTTAGGCCTGCATCCCCACTATTAGGATTTTGACAGGTTATGCCAAACAGTTTAATAAGCCCGCATAACCCAAACATATAAAACAGACTAAGTTTATCGGGTTTATATAACCCCTCATTGATTTAACATATTTACTTAACCCCACTGATTCAAACAAGTTTACTTAACACCCACTATTTAACAGGTTCATATAACCCCCCACAAAACAGGTTAAGTATTACGGTTTCATTACATGTTCTGCTTTTTAAGGCAACAGACTTTTACCTGCCCCTACCCTTAAATCATAATTCACAGTATAAGATATGCCCCAAATTTTAGTCGTATGTCACAGCATAGGTTATGCCCCCAAATCCCAGTCACAATTCAAAATACAAGTTATGAACCAATTTATCATTACCAACCATTCCCAATTTCGTTCGTTCGCATGTTTCAGCGATAGGCCTAGGCTCGAAGGTAGCTTGGCTATAAAAATAAAAGGGAAAAGAGGGAGAGAGAAGAACAGAAATAAGCATAATAACACAACAGAAATAGGCATATGAGAAATATGTTTCAGCGATTAGGTGTACATGTTATAGCAGATATGTATAGGTATTAATCAGATTCTTAACAGGCATAAGTTTAGATCCAGATTTATAAACATGTTAGGACTACTTGTTAAATGTTTATATCTAAAAATAACATGAACTCACAGAGACTGGATCTAAAGAACAGAGAATAACTACCATATGTTTGCAGAAGAATATCTTGTATGCGTATAAGCCGTTGTTGAAGAAAAATATGCTAATTCAATCCAAGCTGGGGCAGCATCTCATTGTCTCCATTGTTTTTTATGTGTAAAACAATAGAATTGAGGTCCTATTTATAGCCTTATGCCAACGAATCTCATTCAGAAACAAGTCCAGGTTCAGAAATGAACCTGGATGGATCTCAACCATGGGGTCGACCCCGGGGTCGACACACCCTTGAGTGGGTCGACCGATGGGTCGACCCTCCTAGGATGTGGGTTGGCCCCCAACGGGATAATTTCCCACGTGGTCTTCCCACCATGATTTTTGAACTGATTTGGTTCTGAACTGATTTTATTTATATAAGTTCTCTTATACGTAAACAAACATTTAAGCTTAATAACTCCTTCATACGATGTCCGTTTTACACAAACTTGGAGTCTATCTTAAGCAGAATTCCGAGACGAACGCAATAGCGCAGTCCATTTCACCTAATTCCTAATATTTAATTATGTGTTATTTATTTTATCATTATAGTGTTCTTATTAAAATAAAGGGGTGTTACATTCTCCCCTACTTAAAGGATTTCGTCCCCATAATCTCCAGGTTAAGAAGAATGTATATCCTAACATCCATCCACCATCTACTCATCCATCAATCACAGGCATCCATTGCCCTTAAAAAAATTCTAATTCTTATATGAACATATTTAAAGGTGTGTGTATATGTCCCTATACAAATGCGAAAGATCAGGCGGTCTACTGATTCAGCCGACCTCCTTAATGCAATGTATGTCAATGCCATGAATTCAACATGTATACAAATAGTCGTAATACATCATGCAAAGGCTATATGTGTGCATAATCTTCCATCCAAATGCAACATTCATGTGATGATACACCCATTTCCATCCATAAAAAGAAAAAATGCACATGAATCCATATGCAGTATGAGAGTGATTGAGCCGATCTAGTGACTAGTGTGTGTGTATATGCATCCACGAGCAACCACTAGCAAACACTTACATCCACTTGCATCCATCAAACATAACATGTCTCAAACACATGCTTACATCCATTATTTCCCTACATCGAAGATTCGATTGATAGGATATACTTAAATGACAAAAGCAAGTACGAATAAAAGCTTTGGAAAAAGAAGTTAAGAACATACCCTTGAAAAGAAACGGGTACGAAGCGTGAATCTTATCTTCAATCTCCCAAGTAGAATCCTCGCGGCCTTCTCCCAATTGAACTTTCATCAACTTGACCTCTCGATTACGAAGCTTCTTAACCTCTTATCTAAGAATACGGGTAGGAACTCATCTAACTGTAGCCTCCTGTTCTACCTCTACTTCCTCAAGCATGCTCGGCTCAACTACTTCTATGGTATTATGCAAACATTTCCGTAAATGAGAAACGTGGAAAACATCATGAGCACCCACTTATCTCTCCGGTAACCTCACCTTATAAGCCATTTGACCTATTCTTTCCACAATGAAAAATGGCCCTACAAACCTTGGTGCTAGTTTCCCTACAAATCCAAAGCGAACCACATTCATCAGGGGTGATACTTTGATGAAAACCATGTCTCCCACCTCAAACTCAATATCGGTCCTTCTCTTATCTGTGTATGACTTTTGCCTGTCCTGAGCTATCTTCATGCATCTACAGATAAGATCAATCTTTTCTGAAGTTTCTCTAATCATCTCAGGTTCAAGTAGAAGTCTATCTATAGACTCCTAACAACAAGTCGGTGATCTACAAGGTCGTCCATACAATGCCTCGAAGGGTGCCATGCCAATACTAGCCTGATAACCATTGTTGTAGGCGAACTCAACCAACGGAAGATGCTCCTCCTAAGTCCCTCTAAAGTCTAAGATACACAGCCTCAAAAGATCCTCCAAAACTGTATTCAACCTCTCAGTCTGCCCATCGGTCTGAGGGTGATATGCAGTGCTCAAGCATAAATGTGTACCCAATACCTCTTGCAGGCTCTTCCAAAACTCACTAGTGAAGATGGGATCATGATCACTCACTCTGTTAGAAGGTACTCCATGTAGACGGACTATCTCGCGGCGATAAACTGATGCCAATCAAGCTGTTGTTCTCTTAACAAGAACGAAATGAGCGCTCATAGTAAGCATGTCCACTATAACCTAGATACTGGTGTTGCCTTTCCTCAATCTAGGAAAACCATCAATGAAATCCATAGAGACGCTTTCCCACTTCCACTGTGGAACTTCTAAAGGATGAAGTAAGCCGTCGGGCTTCCTTTGCTCAACTTTAACTTGCTAGCAAACTAAACATCGAGAGACAAACTCTGCTACATCTTTCTTCATCCTAGCCCAAAAGAAAACCCTCTTCATATTTCTATACATCTAATTACTGCCTGTATGGACAGTCATCGTAGAATGATGGGATCACTCAAGGACTGTTTTCATCAAACTCCCTACTTGGGGAATACAAAGCCTTCCATCACGTCGCAACCACCCTCTATCATATGTGGAGTATCTACTAAGGTGACTAGTAGTCTTCCCTCTACTGAGCCTATCCAAGATGTTTACTATCTGTGGGTCCTCTCACTATGAAGTTCCTATCTGATCCATAAGAGTAGGTCGCACCTCTAAGGATGCCAACAAACCAAGTAAAAGATTCGTAGATGGCCTAAAATCGAAGGTCGATATGTATTACAAGCTCCGCCTTTCTATGAATAGAGGACCCAAAGTCATCCTCTGCCTACTCAATGCGTACACTACCACATTACCCTTGCCAGGGGTATAAGCAATCTCAAAATCATAGGACGCTAGGAACTCCATCCATATCTGCTATCTCAAATTGAGATCCCTTTGCAAGAATAGATACTTGAGAGATTTATGATCGATGTACAACTCGAACTTCTCTCCAAGTAGATAATGTCGCCAAGTCTTAAGTGCGAATACTAAAGTAGCCAACTCCAAATCATGGGTAGGGTATTTCTTCTCTTGAACTCGCAACTGTCTTCCACCATAACATACTACCCTTCCCTCTTGCATCAAGATGACACTGAGCCGTGTTGTACATGCATCAGTGTACACTGTGAACACTTTGTTCCCATCAGGCAAAGTCAAAACTGGAGCTGTTGTCAGAGCCCTATTCAATCATTCAAAAGCATCCTCTTAGTCAATATCTCAGGCAAAGGCCAAATTCTTCTTCGTCGGTTTGGTGAGTGGGGCTGATATCTTTGCGAAGTCCTTAGTAAACTTCCTATAGTAGCCCGCTAAACCAAGAAAACTCCTCACCTCCATTGCATTCTTTGGAATCTTCCAATCTTGAACTGCAACTACTTTCGCGGGATCTACTACTATCCCATCCTTGGAAACCACATGCCCTAGAAATCTCACTTCGTTTCTCCAAAAATGATATTTGAAGAATTTCGCCTTAAGCTGGTGCACTCGGAGAGTCTTTAAAACCTCCCCTAAATGTTGGGCATGCTCTTCCTCGAAAACATCTGAATACTCACAGACAACTGGTATAGATCGTAAATCAACGACTGATGCATCAAGTGATTCTAGGAAACTAAGCATGACAGACCCTTTGGGTCACATGAAATCTCGAGAGTCCTCCCATGGCAAGTCAAAAGTCAAACGACCCTCCTCTCACAGTCTAGAATGGCACCATAAATGGCTAGCCAATCCAACTCTAGAATCAAACCATAGCCCATAAAACCAAGCACATTTGTGTCGCAGTCAAACTCAATGCCCAACACAGATATCCTCAAACCCCAACAAATTATAGACAAATGAGTCGTACCACCAATAGGGTTACCGACAACAATGGGATCCGAAACCATACTAGTACTAAGGTGTAGAGACTCAACCACAGAATCAAATAAATGAATTCAAAGTGCCAGAATGAAAAAGTGTCCTAACAAGATGATCGGAAAGTGAAATAAAACCTACAACAGAAACTTTCCTACCTCTGTCTGGTACACTGGCCTCGAGAGCATGCACCTTCCCTCTAGAAGATCCTGCCTTTTGGCCCTGTCCTTGCTTCTTTGGGCACTCCTTAGAATATTGTTCAACCTCACCATAGTGGAAACAAGAATTCCTCGTTTTTTTTTGCAATCTTTGCTCAAATGACCTACGCATCCACAATTATGACATTTCCTCTTATCTTGAGTTTTGTCGTTCTTTTCTCCTTCCTTTTGATGTTGTTGTTCTTTCTTGGGCCACACTTTCTTGTTTTGCGTCTCATCAGTTTTAGCTTCTTTCTTTTCGTCTTTATCTTCTTCGTGCATTAATGCAATATTAACGAGCTTATCGAAAGTTGCCCCCATCGGAATACGAGAAATTGCCAATCCATGTAAGGGTTCATTCGATCCTCTTGTAAACCTCAAAGCTTTCTTGTGTGAGGTATTCACCAGATCCAAACCAAACCTCGCCAACTGATTATACTTATTGATATATTCTTTGACAGACATGCCTCCTTGCTTAAGTGATAAAAACCTTTCCATTTGCATACTCTCTTCTGCCCGAGGGAGAAACTTCATTTCGAATCTCTGTCGGAAATCATCCTAAGTCTCAACTGGACACCCTACTTGCGTTACTTCCCACCAGAACGAAGCCTCATCCTTCAGTTGTCAAACGACCAACTGAATCTTCCTATGGTCGTCAACCTCAAGAGTCCCAAACAAATCCTCCGTCCCTTTAAGCCAATTCCTTGCTTCCACAAAGGTCTTAGTTCCACGAAATGGCTTTCCTCCCATAGCATAGAAATCCTTGCATATCTTGGAGAAATTATCCGCTCGTGGAGGAGGAACATCGGCTGCAGCTGGGGGAAGGGCGTTTGCTTGGCCTTCGGCAGGTGCCGTAACCTCGAGATATCTATGGAACCAAGCTGGTACTTGAACGCCCTTGGGAATATTCAGTTCCCCAGACATTCAAAAAAATGAAAAAGGGATTCAACCAGAGAATTGAAAGATATTTCATATAGCTTTGGGGAATATGTTTTTCAAAAATATACTTTTCTTTTGAAAACCCTTTCGTTTTGAAACTTTTGAAAACAATTTTCAAAACCTTTTATCTGATCTTGTAACCTTCAGCTCTAATACCAAATGTGACACCCCACGTCCGTTAATGTCACTCTTTAACAGAATGCATTAAGTTCTGCGAAGCATCATAGGTAAACATAAACAAAAACATCACAAGATAGATATAAAATAGTAGCGGAAATTTAAAACTTTATTTTCCAATAGAAAACATCTTGGTGCAAAATCCAGTTACAACATTAGTTTGAAATACTGAAAACCAATTACATCAAATAAAAGTACATGCCTTGTACTAAGCCATCAGAGTACAGTAATATAAAATCATAGTCCCCAAAAAGAGCCATAACAGAGTAGACAAATATTCAAAGTAGTACGTCGAAGCAAATCCTAATCAAGCCTGAGCACTCCCACCTTGAGAACCTGAGGGGAAACGAAGAGAGAGAAAAGGAAACAAAACGAGTCAGACATAAATTCTGGCGAGTCCAGTTACTTTTAGCATATAAATAAGTAAAAGCATCATGACAAGCATATAAACTGAACGAGCGATAACAGTATCATATGATAGGTATAACAAACTGAATAGGATAAGCAGGATGAACTGAACGGATTACGCTTCTCAAATACTTTTCTCTGCATCAATACTAGTATAGCAAATATGAATGATCCCAACAGAACATAATGGTAGACTTAGGTGTACTTGTAGTAACAAGTTTTAACCCAAATGGTAATAACATGTACCCAAGCAGAAATAATGGTTGCTACCCCAACCAATAATAACAGGTACCTAAACATGCAGGACTAGATGTACCCTAATTACTACCCCCAATCGATCGACTCCCTATCCAGTAAATGCCCTGTGTCGACCCCACATTAGGATGTATCACTTCCTAAAGTGGAAACCCCTGATAGACACAGCCATATTTACTGGTGTTTTAGCATTTTATTTTCCCGAGCAAGCCAGACCCATGCATGCACATGACTCCATTGGAATGCTCCATCAGAACACCTCTACCCATATGAACCTCTTATAATCAGCTCAGTAAGCGTGCCCTGAACCGTACCTAGTTCGAGGTCCCTCTTTTGATACCAGAATGGTTTACTGACTGATACGGGTACCATGCTACAGATGATACAAGTCACCCCCTAGGTCTGCATCCCCACTACTAGGATTTTGACAGGTTATGCCTAACAGTTTAACAAGCCCGCATAACCCCAACATATAAAACAGGTTAAGTTTATCGAGATTATATAACCCACCACTAATTTAACATATTTACTTAACCCCATTGATTCAAACAAGTTTACTTAATCCCCACTATTTAACAGGTACATATAACCCCCCACAATATAGGTTAAGTATTACGGTTTCATTACATGTTCTGCTTATTAAGCCTACAGACTTTTACATGCCCTAACCCTCAAGTCATAATTCACAGTATAAGATATACGCCAAATTTTACTTGTATGTCACAGTATAGGTTATGCCCCCAAATCCCTGTCACAATTCACAATACAAGTTATGCCCCCAATTTATCATTCCCAACCATTCCTAGTTTCGTTCGTTCGCATGTTTTAGTGATAGCCCTAGGCTCGAAGGTAGCCTGGCTATAAAAATAAAAAGGGAAAGAGGGAGAGAGAAGAATATAAATAGGCATAATAACAGAATATGCATAAGATAATAGAAATAGGAATATCAGAAATAGGCATATAAGAACTGAACAGTTGATTAGATGTACATGTAATGGCAGATCTGTTTAGGTATGAATCAGATTCTTAATAGGCATAAGTTTAGATCCAGATCCATAGACATGTCAGGATTACTTGTTAAATGTTTATATCTAAAAATAACATGTACTCATAGAGAATGGATCTAAAGAACAAGGAATAACTAGCAAATGTTGCAGAATAATTTCTTGTATGTGTATAAGTTGTTGTTGAAGAAAAGTAGGCTAATTCAATCCAAGCTGGGGCAGCATCTTGTTGTCTCCATTTTTTGTTATGTGTAAAATAAAAGAAATGAGGTCCTATTTATAGCCTTACGCAAACGAATCTCATTCTGAAACAAGTCAACCTGGCTATCTCTGGTAGGTCGACCTCGGGGTCGACCCTAGGGTCGACACACACTTAAGTGGCTCGACCCCCCTGGCGTGTGGGTCGACCCCCCCCCCCTTCGGGATAATTTCCCGCATGGTCTTCCCGCCTCTATTTTTGAACTGATTTTGATTCTTGGATGATTTTATCTATATATATATTTCTCTTATACGTAAACGAACTTCTAAGCTTAATAACTCCTTCATACGATGTCTGTTTTATGCAAACTTGGAGTTTATCTTAAGCAGAATTCCAAGACGAACGCAATAGCGTAGTCCGTTTCACTTAATTCTTAATATTTAATTATTTTTTATTTAGTTTATCATAATAATTTTCTTATTAAAATTACGGGGTGTTACAAAATATGTTAAACTAAACACAATAGCAGTACGGTGTTTATTTCTGTCAGCATGGTATCCAAACAATTCA
Organism: Allium sativum; assembly: GCA_030737875.1. NCBI lineage: Eukaryota > Viridiplantae > Streptophyta > Magnoliopsida > Asparagales > Amaryllidaceae > Allium > Allium sativum. Next base: position 47,346,252 of record CM060912.1, on the reverse strand, counting down.
GTCAATATAGTTTGTAGTGGAACGATGTTTATTTCCACTACTAAATGTAAATAAAATTTATAATTACGATTAACATAATTAAGCACAAGTAAATGAATAAATCAATTAATTGAACAACCAGTTCAATATTTATTGAATTTAAAGATCATTATTGATCAATTCGTAACAGTTTACACGACAATTTAATTCAGCGACTAAATTTACGTTTGAGTAATTTTAAATGATATTCAGTATTAAAAACCAATTTTAGTTACTTAATAAATCAATTATTTTAACTCGAATTGTTTAAAACCCGATAACTTACGTTGAGTTACTTACATACACCGTCGATCGACTCAATTGTACAAACACGAGCCAACCTATTTTATTATATCTCTTTGATCTAACTTTTTTTAAAAAAATTGGTTCACTTTTTATTATTTAAGAAATAGCAATACAAAACACAAGTTAGCATACTAACCGTCACAAAGTAAAATAAAACGCACAAAAACATGAAAATAACTAAAACAAAGTAAGATAGCACACCTTATATATATATACACCTCAATATATATAATTTAAATATATAAATATATATTCTATTTACATTTGAATTTTAATGATTTAAAACTCTTTTCTTTTTCTTTCTTTTTCATCTTAATTGGGCCAAGCCTAAACTAAACAGCCCAGCACACCTTATATATATACTTGACAATATATATATGTATATACATTTTATCATTTAAACTTAACTTAAAAACTTTATTTTTATTTGTTTTATTAAATTTTATTCTTTTAAAATATTGGGCCAAACCCGCGGCTCAACCGACTTACAGCCCACACTATATGTGTCACCCCTTTCCCATGTTTCCTTTATTCCCTTTTATTTATTCTCTTCACTTCTTTATTTTCCTATATATTTTATTTATTTAAAAGCATAGGCCAAGCCCTACACACTAACACTAAACCGCCTGCACCCATTTCCTCATGCCTCCTTTCATTTTCTTTCTTCCCTTTTTCACTGCATTTGTAACTGCTCCCTCCTTCTTTTCTATCGAACACAAAAAGTGCACCATCCGTGCACTTGTGCACATGCACATATAATCCCCTCACCAGGGTGCCACAGCTTCCACACGTCACATCACCTCCTAGGGTTGTCACCAACCGGCCTTCCAGCTTCAAAACCCTGTCCTCCTCAAAACGCCCCTTCAACACTATTTATTCGAAAAAAACAACTCAACTCGTCCCAGTAAATTAACCTCTCTAGATCGCCTCCGTCCACCTAAAGCGCCTGCACCACCTTCGACCACTTCACCATCCTTATGCGCACATATTCCACAAATTTCAGCCAACTCGATCACGCGAGGCCCTCATACGAGACACTCAAAACCCATACCGAAAACATTAACCCAAAACCAAAATTTAACCCTCTCGATCAACCACGACCACCGGAATGCACGTAACTCCGTATGCACCCTCGTCTACCTCCCACGCATCTCCCTCTAAAACAGTTTTTGATTTCATCGATTAACATCCAAGAATTAATTTATTTTACCAAAAAAAAAAGACATAACTCACAATATAAGTAATTAAAAATCTGAATATTTGGTTTAAAAATCACTATTTCTACATACCATCACCTTCAAATGCATGGTTTTCCATTTTATGATGATCGAAATTTCCTGTTTTTAAAGCTCCTTACTGTTTATACCATAAATCCAAGAGTATATGTTTTTATTTCAGATGAAACTATTTTAAAAAAACTAGACCTATAGAAAAAAATTCATGTAGAGCTCAATATCTAAAACACCCTAGAATAAGAAGTGTCGATTTTTGAAGCGAAGTAGTGGTTTTAAAACCATAAACAAAGCCTGTGTTTATATTGTTTAGAAGCTTTTATTTGATCCCCGATAGTTTGCATTCACTCTAGTTTTAAATATGAAGACTGAATTGATTCAATGCACACATTCAGGAGCATTTAAACATAGGTATATAAGTTTGCACTATCATATTAGTAATAGATTTTGAATGGAAGAAGGGAGTTTACTCACCAATATGTTGACTATTTTATGCATTTCAAAGTTTAAGTTTTTGTTCACTGGTTCCAGGGTTTTCAAGCTTTGTTGCTGCCATTGTTTTGCTCCAGTTTGTTTCAAATTTATGTGAGGGTATATGTGTGTATTTATAGGTGAAATAAAGTATTAAACTATGGCTTAGCTTCTAGGCTTGGTTGTGTAGAGTTAGGGTGTCTCTACATTTGATTGACGATGCCTTGTTTGGTCATTAAATTCTTCCAGACTTCTGAAGGGCACAGTCAGTGCATATGCATGGGCAAGACTATATATGTACACAAATGTACATAGTCCATATGCAAATAGTTTTAGGCTTCCTATAGGTTATATTAGGAAAAGCATGTGCTTAGGCTTTGATTGAAAGAATGGTTGCTTAAGGGTAATCTCATTAAAACTCTATCAGGTAATATGTAGTGCACAACCAAGCTATGTAGTAAATGGTGTAGGCTATGTGTACGTACTTTTAAAATTAGCTCCCAAGTATTAAATGATCTAGGCCGCCTATAAATATGATTTGGTAACATAGGGATGCTACTATTTGATTGCAAGGAAATAGGCTACCTATTTGATGTAAAAAAATATGCTAAAGGTTTTAAAACTAGGCAGTCTACATGCTTAGGTTGTCTACAATGTAAAAGAATGCGCTAATTGTTGGTGATTTAATTTTTCCCGCACATGCATTTGTACTACCATGCACTGTTTCAAATCTCGCAAATATTGCCTGAGATTTCCTCCAAGATCTTGTTTTGGGCTCCTTCTGAAACGAAATAGCAAATATCACTCTAAATTTCCTTTCGAATATATCATCCGAGATATTGCAATATCGAATGATATATCGAACGAGACGAAATACTGGAATATCATCTGAGATCTTAATTTTTTCGTTAAAATTTAAATTTATGCCTAAACCAGAACAATAATTAAATAACTCAAATTTATCCATGGTAATCTTTTGTTATTTTACATTTTGCATGTTAAATTACCATATTGTATGTTCATATATGTTCTATAATGCTTATGATTTTCAAATTCGTCTTTTTTACAAACATGTTACCTATGAAATTATGTAAGTGGTTTTCATAATCATGCTACGCCCTTATATCTTTCTAGCATCCCCTATTTAGATCACTTTGTCACTAAGTAAGTCAATGTGAAATTTAGGGCTAGAGTGGCTCATGCTGCATTCACTCCGATTGGGAATGTCTACTAAGTTGGGTTTTTTCAATAATGAGAATACGAGATGAGGTATGGTCTATTTATGTTGAATTTTTTAATTTTTTGGAACCTTTTTGTGTTTTATGTCTAATAATATTTCTGTTTTAAGCATATTACAATTTGAAGTATGAATGGTCTTTCCCAGATAAAGAATAATAAAGTTATTTTGTAATTCAAGTTCAATTTACTATGTTTTTAATAGCATTTATAAAAATCATTTTGTAAAAAAATCATTTTTTTAACATATCATGTATCCCGAGATTGTTCGGATATGAACTTTCATACCTGAAATGGAAATTCGAGATGAACACCCGAGTTAGACTCATCTCGTCCGAGATCTCCCCCGATACGAGATCAATTCCATAAAATCCCCGAGATGAAACGCGACCTATACCCGAGATTTAAAACCTTGCTAGCATGTGTACTTTAAGGTTAAAAAAAACAAATTTCATTGCAAAGTAAATATATGTACATTAAGTTTCCTGTGTGCTTAATTGCTTGAATATTTTTTAACTTAGTTTCTAAGGCAATGCAAGTTATTTAATGTTTGTGTACCCTTCTTTTCATATAAATTCATAGTTATATTCTATACACACTTGGATGTGAAGAAATTTAGATTTTACTTTAAATATTCTCATTAGTAATAAAATTAAAAACCAATTTTATATTTACATGAATTCACCAAGTTTAAATACAAACAAAATATTAAAACAACATTTACTTGTATATATTTAAATATAACAAGTAAAAATATACACATAGAATTTTTAATTAATTATTATACTAATTTTCTATAATATTTGAATCCAATATTATTTATATTTATAAGGGTTAAAATAAATTTCAAAACAAATCAAAATATTATTTATTTAGTTATATATATATATACACTGCAAAATAATTTTTAAATTATTAAAATATATACTCGGAATTTTCCCCATATTTATTATTCACTATTTATTATTTAAATCAATTACTGAAATAATCCAGAATAAATTGCATTATAGAACCAGTCAAAAACCGGGTCGTTACAGTCTACCCCCCATAAAAGAATTTCATCCTCAAAATTAAAGAGTGACGAGGAGATTACAGTTGTATTCAAAGTCATAGACTATAAGAAATATTCTAACAATTATAGAAAATAAAACATCTAATTCACACAAGTTATCTACTAAAAATTTCTGTCACAAGTAGCTTCATTACCTTATATACTTAATTTGAAAATTTTGACTGTAAAAAATCATCGAATATTTCCATCCAAGTTCATTACTAAGTTATAGAATCATTTACAACTTCATTTCCTATATCAATTCCACTTGATACCATTCTAATTCAAATTTATTCAACTTAACCTCAGTCAAATTCTAATTCATTCAAAAATGAATTTCTTTCAAATCTTGCTAATGTAATATTATATTACTCATATCCCTGAAAATATTCTTCTAACTTTCCAGGATTTCAAATTAAATTTCCCGGTTTGTCTTATTTGTATATCTAATTTCTATACAAATTTAATTTGGTTATATATAACCATTTCAATTTCATAATCTTATTAGATTATAATAACAATAATCGATACAGTTTTGTATCCTATAGCGATCAAAATTCATAAACCACTCGACAAACCAATCAACCCAATATAAAATAGTTTAACATCAACTAACAAATACGCACTCATATATATATGCACTCAAACTCAATTTAGGGTCTTACGAACTTTATCTCTATTGAGTCACGCCACAGAGCCAAGGTTAACACTCGGCCTTATGCTCTGATACCAACTGTAAAGGCCCACAAATCCATACCATTTGAGTTGACTGAATACAACTCACATCCAACCCAAATTGCAAGAACATACGAATCTTTAATAGAAAGAAGTTAGAGGGTGAGAAATATAAAGAAAGAAAATTAGAATAGAAGAAAACAGATAGATTGAACAACGACACAGAATCTTAAAATCGTAGTGGAAAAAAATATAATATATATATAATCATCTTTGAAATAAAAAACTGTATTTGAACTTACGCACATCGTTAGAGTACAATACATATACAACACATCGGAATTCTAATCTAGCTCACTCAAAAACAACTGATTGGCATGATACGATCAGCAAAATCGCTTGCGCAAACTCAATTGGCTTGGATCAACCATTTGGTAAATTCTGGTGTATATAACTCAAGAACAGCTGATCGACATGGTACGATCAAGCAAAATCACTTGTGCAAACTCGATTGGCTTGGATTAGCCATTTGGCGAATTCTAGTGTAGATTACTCAAAAACTGCTGATCGGCATGGCACGATCGGCAAAAAGCACTTATGCAAACTCAAATGATTTGGATCGGCCATTTTGCAAATTCTGTTGTAACTCACTCAAAAGCCGCTGATCGACATGGTATGATCAAGCCAGTTCGCCATCGGTGCTCCGCTGATCGGCACAGTAAAATCAACCCAATATGAAATTTTGTTTACAAATTTTAAAACAGCATTAATTATCATAGAAGATAGTTGATCGCATTTATAGTCTTTCAATAAATTGATTATTTACAAAAATTTGTTACTAAATTAAGTTTTTAAAACCTTTTATAAATTAGTTAATAATTCTTAAAAACCTTATTATCCAATCAGTGTAATTAGTTTTATTCATTTCATTAATTCAGTTCAATTGAATTTCCTTTTAAAAGTGAATAAAAACAGGCCAATAAAGTCAGAATCTCATTAGTTAAAATATGAGATCGGGACTAAAGCATCATTCATTAAAATGATTGTCAACTTCAAAACATCATTTACTGGATGATTATTAAATTTCAAATACCATTAACTGTTATGATTATAAATTTTCAATCAATTAGCAATTAAAATAATAGTTTAACCTAAATTTCACTAACTAACATAAATGACTAAGTCTAACTTTCATTGATTAAAATGAATAACCAAATTCCAATTCATTTCTTGATTTCGTAATCAAACTCAATTATCATTAGTTAATGTAAATAATTGAATCTCATTATTATAGACTCAATCCATAAGTAAAGTCATAATTATCATTGATTAAAATGATAATTTTATTCAAACATTCTTTCTGTGAAAACTCAAGCTTAAATTAAGCAGAATCTCAAATTTATTTCAATTATCCGGAATCGAAACAATAAGGGAACCCACATAAGCAATTTGGTCGATAAATGGGTATTAACAAACAAATGCAAGTAGAATATAAATATAAACAAATGGATAATTGGGAATAACATATGAATAAAATCCAAGGAGTTATTCCATAATAACCACGCATAAGTGTGTATATTTCGGAGTGTTTCGTCGCGACCTTGTTCGCGACGTACACTCGGTTTCCCTTTTATATTGTCTCCTGCAACAAAATGGTTATTTATATGCATACAAAATAGATAATATAATCTAATTCATTTAAGATGAATCTTCTGCTTAAATGCAGGTAATGTCAAGTCATCCATTCATGGACGGGAATATATATCGATAACCACCAACAAAGTAGTAAATCAATCGCTCACTCAAACAAACAATCAAACATATAACACAAATAAATACCGATTCAACAATAGATATTTATGTTATATGACATGATAATATACTACTCCAGAAAGCATGAGTGTTAACTCACCATCCATTCCCATTCGATGATTTCATGTCGATTTATATAATTCTAAATAGGCGTTCGAAATTACATAAAAATCCAAATAGCTTCAAAGCACTTGAATCCAACTTGTACACGTAGTATTCGCGAACACGAACCCAACGCGCTTGTTTCTCCTCAATCTGATATCGTATGAATAAGATACAATTGTTACAATATTTCATTTGAAATTAAAAATCCTTAGTGACAGTAATTAACCCCTAATACCTTGATTAGTGTTTAATAAATTATGGCTTAAACATGATTAAACTGTCCAGGCTCTTTTCTAAAACCCTTACCACCTTAAATCCATCATTGTCGCTGCCACGCTACATCGGACCCCTTGAGCCACCCACCACCGCCGTCGGCTCTTTGTGACGCACCTTCGTCCGTAGCAACGACCACCCCTTTGCCATCGTTCGTCGTGGATTCCAAGTTAAATGGAAAAAGTTCATGTGCCGATTTCTCCCACCTTCGACCCCCAATCACCACCGCACCACCATCAATAGAAAGCGCTCGCCTTCCCTCTTCTTCTTCCTTCAGACCACATTGCCCAACAGATGATTGTTTGCACGCAAATCATGGAAACACGTAAATAATGTTGTTATGGTTCTGGCGATTTTCCGAGCATCCACGACCTCTGATGGTCGAGCGCCCGGCACGGATGAACTCTAAATGTCGAGGTGAACAATATTTCAGTTGAGAATTTTTGCTAATAGTGGATGGTTGGAAGATTAAATTTCAACCATTAAAATGTAAAATGGAGGCTAGGGTTTAAGAATGAAGAAAGTTTACCTTCTATTTATAGCCTCACACAAAACACTATTTATCGAGGTCAAAATTTTCCAGACCAGAAACAAGACGTTCTAACTGTCGTCCATAATTAATGACCCACATTCCAAACACAATGGAACTTGTTTCGGAAGCTAATTTGATCGTGTTTAACTAATGTTTTAAAAATCAAATTATAAATTCAAATCGTTTATCGATACACGTTTATATTGTGCACGATCACAAAATGACTCCGATGTATATGAAAGTTGAAATCTTTCAATAATTTACCATTCCGGATCCAATGAAACTGGTTTCGTCGAATTCCGAGATCGTCTGAAAATTGGTTATTCTCCATATTAAAATATTGTTTTAAAATACGATCTAAATATCGATTTAAATCCAAACTATTTATTTTTGTCAATGGATTTACAAATTGGATTTGTAACACCCCGGATTTTTGAATAATAGAATTAACTAAATTAAGGAATAATTAATCCCAAACGTGAGAATTAAGGGAAACGGGTTGCGCCATTGTGTCCGTCTCGGAATTCTCGTTGAGATAGAGTCCGAGTTTGCATGAATTGGAATTCGTATGAAGAAGTTATGGCGATCGGAAGTTTCAAAAAATTCAAAACAGATTTCAAATTTCAAAAATTCAGAGTCAAACAGGCTAGGCGGGAAAATTCCCGCCAGGGCCAGGTCGACCATAGGGTCGACCTGGGGGTCGACCTACCCTGACCAGGTCGACCATAGTGTCGACCTGCCCCCCCCCCCCCCCCCCGGCAGATTTGAATGATGACCTGTTTGTGACTAGATGCTGACTCATTAGGGTTTCTGAACTGCTCTGATTGGCTGGGATTAATTCTGGGTTGATCGGACAGCTTAAACTAATCCTAAACTCTATAAAAACACCTATAGACTCAAACCCTAAAATCAAAATAAAATTGGATTCATGGCCTCCATGCAGTCACCTTGCAACTCAGAATAGCCGCCGCCCATTAGAGAGGAAGAAAGCAAATCAAATTCAATCCTTTTCAACTCTAAAAGCGAATCTTCATCAAAGGAGCGCTAATTCAACTCCAGAAATCAGAATTCAGAACTCAAGACTGCTTTTGAGTTGTGAGTTCGATAGTTTTAACAAAATAATTAATAAATGAATTGGATTGAGTTATAATGCGGATAATTTGGATGTGATATGAATTGTTGATTTCATGTTGTAATTATGTTGTAGAATTATGTTGTAATTTCTATGATATTATGTTATGATGCTATCATCTATGACGCAAAGTTATGATGTTATCACCCATGTTATAATCCTAGGTTTGGCTTATGTCTAGTTGAGTCATCATGTTTCTTATGCTAGTTTGTTATATTGATTCATATGATAAATCATATGTAGGAAAGTTTAGATGTTGATTCAAACATGAACCATATACAAGTTGGATAGAATTATATGTGACCTTACAAGATTAGGGCACCTAGTTTATGTGAAATTTAATTGAAATTTAGGCTATGTCATATGCTAAATTCTACATGATGCTTTACATGTTAGATACTAGTCTACACCATTGTTGCCATGTATAAATCACCTATGTAAGTTTATGAGTTGGATATGAATCATGTTATGCAAATTTAGGATTATTATCTATGAAAATATAGATCTATGACATATGTTATTTATGCAAGTTTGTGGCCATTATTCCATCAAGTTCACACCTTTAGAATTGGATCCATGACATATGTTGTTTATGTAAGTTTGTGGCCATTATCTCATCAAGTTCACACCTTTAAATATAGATCTATGACATATGTTATTTATGCAAGTTGTAATTTTGGCCTATGCAAGTTTTAGATGTAGAACATCATTCACATATGCAAGTACACCCCTATGTTAGATTTATGTTTTAATTATGTGTATAGGTTGTGATGTTTTCTTTTATTTTATAAGTTAGACTATTCGAGTCTAACGTATATTTTTACGTTAAACGAACAAACGTACTACGTGGGGAAAAGGGGATAATGTTAAAAATATTTAATTGGCATAAATGCCTTAAAAAGGCATAAAATAAAATTGTGGTGAAATTGGTATGATTTTACATACCATAAATGGATGGACATAACTGAGTCAATTATGGACATCGTTAAATTTGGAATTGATTGATAATTTGAATAGGGAAAGTAATTCAAATATGAGGAATGATTAATTAGGAGTAATTAATCGTCTAAGACACGAGGTTAGGCTCTTTTGTGGTGTAAGACTGCCCGGACCCGCCCGGCAAATCTAGCTGCCACAAATGCCAGTCTAATGTGAGAGGTCTTAGGCACAAACTAAATACGTAACAGTTGTAAAGACAAGTGGTTAGGATCTTTTGTGGTGTAAGACTGCCCGGACCCGCCCGGCCAATCCAGCTGCCACAAATGTCAGTCTAATGTGAGAGGTCTTTATGAGGTTACGGTCTTACTGAATTAAGAAACACTTAACCATATAAGCATGTAGTGGGACATGAGGGGGTTAAGTGGGTGCCTTGTGTGGCATGTGGAATCTAGTGGGTGCCTTGGGTGGCATTTGGAAATACGATTAGAAACACTTAACCAAAATTTGAAACATGTAATTTAAACATGAATAAGAAGTGGGTTAAGTGGGATGTACTAGAGGGGACCAAGCTTAGGTGGATAGCTTGTGTCAAGTAATGGGAGCCCGTTTCAACCAGTAACCCATACGTATCTTTGTGGGCTCGGCCCAAGTCAAGGACGGGACACGCATACTGGGCTTGACTGTAAGAGGCCAAACCGGGTTAGCGGTGGCAGCGCAAGTCCAACGGGTTCATATGCGTGGGTCGACCCGGGCTGGTAGGTAAGACATTGTTGCATCATGTAGGTATAAGTCGTGCATCCTTGATGGCATCGTTTTGCCACTTTGGGGAGTGATACACCCCACTATGGGGCCAGCACGGGTATCTACGAGTTAGGGAGCCGATCGCTTGGGGGTAGTGGGTACACCTAGCGGAGATAGGGGCATACGACACCTATGAAGGCAGCTAGGGGTGCACAAAACTACCAATATCATTATTAAGTCTGTAGGCAGGATCAACCTTAGGTGACTAGTGGTGGTGCAGTATACCAGTAGCGGTGCAGTATAGCAATTATCCTATAGTGTTGGTGTAGTTTAGTAAATTTATCTTAGTAGGTTAGGTGCGCTTTAACGATATCGTTGTTCATCTTGTTTCCTTGTTTACTCTGTCATACTCAATGGTTCATGATCATTTCCTTATTTTCCAACTTATGCCTTAGCCTAGTTACTTTGTTAATTATATTGTTCGAATTATCGCACTCGCCAGACTTTATGTCTGACCCCCCTTTTTCCATCTCTTTCCTTCCCCCCCCCCCTTAGGTGCTCAGGTTGGAACTAGCACCAATGGAGCCTGATTTTGGACTGCTTTTAGAAGATTTCTTGGACCGCTGAAGTAAAATTCAGCTTCTCTTTATTTATGGCTATTTTAATGTTGGGGATTATGTCTTCAGTTTATGTACTTTGTTTTATCAAGATGGATATGATGTACTTGACATTGGTTTATGGTTTTGATGATGTAATCAAATATATGGGTTTATCCGTTGTAGTGAAATAAAGTTTTAAATTTCAAGTACTGTTTATATCTGTCTTGTTGTGATTTTCTGTTCTATACTTACTTAAAACGCACCATAGAAGTTAATGCATTCCCTTTGTGAGTGACATTAATGGACGTGGGGTGTTACACGTGGTATTAGATCTGAAAGTTACCAGAACATATATGAATTTTTGAAAAATTAGTTTTCAAAACAATTTGTATAAAGAAGTACTTTCAAAAGTATGTTTTAAGGAAAGTATTTTCAAGAGAAAAGTATATTTAGAAAGCATAACCCCAAGAGCCATATATCTTTCCTTCAGTCCTTTTTGTATTGAATCTTTCCCTTTTCGTTTCAGCATGTCTGAAGCATCTGAGATACCAGAGGGCGTTCATGTGCCCGGTTGGTTTCGTTAATATCTTAAGGCTAGGGCCGCCGCCGCAGGTCCAGCAAATGATCCTCCTCCTCCTCCTCCTCGTATCGATAATTTCGCAAAGATATGTAAGGACTTTAGAGCAATGGGTGGAAAACTTTTCACGGGACGGAGACATTTGTTGAAGCTCGTAACTGGCTAAAGGAGGTGGAAGAATTGTTTGGAATCTTTGAAGTGGATGATGGAATAAAAGTCTAGCTAACTGCCTGGCTAATGAAAGATGAGGCCTCGTTTTGGTGGGAGGTCACTAATGGGGGCGTCCAGTCGATACGTGGCCAGATTTTAGGCAAAGGTTTGAGGCGAAGTTTCTCTCACGAGCTGAAGAGAATCTATACATGGAAAGATTTTTGTCGCTGAAGCAAGGAAATCAATTAGTGAAAGAGTACGTCAACAAATTCAACCAATTGGCAAGATTTGGCTTGGACTTGGTGAATAATCCAGAAAAGAAGGCTCTAAGATTTGTTAAGGGCTTAAATGAGCCGCTTCATGGGTTAGCTATGACCTACATTCCCATGGGGGCTACCTTTGAGAGGTTAGTTGACATGGCACTCATGCATGAAGAAGAGAAGGGTGCCAATGCTAATAAGGCACCCGAGAAGAAAGGGGATCAAAGGAAGTCGCAACAGCAACAACAAAAAAGAAAGGTGGCAAAGGCAACAATGCTAAGGGGAAGAAAAATGCTTTAACTATGGGACACCCGGCCATCTAAGAAAAGATTGTAGGAAGAAAAAGAAGACTGGTTGTTTCCACTGTGGCGAAGCAGGACATCTTATTAAGGACTGCCCAAAGAAAGGGTAGAGGGCAGGGTCTACCTCGAGAGGACAGGTGCAAGCTCTTATGGCACCCGAGCAGGCAAGGGGACAAGTTCAGGCTCTCGTGGTCCCACCGCTGCAAGAACGAGGTAGAGCAATTTCCGTTGAAAGTATAGTTTTTCTGTTTGACCATCCTGTCCGTACTTTATTCGATTCTGGTGCATCGCATTCGTTTATTTCTACATCATTAATTGAAACACTGCACCTAGATACTAGTCTAGTTACTGATCCCTTAGTAGTCTCAAATCCTATTGGTGGTTCGGCTCATCTTTCTATGATTTGTCGGGATTTGAGAGTGTTTATCTTGGGCGTTGAGTTTGAGTGCAACGCTTTTGTTCTTGGCTTCATGGGCTACGGTTTGATTCTAGGTATGGATTGGCTAACTAGATATGGGGCCATCCTAGATTGTGAAAGAAGGGTAGTTAAATTGTTGACTCATTCTGGAAAGACCCTTGATATTTCTTGTGACCCTAGAGGTCCAGTAATGCTTAGTTACCTAGAATCCCTTGACGCATCCGATGATGATTTATATTCTGTTCTCATAGTCCGTGAATATGCTGATGTCTTCGATAAGGTGAGGGGTTTACCCCCAAAACATGAGATAGACTTTTGAATACATCTAGTGGACAATGCAAAGCCAGTTGCATTGCCAGTGCGCCACATGGCTTTAAGAGAGAGAAGAGAACTCAGTAAGCAAGTGAAAGAATTGCTTGAGAAGGGCTTCATCAGAAGTAGTATATTGGAGTGGGGTGCTCCAGTAGTGTTTGCCACGAAGGCGGATGGGTCCCTTAGACTTTGTGTGGACTATAGAGAACTCAATAAGCTTACTAAGAAGAATAGACACCCACTGTCGAGGATTGACGATCTCTTCGTTCAGTTAGTTGGCGCCCCAGTGTTTTCGCAGTTGGACTTAGACACTGGTTTCCATCAGTTGAGAGTGGCTGAGGATAGCATAGACAAGACTGCCTTTAGAACTCCAGACGGTTTCTTCGAGTGGCTGGTGATGCCCTTCGGTTTGACAAACGCCCACGCATACTTTTTTGATTTGATGAGTAGGGTGTTTAGGGAGTACCTTAATAAATTTGTGGTAGTCTTTGTAGATGACATCTTGATCTTTTCTAAAAGCGAAGAAGAGCATGCCCTACATCTTAGGGAAATGTTGGAGACTCTTCGAGCGCATAGCCTTAAAGCAAAATTTTCTAAATGTCACTTTTGGAGGAAAGAAGTGCGATTCTTAGGGCACGTGGTTTCCAAAGAAGGGATAGTTGTGGATCCCGCGAAGGTAGTGGCCATCCAAGATTGGAAGGTTCCTAAAAATGCTACCAAGTTGAGGAGTTTCTTAGGATTGGCTGGCTACTATAGGAAGTTCATTAAAGACTTCGCAAAAATATCAGCTCCATTAACACGTTTGACGAAGAAGAACTTAGTTTTCACGTGGGACGTAGATTGTGATGATGCGTTCTAACGTTTAAAGAGAGCTTTGACCACAGCCCCAGTCTTAGTGTTGCTAGTTGGAAGTAAGCCATTTACCGTTTATACCGACGCTTGTGGGACAGGACTAGGCGCAGTCTTAATGCAAGAGGGAAGGGTAATAGCCTATTGTGGAAGGCAGTTGAGAGTGCATGAAAGAAATTACCATATACATGACCTAGAGTTGGCCGCTATTGTTTTCGCGTTTAAGTCTTGGCGTCATTATCTTCTTGGTGAGAAATTCGAATTGTTCACTGACCACAAATCGCTAAAATACTTATTCTCTCAGAAGGACTTGAACTTAAGGCAGCAAAGGTGGATGGAGTTCTTAGCATCCTACGACTTCGAAATAACATATACCCCTGGCAAGGGTAACGTGGTGGCAGATGCCTTAAGTAGAAAAAGATTATCCTTGGGTCCGTTGTTTGTTGAGCGGCGAAGTTTAGAGTTCATCTCTACGTTTGACTTTACACCTTCCATTGACTTCGTACCTGGTTTGCTAGCGTCCTTAGAGGTCAGACCTATGCTTTTGGAACGGATTGGCAAGGCACAGCGAGATGACCCACAGTTGGTTGAGTTAGTAGAAAAGCTCAAAGGAGGGGAGTCATCGAGCCATCTCCGTAGGTATACCCTAGATGATAAGGGTTGGTTGCGTAGGGACGGTAGACTTTGTGTACCACGGGACGAGAATCTGAGGAAGACCATTCTTGATGATGCCCATCGTTCGAAGATGACCATACATCCCAGCGGGAACAAGATGTACATAGACATGAGACGAGTTTACTTTTGGGCCGGCATGAAGAAAGATGTGGCTGAGTATGTTGCTAGATGCTTGGTGTGCCAACAAGTAAAAGCGGAGCAAAAGAAGCCCGGTGGATTGCTTCACCCATTGGAGGTCCCACAATGGAAGTGGGAAAGCGTCTCGATGGACTTTATTAACGGATTACCAAGATCGAGGAAGGGTAATACGAGGATTTGGGTCGCAGTAGATAGACTTACTAAGAGCGCCCATTTCATTCCCGTGAAAAGTAAGAGGGCTGCTCCATGGTTAGCCTCCGTATACATTCGAGAGATAGTTCATTTGCACGGTGTTCCTTCTAGCATAGTGAACGACCGCGATCCCATCTTCACTAGCGAGTTTTGGAAAAGCTTGCAAGAGGCGGTAGGGACTTAGTTATGTTTGAGCACCGCATATCATCCTCAGACGGATGGCCAGACCGAGAGGGTGAATCGTATTCTAGAGGACCTATTGAGATTATGTGTCTTAGATTTCGGAGGTACATGGGAGGAACATCTTCTGTTGGTAGAGTTCGCATATAATAATAGCTTTCAGTCTAGCATTGGCATGGCACCGTTCGAAGCTCTTTATGGACGGCCGTGTCGTTCGCCTACGTGTTGGTTTGAATCTACGGATAAGATCTTGCTTGGACCTGATATGGTTAGAGAGACTTCGGAGAAGATCGATTTGATTCGAAGGAGGATGAAGACGGCGCAAGATAGACAGAAATCTTATGCGGACAAGAGGAGGTCAGATCTTGAGTTTGATGTTGGGGACATGGTCTTTGTCAAGGTGTCTCCATTACGGAACGTCGTTCGCTTTGGGTCCGTTGGGAAGTTAGCACCAAGGTTCGTAGGACCGTTTCCTATTAAGGAAAGGATTGGACAGATGGCGTATAGAGTGGAGTTGCCCGAGAGACTTAGTGGTGTACACGACGTATTCCATGTATCACATTTGAGGAAGTGCTTGCATGAGACCGCGGAAGTGGTAGAGACGAGCTTGCTTAGAGAGGTGGAGATCGAGCATGATGCAACGATTCGACGAGCCCCTGCGCGCATTCTTGGGTCGTAGATTAAGAAGTTGAGAAATCGAGAGGTCAAACTAGTCAAAGTGCAATGGGGAGATGATGAGAGCAACGCTACTTGGGAGACGGAAGCGAAGATGCGTTCATTATACCCTTTTCTTTTCGAGGGTATGTCTTTTAATTTCTCCTTTATCGCTTATCTTGTACTTATCTTATCTTTAGTATGTCCTCTCGCTAGTATCTTTGACCTTTAGATAGGATAGTCCTATGGTTGAAACATGTGTTTGAGACATGTTATGTATGATGGATGCAAGTGGATGCAAGTGTTTGCTAGTGGTTGCTCGTGGATGCATATACACACACTTTAGGCACTAGATCGGCTCAGTCACTTCATATTGCATATTGCATATAAATGTGTGTACATATTGAAGAAATGAATGTATAATGGTTGTACCATCATATGGATGTTGCATTTTAGTGAATGGTTGTGCACACATGTAGAAATAATATGTATCGATAAGGTTCTTCGCATACATAATGGACGCATGGCACTATAATGGTTTGCATTAAGGAGGTCAACTGAATCAGTAGACCGCCTGATTTTGCATTAAATAAGGAATATATAAACACACTTCTTGCATATGTTCATACAGCATTAGGAATTTATAAGGACAATGGATGCCTGTGTTTGATGGTTGAGTAGATGGTTGTTTGGATGTTAGGATATGCATTCTTCTTAACTTAGAGATTTCGGGGGCGAAATCCTTTAAGGAGGGGAGAATGTAACACCCCGGATTTTTGAATAATCGAATTAACTAAATTAAGGAATAATTAATCTCAAACGTGAGAATTAAGGGAAACGGGTTACACCATTGTGTTCGTCTCAGAATTCTGGTTGAGATAGAGTCCGAGTTTGCGTGAATTGCACTTCGTATGAAGAAGTTATGGCGATCGGAAGTTTCAGAAAATTCAAAACAGATTTCAAATTTCAAAAATTCAAAGTCAAACAGGCTAGGCAGGAAAATTCCCGCCAGGGCCAGGTCGACCATAGGGTCGACCTACCCTGACCAGGTCGACCATAGTGTCAACCTGGGGGTCGACCTGCCCCCCCCCCCCCCCCGGGCAGATTTGAATGATGACCTGTTTGTGACTAGATGCTGACTCATTAGGGTTTCCGAACTGCTCTGATTGGCTGGGATTAATTCTGGGTTGATCTGAGGGCTTAAACTAATCCTAAACTCTATAAAAACACCTATAGACCCAAACCCTAAAATCAAAATAAAATTGGATTCATGGCCTCCATGCCGCCACCTTGCAACTTAGAATAGCCGTCGCCCATTAGAGAGGAAGAAAGCAAATCAAATTCAATCTTTTCAACTCTAACAGCGAATCTTCATCAAAGGAGCGCTAATTCAACTCCAGAAATCAGAATTTAGAACTCAAGACTGCTTTTGCGTTGTGAGTTCGATAGTTTTAACAAAATAATTAATAAATGAATTGGATTGAGTTATAATGTGGATAATTTGGATGTGATATGAATTGTTGATTTCATGTTGTAATTAAGTTGTAGAATTATGTTGTAATTTCTATGATATTATGTTATGATGCTATCATCTACGATGCAAAGTTATGATGCTATCACCCATGTTATAATCCTATGATTGGCTTATGTCTAGTTGAATCATCATGTTTCTTATGCTAGTTTGTTATATTGATTCATATGATAAATCATATGTAGGAAAGTTTAGATGTTGATTCAAACATGAACCATATACAAGTTGGATAGAATTATATGTGACCTTACAAGATTATGGCACCTATTTGTGTGAAATTTAATTGAAAGTTAGGCTATGACATATGCTAAATTCTACATGATGCTTTACATGTTAGATACTAGTCTACACCATTGTTGCGATGTATAAATCACCTATGTAAGTTTATGAGTTGGATATGAATCATGTTATGCAAATTTAGGATTATTACCTATGAAAATATAGATCTATGACATATGTTATTTATGCAAGTTTGTGGCCATTATTCCATCAAGTTCACACCTTTAGAATTGGATCCATGACATATGTTGTTTATGTAAGTTTGTGGCCATTATCTCATCAAGTTCACACCTTTAAATATAAATCTATGACATATGTTATTTATGCAAGTTGTAATTTTGGCCTATGCAAGTTTTAGATGTAGAACATCATTCACATATGCAAGTTCACCCCTATGTTAGATTTATGGTTTAATTATGTGTATAGGTTGTGATGTTTTCTTTTATTTTATAAGTTAGACTATTCGAGTCTAACGTATATTTTTACGTTAAACGAACAAACGTACTACGTGGGGAAAAGGGGATAATGTTAAAAATATTTAATTGGCATAAATGCCTTAAAAAAGGCATAAAATAAAATTGTGGTGAAATTGGTATGATTTTACATACCATAAATGGATGGACATAATTGAGTCAATTATAGACATCGTTAAATTTGGAATTGATTGATAATTTGAATAGAGAAAGTAATTCAAATTTGAGGAATGATTAATTAGGAGTAATTAATCGTCTAAGACACGAGGTTAGGCTCTTTTGTGGCGTAAGACTGCCCGGACCCGCCCGGCAAATCCAGCTGCCACAAATGCCAGTCTAATGTGGGAGGTCTTAGGCACAAACTAAATACGTAACAGTTGTAAAGACACGAGTTTAGGCTCTTTTGTGGTGTAAGACAGCCCGGACCCGCCCAGCAAATCCAGCTGCCACAAATGTCAGTCTAATGTGAGAGGTCTTTATGAGGTTACGCTCTTAATGAATTAAGAAACACTTAACCAGATAAGCATGTAGTGGGACATAAGGGGCTTAAGTGGGTGCCTTGTGTGGCATGTGGAATCTAGTGGGTGCCTTGGGTGGCATTTGGAAATACGATTAGAAACACTTAACCAAAATTTGAAACATGTAATTTAAACATGAATAAGAAGTGGGTTAAGTGGGATGTACTAGAGGGGACCAAGCTTAGGTGGATAGCTTGTGTCAAGTAACGGGGGGCCGTTTCAACTAGTAACCCATACGTATCTTTATGGGCTCGACCCTAGTCGACGACGAGACACGCATACTGGGATTGACTGTAAGAGGTCAAACCGGGTTAGCGGTGGCAACGCAAGTCCAACGGGTTCATATGCGTGGGTGGACCCGGGCTGGTAGCTAAGACGTTGTTACATCGTGTAGGTATAAGCTGTACATCCTTGGTGGTATCGGGTTGCCACTTTGGGGAGTGATACACCCCACTGTGGGGCCAACACGGGTATCTACGAGTTAGGGAGCCGATCGCTTGGGGGTAGTGGGTACTCCTAGTGGAGATAGGGGCAGACGGCACCTATGAAGGCAGCTAGGGGTGCATGAAACTGCCAATATTTATTATTAAGTCTGTAGGCGGGATCAACCTTAGGGTGACTAGTGGTGGTGCAGTATACTAGTGGCGGTGTAGTATAGGAATTATCCTATAGTGTTGGTGTAGTTTAGTAAATTTATCTTAGTAGGTTAGGTGCGCTTTAACAATATCGTTGTTCATCTTGTTTCCTTGTTTACTCTGTCATACTCAATGGTTCATGATCATTTCCTTATTTTCCAACTTATGCCTTAGCCTAGTTACTTTGTTAATTATATTGTTCGAATTATCGCACTCGCCAGACTTTATGTCTGACCCCCCTTTTTCCATCTCTTTCCTCCCCCCCCCCCCCAGGTGCTCAGGTTGGAACTAGCACCAGTGGAGCCTGATTTTGGACTGCTTTTAGAAGATTTCTTGGACCGTTGAAGTAAAGTTCAGCTTCTCTTTATTTATGGCTATTTTAATGTTAGGGATTATGTCTTCAGTTTATGTATTTTGTTTTATCAAGATGGATATGATGTACTTGACTTTATTTTATGGTTTTGATGATGTAATCAAACATATGGGTTTATCCGCTGCAATGAAATAAAGTTTTAAATTTCAAGTACTGCTTATATTTGTCTTGTTGTGATTTTCTGTTCTATACTTGCTTAAAACGCTCCATAGAAGTTAATGCATTCCCTTTGTGAGTGACATTAATGGACGTGGGGTGTTATAGGATTTATAATCAATAATGATTAACTAAACGATAATAAATGAAATTATCGAATTCATTTTAGTTAATACTTAAATCACTATTTCCAATATTTAGATTATCACTAAATTGAAATTTAGCTTATTAAATTCCAAAATTCAACCATTTGAATATTCTAAATTAACTAAATATTTTCAATATAATAAGTAAAATTCTTTGTTGTTACATATTTTTACTAGGATTAAATGCTTTTTATTCATAATCTGGTTTCAATTTGTCTTTTTTAGGGTTTGCATATATACATACTGTATTCATCTTAATTATCTGCATGCATTAGCATGCTTTGACCTTAAAATTATTTTGTCACAAATGCATGCACAAAGTTGAAATGAATATAAATGCAATTTGTATTGCAAATCTAATCATTTGCATGCAGTTGCGTACTTAGACCTTAGTTGGAATCATTTGAAAGAACGTAATGCAAATGCATGCATAATTATGTGCATGCATTTGCATCTATTGAGTGGAATGTCACTTTTACGTTCTTTCCAACGATTTCAACTAAGGCCTAAGTACGCAAGTGCATGCAAATAATTAGATTCACTATACAAATTTCAAATTTGTGCATGCATTTGTTACAAAATAAGTTTTAGGTCTAAGCACGCTGATGCGTGCAAATAACTAAAATGAATATACGAATGCATATTCATTCTAATTATTCGTATGCACCACACAATCAATGTAAGTTGCGTCTTCCTCGCCTTAACAATACAGAAATTCTTGTTCTACTTTTATTATATATAAAGCTTATATCACATACAACTCTCAAATTGATTCTAGAATATATCAACCCTCCCCCCCCCCCCCCTCCCCCTAATTTATTTTGATTAAATCTTAACAAACTCTAATAGTTGTCTATTTCACTTCTATTTCTACGGAACCATCAATTTTGCTCTTCATATGCTTTCTTTTCTATTACACTCATTCATTCTTAATTATAAAATTGAAAATTATCCGTTATTTCTTAACATTACCTTTATATTGATGAAGTTGATCATTTGTCACTCTCCATGTTTACATGTAGATTGATTGTCTTGTAGGAGAAAATCTTTATAACAACGTAAGTCTTGCCTAATCTTTGTACCTTTTTAGTGGTACTAATCTATGCTTGATTTTTTTTATAGATATGTGATTGAGCTTGTTATACATTTCTTTTTTATTTTGTTTTTAACTAGATTTACCTTTCCGGTGATCTCTTATAAACATTTTTATATTTATCCTCAATAATGTTTCAGATATAGGCCAAAACTAATTATGTGAAATTGAATGCACTGTTTCTTAGATTAGACATTCAATGTGTATTTCTAACCTTTGATTTTTCAACATTCAAATGTATTCTTATTTGGTCCATTAAAAAAACTTCGACCACAATTTTTGATTAATATAACAAGCTATGGAATCACTCTCCTTGCCATTAAATAACTTCAAGGCAATCAAATCAAAAGTAATTTTCCTTATTATCCTATTGATATTCTAATAATATTAAAAAAAAGGTAACTCATTATGCTCTCTTATTAATTATAGTCGCACTTAGTTGAATTATCAAACCGACCATCAGGGAGGTTTTCTTAGTGTCATACCACATTTCCCATTTTCTCCGTCTTCCCCGTAGAATTCTCGCTGTTCTTTCATAAAAGTTCACGGTTCTTTTCTCTCTGCAATTCCTCCATAACTTATGCCCTAAATTCCTAAATTATTGCTGCCAATCTTATATCTTTTGAACCTAAGCCGTTTTGCCTCCAAATTGATCTCGTTCATTAGATCCTTAATCGATGAAGGTCCATCACCCGACGGTTCCAACTCAACTGTATCAATCCCAGTCATCTTCGACGACCGCTGTATTTGTCGCCATAGTTAGGAATAGGGTCGTAAAACCTTAAGTGTGTTTCCTTCGTCTATTTTTTTATTCTAATTCAACTAACGCTAATCATACTAAGGTTTTTCATTCAATTCGCTTTTAAAAACTAGTTTTACATAGATTATGTACTTCGTTTTAGTTAATGGTTCAAATATTACATCGTAAATAAGTGTAATTAGATAGAAAATGAAAAAGTTTGGCTTGGCTAGTTGTATCATACAAGGAGCTTACAACTTTCAAAAGTTTGGCTCGGTTAGTTATGTCGTACAAGGGGCTTACAAGTTTCGCATTGACATATCTTTGGCATTTAAGATGGAAATTAGTATATAAAATACCAATTTCAAAAAACAATGCCTATGTGCAAGATGCAAAAAAAACATTTGTCGAAAGGCAAAGAAATGGGCAAAACTGCAGACAATAATAGAGAAGAGGATGTAAAAATAAGGCCGGAAGGTCAAGAGGTGGTATAAAGTGAAGAAAACATGGAAGAACAGCGCAAAACAAAAAATTGTTAAAAGGTGAAGTTAGTAGAACTGCTACAACTACAGATAATCATAATCATAATCAAGAAGATGGTGAAAATAAAGTGGATGTTAGCATTAACATTCTAATTGAAAAGAAACAGACTGGGTTTCATTTATTTTTCATATATATAAGGTAATTGTCTGTCTGTTACTTAAATTAGATGAAGAAATCTACATTTTGAAAACTAGTTATTAAAATGAAAAATTTGCATTTAGAAAGGAATCGATTATTGAAAAGAATAGCAGGATGGGCTCTGTGCACTTATTTTGGAGCCATGGGTGCGTCTTTAAACTGTGCACCTTCTTTTTATATACAATAACTTGCATCTCTTTTAAGAAGTGAAAAGGATGGGTTAGGGAGATCACACTAGACATATGTCTATATGTAGTGTCTATAAATCCAACTACAGTTCCTGTATATTTTTCGAAGAATTATTCTAGAATCAAATTCAATAAAAAAATGCAGGCGGTTTCCGTTATGAAAGAAACAAATGTATATGTGATAATATATATATTAGTTATATAGGCTTTATCCCTATATATTTTTGAATTTTTAGTTACTTTGATTTGGTATTATCCCCATTTCTTTTCTGTATGTCTATGGAGTTTTTAAAAATCCAACCATCTCAGAGATAGATATAGAAATAGGAATTTGTTGAGCGAACCACACTCCTTTGTATATGTCAGGAGTCTATTGATGAAAAGGGGTCTGGGAAAGCTTGAACCTAATTCCTACAGTGATGGATATAAGTGCAATTGAAATTCCTGGAAAGTTATACATTTTTGTATTGAACAGAAATATCATTTGATTCGTCAATCCTTAGAAAAAGAAATAAGCAAGGTTCCGTCGTTGAGTGAAAAATGGAAAATTCATGGAAAATTGCAATCCTTACCACGTAATATTGCATTTATACGTCTTCAACGACGTTTTTTAACTGGAAGACCTAGAGCTAACTAACGAGATTTTAGACTATCCGGACACGTACTTCGAGAAATAGTTCATGCGTGTTTGTTACCACTGTAGTATTATAAGACTGTCATTTGCTGCCCCACGATAAACTTTGATTTACGTTATGACATTTTCGACATAATACATGTTTCCTTGATTCCACCAAGGGAATATGATATATTGTCCATCTAATTCAGTGCAATCATGTCAATCGATTTTTTTGACAACATAAGGTTCAAACTTTGTTATATGAGGTATAACTCGATATATTGAAATTTTGTATTTCATTTATTGATTATCATTGCTTTCTTATGCCTTTTACTATAACGGATGCCCATCATTTTCTTCATTTTGTGTTCAAAACATGCCAGTGTAGTGCAAGTCTTCTCCTATTATACGCCTGCAGGATGTGTTAACGAAATTGGGTTTCATGGCATCAAATGCTAAGAATACCCAGTCAGAGAAATCATTGCAGCCATTAAGAAAGCGTTTGCGGTTACACTTGAGCTTGTTTGTAAGAGGGGGTCTGTATAGGAACTTCGTATCTGCTTCACTATAGATTTCCAGGTTCACAAGCTTAAACAAATAAAACAAAGATGAAATGTAATACATTGTCATGTTCAATAACGAATGAATAGCGTCTTCGTAGCATAATATGAGTATCTATATAAAAAACAGAAAAGAGTATCGTGCCGCTGTGTGTGATGAAAATGAATGCCATGGAATGGGTATTGCTAAATTTTTTTATTAAGGATGTATTCCATTTATGGAGAAACTAGCTTATTATTGTCTTTAAGTGTGTCTGTATGCACGTCATTGTGCATACTATTTTCACCCTAACCTACATTATATTATAATAGATACCGTCATGTAAGCTAACGCTGTTTGTTTGTCCAACATCAAGATTGCCTTCTACGCTCTTCTGAGAACGATGTTGTGCGCAGAAACTCCTGCCTCAGATTTGTCAGTTTGCCAACATATGTACCTCTAGGTACTTAATTTTATTAACTTGATTTTCACGTCATAAATAGATTTGCAGTGCATGATAAGTGTAACTGTTAGTGCCATCCATAAAAGTTAAAATCCCATATGAAAATGGAGTGTGACACATTCTGTTATATGCATTCAGTAAACAACCATATCAGTTGCAACTGAATTTACTATGATATTATTGCATTTGTTTCTATCCTTTCCAGAGTGATTAAACAAATTAATTTCTCTTATGTCGTAGCATAATCAAACAAGTCAATTGAAAGTATCTTAACAACTGTTAATTTGTACTTCTTGGACGCATCACCATTAGTTGTAAAAACTTGATGTTCGTATTCTATTTTATGCCATGTCAGATATTGGGCATTGGTACCTCTAGCTTTTGCTATTGTAGTTGTGGTTTCGGGTATGATATTTTACCTGGGATTAAGCTTTGTGGTAACTCTTCCTCCGACCTCTTACGCCACTATGTTTGGTAATAATTGTTTCTTGATGTTTATTATTTTGTGATGTCATGTTACCAATCATCATGTTAAATATTTATCAAGTACATTTATTTCAACCCATCTATATTTGGATCAAATAAAGTAAGCTTGAACAAGGGTAGATGTTATATATTGATTCAAAAGTTGATTTACTTCATCTCTTACACGTAACTTGTACATGATTACAAATTACCCATGTGAGTAATGATGAGTTGTTGTCAACCATGGATTGAAGAAGAGAAGGTCTATTTAGACACAAAAGTTTGACACAAATTGTGGGACAAAAAAAACTCAACTATTGGATTGCCCTCTGATTTCCACCTGTCATATAAGGACAAATTAATGCAGTGGCTAAGATTTTGTGTTCTCCAATTTTTGTCAATTTTTTTGGTTCAAATAGCCTCTCCCCTTGAAGAAGGGAAAGTTTTTTTAAATACAAAAGTTTAACACAAATTGCAGGGACATAAAACCTCAATGAATTTCTCCCTGATTTCCACTTTACTAGATATGTTCTTTATACTTGTGTTGACGTCAAAAGTTGGTCACTTGTGACAGTCAACCCCAAATCGTGTGGAGAACATACGAATCACAATTATAGAATACGATAAAGTGAAGAAAATAGGAACACGCAGGACATTTTATAGTGGCTCGGCAAAGATGGTGCCTACGTCCACTTTATATGTATTGATTTACTTTTGATTACAAGTACAATGCTTTTTCTGTTTGAAGAAAGATGAGAGATGAGAAGTTTTAAGAGGAATATGAATTATCTATTTGAGGAATAAGCCATAAGTCTTCTCTCCTGAGTTTAGAATGCCAAAAATAACATGCCTTTCTTCTTTGGGAAAGAAGTTATTTATAGATGGAGAAATCGGCTAGGGTAGGTGCGACGTGGCCCGCCTTTTCTGTGAAGCTCGAACACGTGGAGCTTGATCCTTGGGCATGGTTGTGGATGGAAGACCTACTACACTGTTGAGTAATAATATCCTCGGAAAGTGTGGTTTACGTGGCACTTGAGATGAGGTGTGTCAAAAGGAGAGCTTTGACTGGTAGCGTTTGACCACCTATGTTGCCTTGAGAATCGGTCTGAGTAATGAATGACTTAGCAGGATATTTCCAGATGAATATGAGATATTTGATCGATCTGATTTCGATGGATGCGGCTAACTTGGTCGGTTGAGAAGAGCGATTCTTCCGGGCTCAATGAGTCGTTGCTTGAAGGTGACTAGCTCAAGTCGGCCTAGGTTCGGGCTGTTTTTGAAGGAGACCGACTTGTGTCGAACCTTGTCTGTGCTTTTTAGAGTGTGGGTTGCTCTTTCGACCGACTGATCGATGTTGAAGAAAATTTCTGGACGTTGGGCTTCAATCCGTTGAGCCATGACGGCTTTTTCCAAAAAGTTGGTCAACAATTTGCCCCTCAGAATACATCTTTCTTAGTGAAGGAGGTGTGTTCTGAAACTTGTATCGAAGTCCAAAGTGCGGGTAGCGATGGTTGCACCAAACCATATTAAGGCCAGGAGTCCGACGATCCCAGTGGTTGTATTAAAACCAGAAAACTGTTGATCGAAGCGGATCGTATTAAGGTCAGAAAACCGACAACCATCGAGGACCGTATTAACCAATACATGCAGAGATTGTGTGGGCCATTCTCGGTCTACAGAAAGCTTTGGTCATGTTTGGGCGAGCATTAACCATACTCGGCTTGAAGATAAGGGCGAGCAGTAATTACACTTGGCTTAGAGAGATGGCGAGTATCATCCATACCCGGCTTACAGAGATAGCGCGAGTATTATCCATACTCGGCTTACAGAGATGGCGAGTATTATCCATACTCGGCTTACAAAGATGGCGAGTATTATCCGTACTCGGCTTACGGAGATGGTGAGTATAATCCGTACTCGGCCTATGGCAAGTGTTAACCATGCTCAACTTATATAAGGTCATTTGTTAAGTTTTAATGAGTGGAGAGTGCACTCAGTTTAGAGAAAGGGCTAGTATAATCCATACTCGGCTTAAAGAAATTTGACCACACTCAGCTTAAGGAGTAGGTTTAGTTATGGTGGCAGTCTTTGATCGTATGTTACGGATGATGGCTTAGCACTGACCATATTCAGGTTGGTGAGCGTTAGTCACGCTCAATTTAAATCATTCAAACATAATCCATGTTTGCAAAAGAAAGATCATTGTTGCTAAAGAACTATTTTAAGGAAATGAAAATAAATTCTGAGAGGATGATTCCAGAGCATACCTAGGAGCTAAATCCTAACCCCATACATGTGTACATCAACATATCCATTTTATTGAAAGAAATTAAAAATCATAAATCTAAATCTTATTAATTGATGATAATGCCGGGAGTGCTGCGCTCAGGGTCCTTTCCATTTATAGTTGCTCGAGGACCGGCCTGAGGAGCTTAGGCAGAGGATTGTGGCGGCATGGCCGGTGTATTCCTCTTGACATATTCGGGAAGCTCCCCTCGCCTGACCCTATCCTCGATGAGATCGCGTGGGTGCCTGCATTCATTGGTGTTGTGACCAGCAATGTTATTATGAAACATGCAGTGATTTCCAGAGTCGGGTTCTTTTTGGGTCGTCTCTCTTCGGGGAGGTCCTGGGAAAGGCAGGGACCCTCGTACGTCAAGATAGATGTCGAGCAGGGAAGAATTGAGCTCGGTATATTGATCGTACTTGTTCTCTTTCCGGGGTCGTACGTTGTGTTCATTCTTTTCCAGGTCCTTTCCTCTTCCTTTATTCTAGCCATTCGTGTTTGATGGACCTCCTTGTTTGGCGACTACGACCTCGAGGCTCTCCATCTCAATGTTGGCGGCTTCTTGTTGGAGGAACCGCTTGGCCTCTGCATAGAAATCTTCAATATCTTTGGGAGGATCCCTGGTCAAAGAGATAGAGAATTCTGATCGGTTCTGAACACCTACAATGGCGGCCATAAGCACCATCGATGGCTTGGGTCGATCGACTGATGTTACGGCCGCGTTGAATCTTTCGAGGAAAGATCAAAGTGTCTCTCCCGGACGTTGCTTGATGGAGGTCAGGAACATGACACTCTTCGGTCGGGAGATGTGAACTCTGAACTGCTCGATGAAGTGGGTGACCAGCGTGTTTTAGCGGTTGATCGACTCCGTTGTTAGCTGCAGACTATATCTGTGAGGAAGAGTGGGAAGCACTTGGCCATAACATTGGTCAATGCACTGAGCACTTCCATATGGCGCGTGTCGCACGAGATGGATGGTCGGGTTAGTCCGACCATTGTAGGGTTCAATGGCTGGAAACTTGAAGTCTGGAGGATTGCGGAAGTTCCTGATTTCTCTGTTGAAGGGGATGCGGTGGATATTATCTATATTCTGCTGAGAAGAATTGCCCTAGGTGAAATGTCGGACGATGCTTGCAAGCTAGCTTCCATCTTCAAGGAGTTACTGCAATGAATTCAGCTCTGCATTCGAGGGAGCTCCTGCACAAGGGTCCAACGAAAGCATGCTCGGAAGGGTTGCCGCTGGTTGGGATCGACCTCCGAAAGTTGAGTGAAGGTGAGGATTCATCGCAGTTATTGGTTTTGGGCAAACTGGCACCTCTTGAACCTGATGAGAAGCGGATTGAGATGTTCCCGAGGTGGGAGGTCCCGGTTGATCCAGCATAGCATGTGATGTTCGGGGCTCTGTGATGCCCTCGCTTGTGTTGATGTTAGATGGGTCTACGGTTGCGTTTTCCTCCACTATTCTGGAAATCGGTATTGTAGAGTGGTCTCCCTAGTTTGAAGGGAAGGATCCACCAGCTCTTTGTTGAAGGAGAGACAGCATAAGATGAGTCTGCTGTAAGATGCTGGTTGTAATAGGAATAACGTTGATACTGATTGGCCCAACGGTTACTCGATTGGTCTGGGGAGTCGAGCTAATCCCCGGAGTGGAGACAATGTGGTCAAACGACCTAGATCTTGATCGCGGCCCTCCTGTGAATCTGCGGCTGCGCTGGTCGTTAGAAGTAATACTCCTGGTTGTGATTGGTCGGGAGGTGGAGCCAAACCAGGAGGAAACAAAGGTGTAATCCGATCTGCGGCTTGCATTTGTGTAGACCGAAGATCGGTTATTGCTCCAGCCTCGCTCGGTGGAGGAATTGATGTTGAAGCGTTAAATCTATTTTCCATATGAGCTAGAAGGTGATCCATCAACTATTATTGTCGTTCGTGGAGTTTATCCTGAGATTTCATATGGCTCCTGAACTCGGCCATAATCTTGTCCATGTCGTCCTAGGTAAGATATCAAGACATGTCTTCATGATAGGAGGCTTCCTGACTTGCTTCTGCAGTGTTTGTCTCGGCTGCATCAACATTTGTGGGGCAAGAAGATGTTGCATCTTTCTTTCGTTTGTTCTCCATGGGTCGGAACTAGCAGAAGGTCGAAGGGTATGTTGGTGCGTGCCCCCTACCTGACGCACCACAGCGTTGACGTCAAAAGTTGATCATTAGTGACTCCCAATCGTGTGGAGAACACACGAATCACAATTATATAATACGATAAAGTGAAGAAAATAGGGAACACAGAAGACTTTTTATAGTGGTCCGGCAAAGATGGTGCCTACGTCCACTTTATATATATTGATTTACTTTTGATTTCTACTACAATGCTTTTTTTTGTTTAAAGAAAGATGGGAGATGAGAGTTTTTAAGAGGAATATGAATTATCTATTTGAGGAATAAGTCGTAAGTCTTCTTTCCTGAGTTTGGAATGCCTAAAATAGCATGCCTTTCTTCTTTGGGGAAGAAGGTATTTATAGATGGAGAAATCGGCTAGGGCAGGTGCGTCGTGGCCCGCCTTTTCTGTAAAGCTCGGACAAGTGGATCTTGATCCTTGGGCGTAGTTGCGGCTAGAAGACCTACTCCACTGTTGAGCAATAGTATCCTCGGAAAGTGTGGCTTACGTGGCACTTGAGATGAGGTGTATCAAAAGGAGAGCTTTGGCTGGTAGCGTTTAACCGCCTATGTTGCCTTGAGAATCGGTCTAAGTAATGAATGACTTAGTTGGATATTTCTAGATGAATCCGATATATTTGGTCGATCCGATTTCGATGGAAGCGGCTAAATCGGTCGGTTGAGAAGAGTGATTCTTCCAGGCTCAATGAGCGGTTGCTTGAAGGTGACTAGCTCGAGTCGGCCTAGGTTCGGGCAATTTTTGAATAAGACTGGCTTGGGCCGAACCTTGTCTGAGCTTTTTGGAGTGTGAGTTGTTATATTCACCGATCGATCGATGTTAAAAAAAATTCTAGATGTTAGGCTTCAATCCGTTGAGTCACGACGGCTTTTGCCAAAAAGTTGGTCAACAGCAGGTAAGTAGTATGCACAGAATAATATATCAGATTCATTTAATCCATAGTCAAATGAGTGCTTCAAGTGGTTGTTTTCCTGGATTTTTAACATGTTATTTCAAATTAAAATAAGATCACAGCAATACAACATATGAAATTCTTGATAGCAATAGTAGCAAGGAACATGAAAATTAAATCCTTTTTCCCTTTGATTTTCTTTAACAGATGAGTATAGCAGAGAGCCACAATCTTCAATAAAAGGTGTAGTAGGAGATCAAACTATTAAAGCTTATTCTGCTATTGACATATGGCATATAAATTATCTCTTATTTGGTTAGATGTCAAAATTTCATATGTGTATATAAGGCTGGTAATGGTCATGGTCTCTGGAGGAATTTCAGAAGTGCAAATTAGTTTGTTTCATCTATTTATTAATTTTCAAATCATTGGCGTGCACTTGGAAGTTGGATTAGTATTTGAGGTATATTCACAACAAGTTAAAGGAATCCTTGAATCATGAAAACAGTTTTGGTCTACCTAAATGGCTGGGGGTCTATACGATATTAGGGGTGTGTTTGAATGTTTGATGGAGGTGCGGATGAACAAATTTGGTTCATTTTTGCCCAATTTTGTCCTTAAGTATTTGTAAAATTCGAATGGTTCAATTTAATATATCCGAGTTCGATTTTAGTGTGAATTGATGTAAATGCATTATAAGTTTTGGTTGGATTGTATTCCCTTTTTAAATTATTTTATTTTTAGTAAAATTTGATGAATATGTACACAGGAATTCTTCCATTCTTCTCCTTATTGGGTTTACAAGGGTGGGTGGTGCAAGTCTGCAGTCTATCATGACCTACCTAGACCAAATTCTTCCCATCTAAACCGCACTCTTCTAAATATTTGTACATATTCAGGTACGCTTGAAATCTTATGGAGGAAGATGCTTTCGATTGGCCATCTAACGTATTTATTTTTGTATTGATATATTTGAAGGAGGGATTTATCATCGTTTATGTTTTTGTCGCTCTAGTAATTATAACATAAAGCAAAATGTGCTTGTGTACCAATAAGCAAGGATAATATCGATGTTTAATATTGAAGGCAATTTAAATGATCTGCAATTCTCTCCAATCACGAATTTGGTTTCACAACTACATTGCTTGTGAATATAAAATCGTGGCAGTTTATGCCGTTCAATCATTATTTTTTCTTATTGGTAAGTCCTTGGGTTAGTTTAATTTGGAACTTTCTCATTGAACCATTAGTATGCTTTACAGTTTTTGAATGGGATTGGGTAGTTATAGTTTAATGTGTACTCTTTTCTAATTTTATTTGGGACAATATTCTTTCTTGACATAGATAGTATTTTTGATAGTGTAATTAACGAGCTAATTAAACTAATCGTTAGAGAAGTCTGTTTACTGTCACTTATTAAACTGACTATTAGAGAGGTTTGTTACCGTCACTTGGTCAAAAAAAATAAAAAATTGTGAAGCCAAAAAAAGTAATTCTCATTTCTCGGTATTTTTTTCTTCGATGTTTTTAACGGTTTAAATTCTAATATATAAAATCTCTTTAAAATATCCATTACATTTCAAATCTACTTCAAATATCATATTTTTACTACAATATCTTTTGATGGATTTAAATATATAAAATGCAATTAATTCTTAAATCAATCATGTTTTATTTATTAATTTAAAAATACAAAAATATTATTTTAAATTATATAATCAAACGGTCGAATTTTCCATCGTTATGCGGTTATACTGGTTATACATTTCTTTGTGCATTTATTCCACCATCTTGTTTTGAGCAATAAATTATATTTATTCCATTATATTAGAAGGTCAATGTAAGATAGATTTATTTTCCTTGCATCTAATTTGTTACGAGCCCAAATACTTCATTCTCAAATATGTTGTAGTGTAACTGACTAAGTGTTGAATAAAACCTACTACGCATTCAATCTCAAACGTTACAGTTGTTACGTTTTGCCTAAATTAACTACTCTTCTTAATGGAGATGGTGTATATAGAGGATCTTTTACCGCTTCAGCTGTCATCCATTGTCTTTCTGTGGCCAATTCTATTCCCACTAAGGCTGTAAACGGGTGCCCGAAAAATTCGATATCCGTCTGCATTCGCATCCGAAAAAATGAAATGTATCCAATATCTAAAATGCATATACAGATATCCGAATATCTTTTCGGATATGGATATGATAATAGCAGTATCCATATCCGAACAATATCCGTCTGATCTTTTATTACATACACAGTTGAATAATTATTTGAATTAATATGTATATGTACATACTAATGGATGACCGCATTAGCCATTAGATGCAACGAGAAGTGTAGAAAAACATAAGTGGTCCAAGTGGATAACAAATAAAAAATTTGACCCATATCCAAGTAAAGTAAACCCTATGCGTTGTTAATACTTAAGTGGTCCGAAAAAATTTGACCCGTATCCGAACAATATCGTTCTGTTTCTCGGTCGCCGTTCCAAAACCCTAATTCTCATTCCCATTTAAAAACAAAATCGAGCTCCACCTCCATGTTCACATCTGCTTAGGTCTCCTATCGCCTAGGTCTCCGTCCACGTTCGCGTTCAACTGCCTCGACATCGCTGTCTAAATCCGAGCTTCGGTTGCGTCCACTTCGTGATTCCGTTCATCTGCTTATTTGGGTATATTTTGATATACTTTTTTGAAATTTACTATAGTTAGTTTGAATATATCTTTATTTAAATCTGCACTTGTTTAATTTTAGGTATGTTTTAATGATTTTTTTTTGTTTACTACAGTCGTCTGCCTCCTGTTTGTTGTGCGACATTTGCTTATTTGGGTGCTTTAATGATTTTTATAAAGTTTTGTTACAGTTGTTTGAATTTATATTTATATAAATCTGCACTTGTTATTTTTTTAAATTTTTTTTTAGTTTTGCAACAGCTTGCTGAAGCAAGCAAGCAAAGCCTTAAAACATGTTTATGTAACTCATTAGTTCATCAAATACTTATCTATGCAAGATTTTCTTGTAAAACATGTTTGATTTCCCCACGAAAAAAGTTTGTTTTATAACTTTTAAACACCGATAGGTAAGTAGAGAGGATTTAAATATTGCAAGTAGAAGAGGATGAATCAAATTAATTATTAGAAAAAATATGATTAATGGGCAAGCAGTGGTCTGATGGCTTGATCCGAAGTTGGATTGCCATGACATTATTTTAGTCTCACGACAACATTATTTTTGTGTCATTTGTTTCTTACAGGTTGAAGCAAAAATTTACTAGTCAAAATGTTAAATATACAGCATTTTTTAAGTTGTAACAAAGGATGAAGCAATCTGTTATTTATGCCATGTATGGTTAATTTAAAGTTAGAAATGAATTGGAATTTGATTTATTAAGTAAAAAATCAAAGTTGAATTTTGAACCCAAAATAATTTGGAAAGTCAATGTAAATTACTTTAAAAGGTTTTAAATGGTTTACATGAGTATATAATGGTTTTCTAAGGTATTTTGTAATATTCAAGAATAATGTTTATGATGGTCAAAATAGAGTTTTTCGCACAATGGCAATTCGTGTATTTTAGTTACAAACTTTAGATGCTTATAAATTTTGCAATTTAAATTAGATTTCCACGAAACGAAAAACGTTTGATTTCCATTAACAAGAACTTTCAAATGAGTTAAAGCAGATTTTAATTTTGAGTTATAATTTTCAAGTTATGTTAAAAACCGTTACAGATGGTGATGTATTTGTAACTGTGTAATATTTTAATTCATGCTCTATTGTGTTTTGTAGTGTTGGTTATAAGTTAAAACATGAATGTTGTGATTGATGTTTGTATGGAATTTGTGTAATTGATATATGTATGGAGTTTTTGTGATTGATATCTTATTTACTAATGGTAATTAGTTGCATTTAGCCATTTTAAATATTTTTATTATTAGATTTTACTGTTGATTTTTTCAATTTTCAAGTAAAAATGAAAAAACTACATTTTTATTATTTAATTCTCGGATATTTTCGGATATCCTTGAATTTGACATGCATTTTCTAGCTTCGGATATGGATATTTTCGGATATTTGGAAATATCTGTATATGACAAGTCAGATACAGATACTTTCAGATATCCAAAAATATCTGTGAATACAGATATGTTTTAATCGATATCCGTGGATATCGAATACAGATACAGATGCGGATTTATATTTTCGGATATGGATACATCACTATCTGTATCCATTTACAATCTTAATTTCCACCCCGTTAATTTCTTCCCCAACCCCACCACTAAAAAAACGCAAACACCCCGCATTTTTTCATTCCCACCCACACAATCTTCCAAGTTTACCCTTTGTTCAAAAAAATAAACACCGCTTCAAATAAAAGCTTCTTCCTCGTCGGCCATCTCCCGTTCGAAGCCTAAATCAACCATTTTCTCCTCATCTAAAATCTGAAAAAAAATTGAGAAAGAGCGTAGATCCAAGAAACGGCACAATAAGTTTAATTTCAGTAACATTTTTCTCTAATTATTGAACGAAATTCATGCCTAATGAAAAAAAAACCTAATTTCTGAAACCGCGTTTATGGAGTTCGAATTTCATGATGAATAACGTGCGATCCAAATGTTGTTTTTGGGAAATCCACGGGAGTATTGATTTGTGCGTGTTCATGTTGTTTTATATGACCGTATTTTTGTTCTTTCCTGGCGATGACTCGTTCATCCTCTTCTCAGCAGTTTTATTCATTTAAAGGTCATGTGTGTTTTTTTAATTTACTAATTGCAGCATATCAAATTTTTTAGTCAAAATCTTGCAGTTTATTAAACTATGGAACTTGTTAATTGAGAATGCTTAGATTCCATCCTTTGTGGTGATAGGCTTATTCTAAAAAATGAATAGATTCCATCTTATTTACTCTGATAGTTATAAGGGTAAATTAATCATTTAGATTTAAAATATTTTGGTGGGGTTGGAAAGGAAATTTACGGGGTGTGAATAGAATTGGCCTCTTTCTCTATATTCCTCATCATCACCACATTTTAATTTTCCATCTTTTTTCCCTCATCTCTATCGACGTTGAGTAGTGATTTTTTTTCAATTATACGTTTATTGCTGATACCTTATGCCTTATTTTCTATACCTAGCGCAGATTTGATTTAGCATAACTATTTCTAGTTATACTTTTGCATTAGTAACAATTTGGACGTTGCCTCCACCATTCAGATATATTGCTATTCAGGTATGATTTTTTTTGTTTCTCCTATTTTTGTTGATTCTGTTTCGCCAGTTACGTATGATTGTTTCTTCACATATTTTGTTATTTTAATTTTAATTTATTTCCATTTGATTATGTTAGATGTTATTGTGTTCGTTTGGTTTTCGATTCAGTTATGAATATATAAGCTACATAGAAATGTCCATGTATGTAATGAGTTTTACAAATTCTCAACTTGAATATAGTTGTCTTCTTCATTGTGATTGCAGGTAAACTCAAAATTTTCCCTTTATCCTTCCAACTTGAAATTCAACATGATGTTAAATAAATTGGATGATATATGGACAAGTTTGTTCTTCCTTCTTTTATAATTGTTCGTCTCTAGCTTCATGTAAAAATTTCAATTCTAAATTAGAAACAAATTTGAAATTCTTTCCCAATGTTTATTTACTTATCTCATTTTTTAAATTGATTAAAATTATAATTTTACGGAATACATCAATAATTCCTCATCATTTTTATGAAATTGGGTAAACCGCCTTGTTAAAAACCCAAACTAGAACTCAACGTGTGAACTAGACAGGAAAAAAGAGTGCGGTGCTTTATTGACAATGCATCAATAAAAGGTACAAAATTTTACAAACTGGCCAGCATATCAACAAATACCATGCTGCATATACCCAACGTATACAACAAAAGGATACTGACAATTCCTAAGCTCCACAAGAAATAAACAATCTCTGGAACTTATACGTGTCATGACACGTTACTTAACAAACCTGAAAGAAGCCAGCTAAAACACGAAGAACAAAAACATTCCCAAAATCAAGTCGTCTTCACAACCCTAAATTTCTTCATATAGACAACTAATTTATCCCGCATCGACGAGATTAATACCCCATCGATCACCAATATCAATGGTAGCGCGCGTGTAAGTCTTCAATCTTCTGGAATCCTTCAGCAGGTATCGAATCTCAATCTCTAAAAACTCACATCTACGAAATTTATTCCAAGAATGATTTCTGTGAACTCTTAAGTTTCTTTCGTTCCATATATGATATATCGTGGAGGTGATGGCCCAGTAGGCGGCATCCTGACTGAACGAAGTGGAGGTGAAACTATTTTTGAGAATCGTCAATTCGTCTTCCAGCTTCAACATGCTCGTGTGAAAAGGAGCAATCTCCGGTTTAAGACGACATCTGACTCATAAATATGCAGCGTAAGGACAGTAGAAAAACAGGTGATCCCTCGTCTCTGTCTCTTCATTACATAGCACACAAGTAGGGTTAACATCGTAACCTTATTTAATTATTAAATCCTTAGTGCTCAGACGATTTAACACGGCCTTGTATATACGCTGCGATAGTTTTGCACTGTTAATGTAGTGCCACACTATTTTGCACCACTTCGGCTCACTATCATGATTTCTGGACATATCCCATGTTGAATAAAAAGTAAAGCCATCCATTTTATCATTCCAACTTCAGTAATCAAATTCCACATTAATCTGGATATTGACATAATTAATCTATGAAGAAACTTGTCTCGCAGCGGGTAGACAGTTAGGTTTAAGACCCCTTCATGTATACACTGTTAGATTGTCTCTCCTAAATAGACTTAAATGATCCCATCCGAGCATCTTAACCATAATATCATTATTTATCCAGTGGTCAAACAATAGCATAATATTTCTCCCATTGACAATACAACGATTAATGCATTGTAGCCCCTTTTGTCTGCGTTTAAGGACAGTTTTCCAAGTGCTTGACCTATTAGCATCAATATTCATAACCCAAAAAAAATTATCGCTGCAATATCTAGTCATCATCCAATTTTCCCACATGCTATTTCCGTTGATGAAATGCCACAGAGGTTTAAGGGCTGCAGCCGTCTTTATATCTTTATAATTACGCAATCCTACGCCTCCTTCTGATTTAGGAGTACATAACTTGTCCGATGCAATCTTGTGTTTTTTCCTGGCCCATATGAAATCTGCACAAAGTTTATTAATTTTGCTAATCGTTGCCTCCGGCAACTGGTAGGTCAGCATCCTATACATAACCATGGTTGTAATAACAGTTCGAACCAGCTCAATTTTTTCGGCCATCGATAGCAATCTACAGTCCCAGTTGTCCATTTTACATCTAATTTAATCAAATAACTCACCACAACCAGCAAAATGTAGGTAACTATTAGAAAGGGACACCCCCAGATGTTTAACTGAAAGTCTATCTTCCATCATATTAAGTTCCTAGAGCTGCTGATTTTTAATATTAACCCCTTTGCTAAAGTAAACCTTTGATTTCAGATTGTTAATTTTAAGACCAACCACATCCCTTAATTGGTTAATAATTGAATTGATCATCTTTACTCCATTCAGCTTGGCTTTAGAAAAAATCATCAAATCATCTGCATAAATCAAATGAGTAACAGAGGGCTCTTGATTGTATATAGGCTGAATAATCCTTGCATCTGCTGCTTTGTACATAATAATGGAAAAAAATTCCATTGCTACACAAAATAAGTACGGGGATAGCGGATCTCCCTGTCTAAAGCCTCTATTACTATGAAGAAACCTTTAGGACTGCCCCGAACCAAAATAGAATAAGAAGATGTAGAAATACGTGTTTTGATAATGCGGACAATCATTCTTGGAAAACTCATCTTCTTAAGCATATGACATATGAAATTTCTATTAACCATGTCATACGTTTTCTGAATGTCTATTTTAATGCATACTCTACCACTGCCTTTGATGTTGAAATGTCTTATTTTTTCATGTGCTAACATGATATTTTCAGCAATGTATCTACCAGGAATAAAGGCCGACTGGTTGTCAAATATTAGAAGTTTAAGGTATGGTTTAATTCTATTACATAGCACTTTAGAAATAATTTTATAAATAACATTGCAACATGCTATGGGACTATAGTCTGAGATAGCAATAGGTTTTTCAATTTTGGGAATAAGAGTTATGAATGTATGATTTATTCCCTTAGCAAGTTTACCAGTACGAAAAACCTCCTGAATCATCTCTAGAATAATCACCTTAAGCCCCTCCGAATGAATAAAGAATTTGGCTGTGAAACCATGAGGTCCTCGACTGACTACGCCATAGATTGCATACAACAACACCAGAGAAGTGATGCAGGAAGTGCCAAAAAAAGTTGCTATATACCAAAAATTACCTGTGGCAACACTTTCTTGGTGTTGTGTTTTGCCACGTTGCCTTAGAGTCAAAGGCAACATCTTTACGGCCCTAAGGCAACATCAGTACAGGTGTTGCCATAGGTACCAAATTTACAAAAATGTGAGGCCTACTAAAATCTGCATCCCGGATTCATAGAATCCTGTTGTGCCACTAAAATCTGTAGCCAGGTTCACGGAATCCTGTTGTGAGGCCCACATGCATTAATATATGGCAACACTTTTATCATCCAATGGCAACATTATATCATAGCTATGGCAACATTTAACATCATATACTGCAAGATTATATCATAGTTATGCGAACATCATATAACATACTGCAGCATAACAACAATCAACATCACATACTGAAATTAATAAAAAAAAAACTTTTCAGTTCAATTAATTAACCAGTAACACAAGTACTACTTAGTCAACTACAAAATAACAAAATATAGACAATAAATTTAGTTTTACAGAGTACTTACAAACACAGCCAGTACTAAATTCATGTTTACATCAAACTAAAATAGTATAACGACCAGGGAATTTCGACCCCGAAAATCGATAAAAAAACCTCATATCGACATTCAAGCATCGAAAATACCGGAACGTTAGTAGAAAGAAATTAGAGGGTGAGAATAGAAAGAAAGAAATTTTAGAATAGAAGAACACATCAGAATCTCATAGCGGAACAAACAAAATAAAATATATCAAATCTCTTTATACAGAAAGAAACTGTATACATACATACAAATCATCAGAGTACATCATATATCAGACACAGTAGAAATAAACTCTAAATAATTAACGATGAAGCCTCCTGCTTCTAGCTCCTGAACTCCGAGCGGAATCTAACTTGTAAATATACTCGGTCTGACCCGAGCACATTTAGAAGCAAAGCAAAAACACCCGGATCAGTCTAGAATACTTTCAGGGGTAAATTCATAGCACAACAACTTGTTTAACTTTGAAAATCCTTTTGAAAGAAAGGATAATAGTAAGACCAACCCACACATAAACACGGATGGTTTTTACCTTACTATAACCCAAAACACTTTAAAAATCAATATCTTTTCTGATATTATGATAATGTCAATCAAATCACAAATAAATAATCATCTAGTAGAACGCTTGCATCTCATGCTCTACATACATAGTATACAAACAAAACACGGCGCTTATTTGAGATTGGATTCCGACTATGACAAGGTATGGATCCACCTGCCGATAGTGTATCTCTAGAGAGGAATTCACTGGGTTCAACATACGTCTTGCAATCCGGCCATACATGACCGACCACTCATTTCTCTTGAGTGTATCAAATATATTGTCACCTACGGCTGCGCAGCTACCGTTTTCCCAGGAGATACAGAAATGAAAAGAAGTAACAAATATGAATATTCTCTAGATGGTGACAATACACCATAATGGGTGTGACCCACATAGCCATGCTGCGTGCACGTACGATTTTTGTCATTTCCCGGTTGTGAGGCTTGAGGTTATAGATCTTCTTTTTAGATATCTAGTCACTATTCGCTTTGAATTCCACATCGTCACGTCATCCAGGAAAGGATGAACCGAAGGCACTATTCTACTGCATCCTTATATAGGAATCACCCCCAAGGATCAGTAGCGAGAAGTCCTTGCAATCCATAGATTCCAACCACGACAGAACCACAGTGTATATCTAGGAGCTAATCAGAGATTATAAGTAGTTCTTCCGCTTCATGAAGATCTACGGTCTTCAATGCTCCATCTTCATTTGCTGCCAGTTAGTTTCACATGTAACGTTGGATCGAAGTGGTTTTGGGTGGTCCCCATCCCGGTCTCTTCCAGACAACACGTCAAAAAGGTTCAATAATATATTCATTGATAGTCGGGTTTTTAACTATCAATTCACACAGTACAGTTAAGTATATTGGCAGCTCAGATCCTTTTTCTTATATTCATTTATCAAATCCATTTCATCGATTTTGCAATTCTTATTATCCTAAATCGTATATGTGTCGTTATGTTAAAAACGACACGTACCCTTATTTACCAAGCTTTATTTCATCCTTGTATTCAAGAACATCACTATATATTTGCCGAATCTCTTCTATTTCCTTTGCCTTGCAAAAATCGCCGTATTCTTATCTCAAAGATATAACTAAATTTTATACTTCAAAGTTGGTCGGACGATGTTAAATTTATACATCGTTTACCTTTAAAACTTTCTAGTTTAAAATCTTGCGATTAACATTTCAATATTCCCTTATAGTAATAAACCAATTCTAACTGTTACAAACTAATATCATTCCTCGATAATAGTGAAGTCGTTCAAGTGGGGGTATTTAATTACCTCTTAGACCTTGACCGCCAATGTTCTTATCTCAAAATAAATACAAGCTTGAAACACAAAACTATCTTTTCATTTGCTATCAATTCAATTTACCATTTTATTCAAACCATGGTTTTTAATAACCATTTCCTTCATTTGGCATATTTATTCTCGATGTAAATTTCATTTACTTTTGATTTAAGTAAACTTACTAAACATGACTCATTCGCTTTTAATTCCTTTCATATAACTCATTAACAATTGGATTTTTGTTTCAAAATACTTTTCCTAAGTTTTCCACCAAATTCAGCTAAGCCTCTTCATTTCGTTTTGCAAAATCTTATCAAATTTTGATTCAATACCTTAAGTAGCACTTATTTTAAGATGCATGTCTGAGTCTAACTTTACTACAAACTTCGTTTACGAAATTCAGATCTAAATCTAAATTCTTCTTCCTTTGAAACTACAATTCAATATACTTTTATTTCACTTAAAAATCTATTTAAAACTTAGTATCCACCGACCAATCTCCTCTCCGATTTACTTAACTTGAACTCAAATCCTAATCTCCTTATGGAATCCATTTATCATTTTCTTTTGAAATCATAATTCACCTTATCTTACTTAATTAAATAATTAAGTAAAAACAAATCTATTTAAAATATTAGCATTCCTGGTCTCTTTGTAAACTTCCCATTCATACATTGTATTCTATTCTCCAATTACTTATGAAAACTTCATTTTGATTCCCTTGCTTATACTTAATATATTAAGTAACAACTACTTAAAAACAGCTTATTATCTTCATAACCGGTTTATAACTTTGATACAATATTGCTTTTAATACACTTTAAAACTCGGTCACTTCTTAATTTACGTCTATTTAAGAAGTGAATTACTTTAATTATTATTAATTACAATAACTAATTAATTTCATTATTAACTGAGGTGAAATAGTTTACTTCAATAATAATAGATCAGCTAATCGCTTACCGATATTATTAACGATAAATACTTTCATCAGTGATTTATCAATTGATAAGCAACTTTAAATATCATTAAAAATAATAATTAATATGTTAGAATATTATTAAAATAAATAATTAGTCGTTAAAACATTTTCATTAGATTAATCAAAACCGATCAAATTCTAATATCAACTTAAATTCAACAGTTGACTTCGTCAACTTAAACCTCATTTATTTACTAACTGATTCCGATTACTTCTCTCGTTAGATTAATATAATTAATCTAATTATATTGCTTAACTGTTTTATTTAAAAAGCCAATTTCAAAACAATAACCCGTAGGTTAATTTGTGGCTTCTACACTTATTGAAATTGCCGCAAAATATTATATAACTTATTTTTATAAAACCATTTAAAAATATCATCTTATTTTTTTTTTTAGCTTTTATTTTAAAAGAAATAAATTTTAAAACTTTACTTCAATTATAAAATAAATTCTATAATTGCAATTACGTTAATTCACCTAACAACGAACTAACGTCTTAAAACAACGTTTCAGATCATTTACCACCAATAACTTAATCAATACCATTTATTGCTTAAAACATCATATCAACGTTGAATTTCAATTCAACTATCAGTATAATCATCCATCAACATCCAAACAAGATATAACGTTGTTTAAGGGTAAACAGTTCGTATTTGGATAATATGACAACAATAAACAACATATAATATATTTAAGGAATCTCGAATCCCTCGAACCTGTTCTTCCCTACATTATCGGTAATATTTGATAATAATTTATGAAATAATTATTTAAATCAAAATTATCCAATACGACAAATATAATTGTCGACAACCATTTAATAAGCAACCAAGGCATTCAATCATCCAATTTCTATGATTAACGATGAATTTTATTTTTATATGAATTTAACACATCATGAAATTCTAGAAATCATGAGAATTAACTCACCTTTATTTTTAACTGACGGTTCCAGCGTTGTTTCATTTAATTTTAAACAAATGTTTAAAATTAAATGAATCCCCAAATTTTCTTCAAACTCTTTAGAATTAGTTCAGCAGCGTTATGTTTTCCACCATGATTCTACTGCGACTAGTTTGATCTGAATTTTAGGTCAAAACGTCCACGCCCGTTATGCATGCCCTTTTGTTCTTCCCTGCTTCATGCGATACCAACACTGGTTTAAATAATTAATTCTTTAATTAGGATAAATTAGTAAACAAACTACTTTTGGTTATCCACGAAACAGACCGCCTTTCTATCCACTTCATTCCTTCCGCACTGTCACCCTCGCATGTGCGTCCACCCCTACAATAAGCCTGCATAACTCATGTCTTAGCTGACATAATATAAATTAGTTAATCCTTAATTAAGA
Source organism: Allium sativum (assembly GCA_030737875.1). Taxonomy (NCBI): domain Eukaryota; kingdom Viridiplantae; phylum Streptophyta; class Magnoliopsida; order Asparagales; family Amaryllidaceae; genus Allium; species Allium sativum. The sequence goes on along the minus strand of CM060912.1, from coordinate 47,303,080 downwards.
ACTAGTTAAGTAAATTACTTCGTTGATTGTATACGGTCTGCCTTCTTTACGTAGTTGTTGTTCTCACTGTATTGCACCCATCATGCACAAACTAATTTTTCACCCTTCTGATATCGGTGAAAACCAAGCCCGAATAAACTTCTGCCATCATCCCGTTCAGCTGCTCCTCCTTTGTTTGTTAGAAACAATATTTTAGTACAACATTTCGCTCCTGATATTTATTTCGAATGGGCATGTATTGCATTAAATTCCCTTTCATCTGTGTAGGGTGGTTGCATTCAATCAGATCACGTGGAAGCTTTATTCTAGTTTATTGAGGTGAGAAGCAGAGAAGAAAGATATAGGATGTGCTGTGATGTTTTGGGGTAGGCCTGCGCTTGAAAAGAAAATATATTAATTTTCAGAATAGACATGTTAGCTTAAATAGGGTAGGGTAAAATTTTCAATGCAGCTACCTGCTAGGATTAACGATTTTTATTTGGTTTGCTATTGATTTTCAAAGATCGCGTTTATTTGGTTTCCACTGTGTTTGAACTTTGAAGAACGAAGGACTTGGTTTTTTAGCCTTTGCACAGGCTTCCATTATATAAGAGAAGGCTTTATATAAATATATATGTGTATATATAAATTTTTCACCATCAGCCCCAATATTTGAATGAACATCATAGTTTAGATTTTGAAGAACGTGGGCGACATGCCGCTAATATATGTGTAGTACGGATTTGCAGAGATTATATAAGGTAGCGTGTGCGAGATAAAAGAAAACAGTGTATCTTACAGTGCATATGTGAAAGAAATTGAGATTTTTGCAGACTTTGGAAAGGATAGGCTGGACATGTTACGGAAGAAAACATAGAAAACAAAATATTACAAAATTCCAAAGTCAAAGATTTATGGATTCCAATGTCAGACTTGAAACCAGATGTACAGTTAAACATGTATTGCGTTGAAACTTGAGATTTTCTTTAGAGATTTTGCTAAGACTTTCTTTGTGCAGATTGCAAAAGATAGGTAGCATGACTTGCTGAAGGTATGGTGAAAATTTGCAAAGATTTGGGTTAGACTTTCGCCAAAACAGTTGACCCTACCTATGCGAAAGAGTGACATCCATTTATTTATTTTAGCAGCCGATATTCAGATTAAGTATGATCTGAATCCTACCATAGAGATCATGCACAGATTAATAAAGATAATAAAATAAAATGGATGAGTTTTTGGTTGGATTTTGTTGAGGTTTCTAAAGGACTTGTTGAAACGACGGTTATGGATTTCAGAAAGCAATGCTGAGTTTATTATTGATTTACTAATATTAAATTAATACTCAAAACATTTAAATTAAATTCAAAAACGACAATTAAAACCAATTTTAAATGTTCAAATAAATGGTTAAAAATCTGGGTCGTTACAAATAGTTTCAAAATATAGCGCGAGCTTCAGCGCGTTCAGTGCCTTAGCTGCCTCCAGTACCTCTAGTGCCTTCAGTAAAAAGTTCTTGAACAACTTCATCACTGCCTCCTTCACCTGCATAATAAGGCAGTTTCAAAAGTAATGCATTTCAGCAAAGCCTTTAGTACAACTAATGCATTTCAGCACAACCAAATTCATGCATTCTTCGGTTACAAACTGATGCAATGCCTCATTTACATTGCAACACAAAATGAGAGGCATGCATGCCTCAGTTGCATTTCAGCACAAACTATGGCCATAGTATAACTGAGTTGCATTTCAGCACAAACTATGGCCATAGTATAACTGAGTTGCATTTCAGCACAAAGACAATTCAGCACAATAAATGGTCTGCATACCTCATTTGCATAACTGTTTGATTGAAGGGACATGACACGACTCGTTCAAGTATAAACTCAACCATTGTTTCAACTACGAACTGACATGATCATTACTGATTGAAGAGAAAAATAAAATTCTTAAAGTTATGTGGTTCATTACTGAAGCATCAGTCTTGTACACAACAGTTACATTCTCACCTTTCCTAAAACTTATGCGAAGCCATGATCATCACACTACGCCATAGCAAGTGGCAAAACACTTAACAAAATAATGTAAGAATTAGACTGATGCTTCAGCAAGCAGAAATTGTAAGAATTATGTAGTTCACTATTGTAGTTTATTACTAGCAAACCATAAAATTAAACAAAAATACATACCAGCAGTGTGTGTCTGTATAGGATCTCTGATTTGTAGAATTTGTAAGGGCCTTGGACTACAAAAACATGAAGTAAGGTTGTTTATCTGCCTGATTTGAATGATAAAACATAAAATTATACTTGAATTTTTTCATCTCTCCAAAGTATCAAGAGTACATTGAAATCCTCAAGTGGAATTTTGTCCGGTCTACACAAAATGGAGGAATTAATGTTAGAATGACATCAGTTGCAAAAAGAAGCCATGAATATGATACATCAGTTACTTGTAAAATAAAACAGTCACTTCACTAAAATGTAATCAAGGAAGAAACAACAATTTCTTACTTAAATTGTGTAGAACAGTTACTTGAATAAATATGATAGTGATACACAAAATTAAGAAGCATTGTCTTTCACTTTGCTAGGTGGAAGGCAGATTCATCTTATTGGAACATCATCTCTACACCAACGAACATCAAAATCTTGATATTCCATTCCATAAGCAAGTTGGATATCATTCAAATCTTCATTTTCATTTACTCTTTCGTTTTCACACCAGTCGCTCGATAATTTGTTGATAACATTGTGGCACATCTTACCAATTGGATCTTCTACATAAAACACTTGTTGTACTTATGAAACCATAACATAAGGATCATATTTATGGCAAAATCGATTAAAATTGACGCGAGTTGGCCCATGTAAATCTTTCTTTTCTTGGTACCAGCAACACTTAAATAAAACCACACTAAATTATCTCCAATAATCTAGTTCTAATATTTCTTCAATTGATCCATAGTAATTAACTTAACCAACCAATGGATTTTGATTTTTCAAACTTGCAAAGCTAGTAATAAAGGCTGTCAGATATACACCACTGTTTTGTGATGTACATTTGGCATATCTGAACCTTGTATAAAATATGTATCCATTGATAACATATCCAGTAAACCTCTTAGCTGTTCGAAGAGGTCCCATTGAAAGCAGTTGTACTTCTTTTGAAATGTCCTCCTTTTTCCCAACCTCTTCCATTAACCACTTACAAAATTCTTCACTATGTTCTTTCTTTCTTTAATATTTTTTTGATGATGCATGACCATCAATTAAAGCTCGATGTTCCCTAGAATAAAGACCTAGTTAATAAAAGATAGAAACAAATTTTCTAATTCTTCAATACTTACTAAAATAAAAATAAAACTTAAAACTTACTCAAGTAAACTCTCTATTTCCTCGTTGCCACAATTGAATCGAACGTAACGGTGACATTCCTTCCATTGATAATTTTTAAGATGAATAGCTTTTCCATCTTTGTTTCTTCTTGCGCCAATAGGATAATCCAGATTCTATGGATAGGTTTCAAATTGCATTTTTCCTGCTCCATCGCCACCTAAGAACCTTGAACAGAATATCAAACATTCTTTTGCAAGACAACCTTCAGCATTGGACGCCTCAAGTTTACTTTTGTTGCGAACATATGATTTCAGTTTACAAAGATAACGCTCAATAGGAAACATATAACGAACATGTGCAGGTCCACCATATTCAAGTTCCTTGCATGAATGAACTAGCAAGAGCACCATTGTATCTAAGAAAGCATTTGGGAATATTATCTCAAATTGACAAAGAATTTCCACAATTTCCTTTTGTAGCCTCTTGAGATCTGCCAAATCGATAGTTTTACTCCAAAGACTTCTTAGAAATGCACCTAATCTTATCGTAGGTATTGCAATTTCAGGTTTTGCAGATTTCTTCACAACAAACTGCAGCAAGTAGTGGAGAAGAAAATGAGCATCATGGATCTTATGCCCTGCAATTTTCCTTTCTTTCTTGTTTACATACCTGTTGATGTTAGTTGCACAACCATAAGGCAGTTTAGCATTCTCCAACACCGAGCAAAATATTTCTTTCTCCTTGTTCGTCATTTCAAATATGTCAGCCCTCATCTCAAGGTAATTCCCATCAGCTGATAGAACCGGATGAAGGACCTCCCTGATGCCTATCTCTTGTAAATCATACTGAGCATCTAAATGATCTTTCGACTTCCCATCAATATTTAGTAAAGTATCAAGTATGTTATTACAAATGTTTTTCTCTATGTGCATAACATCAGGATTATGTCGACATACATTTTGACTCCAATATGGTATATTAAAAAATATTGACTTCTTTTTAAAAGGAGATTCATTTTTATGCATCTTGACCTCTTTCTTCCCAAAAAAGTTTCATAACCAGCCAACAATTCTTCAATGTCTGTCCCGGATAAAATTCCAGGAGATGTTCCCATTTCATTTTCACCATTGAACCTTTTCTTATCAAACCTCCACTTGTGTAGCGGGTCTAAAATTTTCCTATGATTAATGTAGCACATTTTTTTTCACTATATTTCAAGTAAGTTTAAGAAGTCTCGAAGTGGTATACTGTAACACCCCGTATTTCTGTTAATATTACTATTCACAAATTAAAGAATAACTAATCTCAGACGTGAGAATTAAGGGAAACGGTTGCGCCATTGTGTTCGTCTTGGAATTCTGGTTGAGATAGAGTCCGAGTTTGCGTGAATTGGACTTCGTATGAAGAAGTTATGGCCATTGGAAGTTTCAGAAAATTCAAAACAGATTTCAGAAAATTCAAATTTCAGAGTCAAACAGGCTAGGCGGGAAAATTCCCGCCAGGGCCAAGTCGACCTACACTGACCAGGTCGACCATAGGGTCGACCTACCCCCCGGGCAGAATTGATTAATGACCTGTTAATGACTGTGTGCTGACTCATTAGGGTTTCTGATCTGCTCTGATTGGCTGGGATTAATTCTGGGTTGATCGGACGGCTTAAACTAATCCTAAACTCTATAAAAACACCTATAGACTCAAACCCTAAAATCAAAATAAAAATTAGATTCATGGCCTCCATGCCGTCACCTAGCAACTCAGCATAGCCTCCACCAATTAGAGAGGAAGATAGTTAATCAAATTCAATTCTTTTCAACTCTAACAACGAATCTTCTTCAAAGGAAAGCTATTACAACTTCATAACTCAGAATTCAGAACTCAAGACCTTCTTTGAGTTGTGAGTTCGATTTCTTTAATAAAATAATTAGTAATTTAATTGGATTAAGTTATGATGTGGATTATATGGATATGATGTAAATTATTGACCGCATGTTATAATTATTGTGATGTTATCATATATGTTGTAAATTCTATGATGTTATGTTGTGATGTTATCATCTATATTGTAAATTTATGATGTTATCATCTATGTTGTAATCATAAGATTGGCTTATGTATAATCAAATCATCATGTTGTTCATATGCTAGTTAGGTTATGTTGATTCATATGATAAATTATAAGTATGTATGCAAGTTTAAATTTTGATTTAGACATGAATCATATGCAAGTTGGGAAAAATTATATGTAACCTTACATGTTTCATGACATCTAGTTTATGTGAAAATTTGATCTAAAGTTAGGCTATGACATGTGTGAGTTATATGCTAAATTCTACATGCTAGTTTACATGTTTAGATGTAAGTTTACACCATTGTTATGTTGCATAAATCACATATGCAAGTTTATATAAATACATGGGTTTGGAATATGAATCATGTTATGCAAGTTTGTGACCATCATTTAAACAAGTTTACACCTTTAGATTTGGATCTATGACATATGTTGTTTTATGCAAGTTGCAACTTTGGCCTATGCAAGTTTTAGATGTAGAACCTCATTCACACATGCAAGTTTACCCCTTATGTTTAGATCTAGTTTTATTTCTATGTATGTTGTGTGTGATGTTTTCTCTTTATTCTATGAGTTAGACTATTCGAGTCTAACGTATATTTTACGTTAAACGAACGAATGTACAACGTGGGGGTAAAGGGGATAATATTAAAAGATTTAATATTGAGAATTGGCATAAATGCCTTAAAAGGCATAAAATAAATTTGTGATGAAAATTTGTATGATTTTACATACCATAAATAGATGGACATAATTGAGTCAATTATGGCCATAGTTAATTGATTGATAATTTGAATAGGGAAATTAATTCAAATTGGGGGATGATTAATTAGGAGTAAATAATCGTCTAAGACACGAGGTTAGGCTCTTTTGTGGTGTAAGACTGCCCGGACCCGCTCAGCAAATCCAGCTGCCACAAATGCCAGTCTAATGTGGGAGGTCTTAGGCATAAACTAAATGTGTAACAGTTGTAAAGACACGAGGTTAGGCTCTTTTGTGGTGTAAGACTGCCCGGACCTGCCCGGCAAATCCAGCTGCCACAAATGCCAGTCTAATGTGAGAGGTCTTTATGGGGTTACGGTCTTAATGAATTAAGAAACACTTAACCAGATAAACATGTTGTGGGACATGAGGGGGTTAAGTGGGTGCCTTCGGTGGCATGTGGAATTTAGTGGGTGCCTTGGGTGGCATTTGAAATACAATTAGAACACTTAACCAAAATGTGAAACATGTAAGTGAACATGAATAAGAAGAGGGTTAAGTGGGGTGTACTAGAGGGGATCAAGCTTAGGTAGATAGCTTGTGTCAAGTAATGGGAGTCCTTTTCAACCAGTAACCCATACGTATCTTTGTGGGCTCGACCCAAGTCGAGGACGGGACACACATACTGGGCTTGACTGTAAGAGGCCAAAACGGGTTAGCGGTGGCAACGCAAGTCCAACGGGTTCATATGCGTGTGTGGACCCGGGCTGGTAGGTAAGACGTTGTTGCATCGTGTAGGTATAAGCCGTGCATTATTCGTGGTATCGGGTTGCCACTTTGGGGAGTGATACACCCCACTGTGGGGCCAGCACGGGTATCTACGAGTTAGGGAGCCGATCGCATGGGGGTAGTGGGTCACCTAGTGGAGATTGGGGCAGGCGACACCTATGAAGGCAGCTAGGGGTGCACGAAACTACCATTATCATTATTAAGTTCTGTAGGCGGGATCAACCTTAGGGTGACTAGTGGTAGTGCAGTATAGTAATTATCTTATAGTGGTTTAGGTGCGCCTTTAACGTTATCTTTGTTCATCTTGTTTCCTTGTTTACTCTGTTATACCCAATTGTTCACAGTCATTTCCTTATTTTCCAACTTATTCCTTAGCCTAGTTATTTTGGTAATTATATTGTTAAAGTTATCGCACTCGCCAGACTTTATGTCTGACCCCCTTTGTTTCCACCTCTTTTCTTCCTCCCCCCCCCCCTCCAGGTGCTCAGGTTGGAACTAGCACCAGTGGAGCTTGATTTTGGATAGTTGTATCTCTGCTTTTAGAAGATTGCTTGGATCGCTAAAGTAAAGTTCAGCCTCTCTTATTTATGGCTATTTTGTACTGGGGTTATGTCTTTCAATTCATGTACTTTGATTTAGTCAAGATGGATATTATGTACTTTGACTCTGGTTTTTGATGATGTAATCAAACTTATGTGTTTACCACTGCAATGAATAAAGTTTTAAAGTTTTAGTACTGTTTATATCTATCTTGTTGTTAAGTTTCTGTTCTATACACACTTGAAATGCTCCATGGAAGTTAATGTATTCCCTTAGTGAGTGACATTAATGGACGTGGGGTGTTACACTTAGTATCAGGGATGAAGGTTACCAGAAGAGATATGAATTTTAAAAAAGTGTTTTTGAAAAACAATTTTTATAAAGAAGTACCTTCAAAAGTATGTTTTAAGGAAAGTATTTTCAAGAGAAAAGCTTATTTTAAAAGCATAACCCCGAGAGCCATATATCTTTCCTTCGATTCTCCATTTTGAATCTCTTCCTCTTTCCCTTCTTGAATCTCTTCCTCCGCGTATAGATGCTTTTTCCTAAGATATATGAGGACTTCCGCATGATGGGCGGAAAACCGCTTCATGGGACTTAGACGTTTGTCGGGGCTAGAAGTTGGCTCAAGAAAGTGAAGGACTTGTCGGTATCTTTGAGATAGACGAAGGGAGGAAGGTTCGACTAGCTGCTTGGTTGATGAAGGACGAAGTTTCTTATAGGGCGGAGGTCACGAATGGAGAACGTATAGTGGAGGTATGGATAGGGCATATGGTAAGAAAGTAGAACCTAAGAAGGGTGCAAAGAATAATAAACCCCGTGATAAGAAGAAAAGATGCTTTAATTGTGGGACATCAGGCCATCTAAGAAAAGATTGTAGGAAGAAAAAGAAGACTGGTTGTTTCCACTGTGGCGAAACGGGACATCTGATTAAGGACTGCCCAAGGAAAGGGCAGAGGGCAGGGTCTACCTCGGGAGGACAGGTGCAGGCTCTTATGGCACCAGGGCAGGCAAGGGGGCAAGTTCAGGCTCTCGTGGTCCCACCGCTGCGAGAACGAGGTAGAGCAATTTCCATTGAAAGTTTAGTTTTTCTGTTTGATCATCCTGTCCGTACTTTATTCGATTCTGGCGCATCACATTCGTTTATCTCTACATCATTAGTTGAAACACTGCACCTAGATACTAGTCTAGTTATAGATCCCTTAGTAGTCTCAAATCCTATTGGTGGTTCGGCTCATCTTTCTATGATTTGTCGGGATTTGAGAGTGTTTATCTTGGGCGTTGAGTTTGAATGCAACGCCTTTGTTCTTGGCTTCATGGGCTACGGCTTGATTCTAGGTATGGATTGGCTAACTAGATACGGGGCCATCCTAGATTGTGAAAGAAGGGTAGTTAGATTGTTGACTCGTTGTGGAAAGACCCTTGATATTTCTTGTGACCCTAGAGGTCCAGTAATGCTTAGCTACCTAGAATCCCTTGACACATCCGATGATGATTTACATTCTGTTCGTATAGTCCGTGAATATGTTGATGTCTTCGATGAGGTGAGGGGTTTACCCCCAAAACGTGAGATAGACTTTCGAATATATCTAGTAGAGAATGCAAAGCCAGTTGCATTGCCAGTGCGCCACATGGCTCCAAGAGAGAGAAGAGAACTCAGTAATCAAGTGAAGGAATTGCTTGAGAAGGGGTTCATCAGACGTAGTATATCGGAGTGGGGTGCTCCAGTAGTATTTGCTACGAAGGCAGATGGGTCCCTTAGACTTTGTGTGGACTATAGAACTTAATAAGCTGACTAAGAAGAATAGGCTCCCACTGCCGAGGATTGACGATCTCTTCGATCAGTTAGTTGGCGCCTCAGTGTTTTCACAGTTGGACTTAGCCACGGGTTTCCATCAGTTGAGAGTGGCTGAGGATAGCATAGACAAGACTGCCTTTAGGACTCCAGACGGCTTCTTCGAGTGGCTTGTGATGCCCTTCGGTTTGACAAACGCCCCCGCATACTTTGTTGATTTGATGAGTAGGGTGTTTAGGGAGTACCTCGATAAATTCGTGGTGGTCTTTGAGGACGACATCTTGGTCTTTTCTAAGAGCGAGGAAGAGCATGCCCTAAATCTTAGGGAAGTGTTGGAGACTCTTCGAGCGCATAGCCTTAAAGCTAAATTTTCTAAATGTCACTTTTGGAGGAAGGAAGTGCGATTCTTAGGGCACGTGGTTTCCAAAGAAGGGATAGCTGTGGATCCCGCGAAGGTAGTGGCCATCCAAGATTGGAAGGTCCCTAAAAATGCTACCGAGGTGAGGAGTTTCTTAGGGTTGGCTAGCTACTATAGGAAGTTTATCAAAGACTTCGCAAAAATATCAGCCCCATTAACGCGCTTAACGAAGAAGAACCTAGTTTTCACATGGGACGTAAATTGTGATTATGCGTTCCAACGTTTGAAGAGAGCTTTGACCACAGCCCCAGTCTTAGTGTTGCCAGATGGGAGTAAGCCATTTACCGTTTATACCGATGCTTGTAGGACAGGACTAGGCGCAGTCTTAATGCAAGAGGGAAGGGTAATAGCCTATGGTGGAAGGCAGTTGAGAGTGCATGAGAGAAATTACCCTACACATGACCTAGAGTTGGCCGCTTTTGTCTTCGCGCTTAAGTATTGGCGTTGTTATCTTCTTGGCGAGAAATTCGAATTGTTCACTGACCACAAATCGCTAAAATACTTGTTCTCTCAGAAGGACTTGAACTTAAGGCAGCAAAGGTGGATGGAATTCTTAGCGTCCTACGACTTCGAGATAGCATATACCCCTGGCAAGGGTAACGTGGTGGCAGACGCCTTAAGTAGGAAAAGGTTGTCCTTGAGTCCGTTGTTTGTTGAGCGGCAAAACTTAGAGTTCATCTCTACATTTGACTTTAGACCTTCCATTGACTTTGTACCCGGTTTGCTAGCATCCTTAGAGGTCAGAACTATGCTTTTGGGATGGATTGGTGAGGCACAGCGAGATGACCAACAGTTGGTTGAGTTAGTAGAGAAGCTCAAAAGGAGGAAGTCATCGAGCCATCTTAGTAGGTATACCCTAGATAATAAGGGTTGGTTACGTAGGGACGGTAGACTTTGTGTACCACGGGACGAGAATTTAAGGAAGACTATTCTTGATGATGCACATCTTTCGAAGATGACTATCCATCCCGACGGGGACAAGATGTACATAGACATGAGACGAGTTTACTTTTGGGCCGGCATGAAGAAGGATGTGGCTGAGTTTGTCGCTAGATGCTTAGTGTGCCAACAAGTAAAAGCAGAGCAAAAGAAGCCCGGTGGATTGTGTGACGGCCCACCCCGCACCAACCGACATTTCCTCTGAAGGTGCGATGTACACATGTCCAATTAGCACGGGACGGTCGCCAAAAAAAGGAAAGAAGACGAAGAATCAACAAGGAATCTGTAGAATGTCTCCCAGCGCATTAAACAAAATATAATAACAACATACTTGACATAAAACAGGCGAGACAGTGCATAAGCTGAAAACCAGAACTAAGCATCATAGCAGCGGAAATCCAAAATACAGCTTATTACAATTTTTAAAATACTGTCTCTAAAGCAAAAGCAAGATGAAGAAGGTACACTACTAATGCCCAAGTAGTGACCACCAACGACACAGGGAGAATATATGTAGATATCATACGTAGGAGCCTCCTGCTCGTCTCTGAATCAGCTACTCGTGCATCACCAGCTAACCTGTCTCTAGTCTGCTCGTGTGAGCACCCAAAGTAATAAGAAGTGACATAAAACTCTGGGTCAGACATAAAGCCTGGTGTAACACCCCACTCCCGCTATGATCACTCACTAAGGGAATGCCATAGCATCGGTGGAGTATTTTAGTGAATATAGAACAGAAAAATTACAACAAGACAGATATAAATAGTACTTGAAATTTTAAAACATCATCTCATAACAGCGGAAGTAAAACATGTCTGGTTTCATCATAAAACCACAATAAAGGTCAAGTACAATATCCATCAAAATAAAGAAGTACATAATCCCACTCTCATACAATAGCCAAACAAAAGAAAAGATAACTGGATAACTGGAGCTTTACATCTATCCAAGCTCCTAAAGACTGGAACAGCAATCCGATCAAGCTCCACTACTGCTAGGATCCACCGTAGGACCTGAGGGTTGGGAAAAAGATAAAAACAACAGGGTCAGACATAAGTCTGAGCGAGTCCTATAACTTTAACAATACAATCGTTAAAGTAACCAGAGAAGACATAAACTGATATACGGTAACATATAGGGATGAATGGCTACCCTAAGCAGTCAACTAAACGAAGATAAAGGATAAAGACGCATCTACCCTCCCTAAGGTAAATTACTAAACTGCACCACACCAGTCGTTCCTAACTTAAAGGTTGATCCCACCCAAGGACTTATAAAATTTACTAATTAGTACCTGCGTACCCCTAGGTGACCAAGTAGGCGCCACGGGGCCCTACAATCCACTAGGTGTACACACTACTTCCCATTCGATCGGCTCCCTAACGTAGATACCCGTGCTGGCCCCACCGTGGGATGTATCATTCCCCAATGTGGCAACCTGATGAAACTAAAGGTGCACGGCTTATATCTACTCGATGCAACAACGGCTTACCTACCAGCCCGGGCCCACTCACGCATATGAAGCCCGTTGGACTTGCGTTGCCACCGCTAACCCGTTTGCCTCTTACAGTCAAGCCCAGTATGCGTGTCCCGTCCTCGACATGGGTCGAGCCCACAAAGATACGTATGGGTTACTGGTTGAAATGGGCCTCCACAAGCTACCCACCTAAGCTTGTCCCTTTTTCTAGTATATCCCACTTAACCCTTTAATCATGTTTTAATTACATGTTCCATTTTGGTTAAGTATTCTAATCGTATTTTCTATTGCCACCCAAGGCAACCACTAGATTTTCTCATGCCACCCGAGGCACCCACTTAACCCCTCATGTCCCTCTACATGCTAATGTGGTTAAGTGTTTCTTAATTAATTAATTAAGAACGTAACCTTTGTAAAGACCTCTCACATTAGACTGTCTTTTATGACCGCTGGTTAAGCCGGTTGGGTCCGGGCAGCCTTATGTCATAACAGAGTCTAACCTCGTGTCTTTACATTAATTACGTATTTAGTTTGTGCCTAAGACCTCTCACATTGGGCTAACATTTGTAGCAACTGGTTAAGCCGGTTGGGTCCGGGCAGTTTTACGCTACAACTGAGTCCAACCTCGTGTCTTAGTCAATTAATTACACCTAATTAATCACCCTCATAATTTTATATTAATTATCCCTAATTAATCAAGTTTTCTTAACATGGGTAGACCTAACTTAATAGGTAAATTCCCATGGGGTAGACCTAACTCAATAGGTAAATTCCCAACACATAGTATGGGTACACCTAACCAAATAGGCAAATTCCCATACTATGTTTATTTATTTTGTGTTATGCATAATTATATTAATTTCACACAATCTTATTAACTTATGCATTTAATTACCCCATCGTTCCCACGTAATTTCGTTCATGATATAACACATATAAAAGGTGTCAACTTGCATATGAATGAACATGTTTCAAAGGTGCCATCTTGCATATTAACAAACACATAACTTGCATATGAACTTGCATAACATGTCACATAACTTGCATATAATATGTCACATAACTTACATATTCATTTTGCATAACAAACTTGCATATTAGCTTATAGACTTGCATAATGTGTCATCATGAACTTGCATATTAATAAACATGTAACTTGCATATTTACATACATGTAACTCGCATATTAACAAACATGTAACTTGCATATAAAGAAACATGTAACTTGCATATTTACATACATGTAACTTGCATATTAACAAACATGTAACTTGCATATTAACAAACATGTAACTTGCATATTTACATACATGTAACTTGCATATTAACAAACATGTAACTTGCATATTAACAAACATGTAACTTGCATAGCATATTACCATGAACTTGCATAACATGCATATGATTACATAGCCCACAACTTGCATATTTAGCATCATGCAAACATAACATACATCATATTAAACTTGCATAAGCTTACATACTCAACATGCATAAACATAAGATTAATGCTAACATCATATCATATGATTCAAAGCTCATTAACCCACATACAAAACCATAAATCTCATCACATCTCATCTAATTAGTTTACCAAAAGATCATCAAAGTGATAGAAACTCACAACTAGCAACTTTGAACACCAAATGAAGAAGATTAAGATGCTAAGAAGGGATTAGAAGTTGATTAGAGAGTGATTAGTATGCAACCCTCTTCATAAAATTAGTGGAGGCCATGAGAGCTAGCATTTTGCCATAGTTTAGTCACTAGGTTTAATTATGAATGAATTAGGGTAGGTTAGGGTCTTATTTATAGATTAGGCAAGTGTTTTAGGCCATAGGATTAACCCTAGATTCAATCCAAGCCATCAAAGCATGTCTTGGGGAAGGGGTCAAGTGTAGGAACCATCTAGGGCCTTTAGATTAAAGATGGACCATGAGAACCATTCAAATGCAAAATCTGCACTTGAGCGAATCGGCCCACGGGTTGACAGCCAAACACCCTGGATTAACCCCTAGTCGACCCAGCGGGCTCGGGTCGACTTCAAAAATCGGCCGGTTCGGTTATTCCCCTCTCCCAATTCGCTGTTTTGAGCATTTTTGCATATTTATTTATTAAATTTTCAATTATATATATATATATATCAATATATATATATATATCTACACAACCCATTTCACTTAATTAAGTATACTTTAATTTGGGAATTTTCGTGAAACTTCGCGAGGCCATATCTTGGTCATACGGACTCCGATTTTCGAAAACTCGGACTCTATTTCGCGTATTTTTCCGAGACGAACGCAATGGCATAGCCCGTTTCCCTTGATTCCCATTTTAGAATTAAATTCTGCCTCGATTTATGTTATTACAGGTTATTGAAAATACGGGTTGTTACATTCTCCCCTCCTTAAAGGATTTCGTCCCCGAAATCTTCAAGTTAGGAAGAACGTATCCTACCATCCAATCATCCATCTACTCAAAGCATCATCCACGAGCAATCATTGTCCTTACAAGATTCTAAATGCTGGATGGATATATGCAAAAGTGTGTGTATATGTACTTACCTAATGCGAAAATCAGGCGGTTACTGATACAGTAAACCTCCTTAATGCAAACCATGATAGTGCCATGCATCCAATATGTATGCGAAACCCTATTGACACATACAAATTTCTACATGCGTGCACAACCATACACAAAAATGCATCATCCATATGATAACACAGCCATGATACATCCATCAATCTAACTACCACATCCATTTATGCAATATGCAACATGAAGTGACTGAGCCGATCTAGTGCCTAATGTGTGTGTATATGCATCCACGAGCAACCACTAGCAAACAATTGCATCCATATGCATCCATCAACCATAACATGTTTCAAACACATGTTTCAACCATAGGTTTTACCCTATCTAAAGGTCATAGGTATTAGCGAGAGGATATACTAAAGATAAGATAAGTACTAGACAAGCAATAAAGGAGAAGTTAAAAGACATACTCTCAAAAAGAAATGGATACAAAGAACGCATCTTTGCTTCCGTCTCCCAAGTAGCATTGCTTTCGTCATCTCCCCATTGCACTTTAACTAGCTGAACTTCTCTGTTCCTCAACTTCCTAGTTTCTGACCCAAGGATGCGAGTAGGAGCTCGTCGAATCGTCGCATCACGCTCTACCTCTACATCTCTAAGCAAGCTCGGCTCTACCACCTCCGCGGTCTCATGTAAGCACTTCCTCAAATGTGATACATGGAATACATCATGAACACCACTAAGTCTGTCGGGCAACTCCACCCTATATGCCATCCGTCCAATCCTTTCCTTAATAGGAAACGGCCCAACAAATCTCGGTGCTAACTTCCCTACGGACCCAAAGCGAACAACATTTCTCAATGGAGATACTTTGACAAAAACCATATCCCCAACCTCAAACTCAAGATCCGTCCTTCTCCGATCCGCATAAGACTTCTGTCTATCTTGCGCTGCCTTCATCCTTCTACGAATCAAATCAATCTTCTCTGAAGTCTCTCTAACCATATCTGGCCCAAGCAAGATCTTATCCGTAGATTCCCACCAACATGTAGGAGATCGACAAGGCCTTCCATAAAGAGCTTCGAAAGGTGCCATGCCAATACTGGACTGAAAGCTGTTATTATATGCGAACTCTACCAAAGGAAGATGTTCTTCCCATGTACCTCCAAAATCTAAGATACAAAGCCTCAAGAGATCTTCTAAGATACGGTTCACCCTCTCGGTCTGGCCGTCCGTCTGAGGATGATATGCGGTGCTCAAACACAACTGAGTCCCTACCGCCTCTTGCAAACTTCTCCAAAACTCACTAGTGAAAATAGGATCTCGATCACTCACAATGCTGGATGGTACGCCATGCAATCTAACAATCTCTCTAACATAGACTGAAGCAAGCCATGGAGCGGTCCTCTTACTCTTTACGGGTATAAAATGGGCACTCTTGGTAAGTCTGTCTACCACAACCCAAATTCCCGTATTGCCCTTCCTCGATCTCGGTAACCCGTCGATGAAATCCATCGAGACACTATCCCACTTCCACTGTGGAACTTCCAATGGGTGTAGCAACCCACCGGGTTTCCTTTGCTCCACTTTAACTTGTTGGCACACTAAGCATCTAGCCACATACTCGGCCACATCTTTCTTCATACCGGCCCAGAAGAAAACTCTCTTCATGTCTTGGTACATTTTGTCTCCACCGGGATGAATAGTCATTCTTGAACGATGTGCATCATCCAAAATAGCCTTCTTCAAACCCTCATCTTGCGGTACACAAAGTCTACCGTCTCTATGCAACCATCCCTTATCATCTATGGTGTATCTACCCAAATGGCTGGACGACTCCCCTCTTATAAGCTTCTCTACCAACACAACCAACTGTGGGTCGTCTCGCTGAGCCTCGCCAATCCGTCTCAAAAGAGTAGGTCTAACCTCCAAGGATGCCAACAAACCAGGTACAAAATCAACAGAAGGTCTGAAGTCAAACAAAGAAAGAAACTCCAAGCTTCGTCGTTCCACGAACAATGGACTCAAAGATAGCCTTTTTCTACTTAAGGCGTCTGCCACCACGTTACCCTTACCAGGGGTATACGCTATCTCGAAATCATAGGATGCTAAGAACTCCATCCACCTTTGCTGTCTTAGGTTTAAATCCTTCTGAGAGAATAAGTACTTCAATGATTTATGGTCGGTGAACAACTCGAATCTCTCACCAAGAAGATAATGGCGCCAAGACTTAAGTGCGAAAACAATCGCGGCCAACTCTAGATCATGGGTAGGGTAATTCTTCTCATGCACTCTCAATTGTCTCCCTCCATAGGCTATTACCCTTCCCTCCTGCATCAAGACTGCGCCTAATCCTGTTCCACAAGCATCGGTATAAACAACAAACGGCTTACTCCCATCCGGGAGCACTAAAACTGGAGCGGTGGTCAAAGCTCTCTTTAACCGTCGGAAAGCATCATCACAATCTACATCCCACGAGAAAACCAGATTCTTTTTCGTCAAGCGGGTTAATGGGGCTGATATCTTCGCGAAGTCTTTGATGAACTTCCTATAATATCCTGCCAACCCCAAGAAACTTCTTACCTCGGTAGCATTTCTAGGAACTTTCCAATCCTGGATAGATACTATCTTTGCGGGATCCACAGCTATCCCTTCCTTAGAGACCACATGCCCTAAGAATCGCACTTCTCTTCTCCAAAAATGGCATTTAGAGAATTTAGCTTTAAGACTATGCGCTCGAAGAGTCTCCAACACTTCCTTGAGATGTAAGGCATGCTCTTCTTCATTCTTGGAAAAGACCAAGATGTCATCCACAAAAACTACTACAAACTTATTCAGATACTCTCTGAACACTCTACTCATGAGATCAACAAAGTATGCGGGGGCGTTTGTCAACCCAAATGGCATCACTAGCCACTCATAAAAACCATCCGGAGTCCGGAAAGCAGTCTTCTCTATACTGTCCTCCGCCACTCTTAACTGATGAAACCCTGTAGCTAAGTCCATCTGCGAAAATACTGACGCGCCAACCAACTGATCAAAGAGATCATCTATCCTCGGTAATGGGTGTCTATTCTTCTTCGTGAGCTTATTAAGTTCTCTATAATCCACACAAAGTCTGAGGGACCCATCCGCCTTCGTGGCAAACACTACTGGAGCTCCCCACTCCGATATACTTCGCCTTATGAACCCCTTCTCAAGCAACTCCCCTACTTGCTTATGAAGTTCTCTTCTCTCACGAGGAGCCATGTGGCGTACTGGCAAAGACACTGGTTTGGCATTATCCACCAAATAAATTCGGAAATCTATCTCCCGCTTCGGAGGCAAACCCTTTACTTCTTCAAACACATCCGGATATTCCCGGACTACTCTGACAGAACACAAACTCTCGACCGAAGCATCGAGCGATTCAAGATAACTTAGCAAAACAGATTCCATGGGATTGCAAGAGATCTCGAGAGTGTTACCCAAGCGGGTCATGAGCCTGACAACTCTCCTTTCGCAATCAAGAACGGCACCATTACTGGATAACCAGTCCATGCCCAAGATCAACCCATAGCCCGTGAAGCCCAATACAAAAGCATCACATCTAAACTCAACGCTAAGTATAGAAATCTTCAAACCCAAACATATCATAGACAGATATATGGAGCCCCCAATTGGGTTTGAGACAACCAAGGGATCATCAACTAGACTGGTGTCTAAGTGCAGTGACTCAACTAACGATGATGAGATAAAAGAATGCGATGCGCCAGAGTCAAACAAAGTACGAACTGGATGATCAAACAGAAAAACCAGACTTTCAACGGAAATAGTTCTACCTCTCTGCTGAATCGGTGGAACTGAGAGAACCTGAACTTGCCCCCCTGACTGAGGTGGTGCTATAAGAGCTTGCACCTGGCCTCCTGAGGTAGACCCCGTCTTCTGCCCCTTCTTTGGGCAGTTTTTCACAAGATGCCCTGCTTCACCACAATGAAAGCAACCGGTCTTCTTCTTTTTGCGACAATCCTTACTAAGGTGTCCTGGTGTTCCACAATTGAAGCACTTCTTCTTCGTCTTCTTTTTGTCACCATTGCCTTTTCCGCCCTTGCCTTGTTGTTGCTGTTGCGGTTTCTTCTGATCCCCCTTTTTCTCTGGTGCCTTAGAATTCTTATCATCCTCATGCATAAGTGCCATGTAGACAAGCTTCTCAAAAGTGGCCCCCATAGGAATGTGAGTCATAGCTATTCCTTGCAATGGTTCGTTCAAGCCTCTAACGAACCTCAAAGCCTTCTTCTCCGGTGTATTCACCAACTCTATGCCAAACCTTGCTAATTGATTGAATTTGTTGACATATTCTTTCACCGTGAGATTCCCTTGCTTCAAATTCAAGAACTTCTCCATAAACAGATTCTCTTCCGCCCTTGAGAGAAACTTAGCCCCAAACCTTTGCTTAAAATCTGCCCAAGAGTCAACAGGGCGTTCTCCATTAGTGACCTCCCACCAGAATGAGGCCTCTCCCTTCATTAACCAAGCCGCCAACTTGACTTTCTTTCCCTCTTCCACTTCAAAGATATCTAGCAACTCTTCCACTTCCTTAAGCCAATCTCTAGCCTCTACGAAAGTCTCTGAACCAAGAAAAGGTTTTCCTCCTATAGCCTTGAACTCCTTGCAAACCTTAGCAAAATTATCCACTCTAGGCTGAGGAGGAGGAGCGGTTGTCTCTGGTGTAGTAGCATTGGCCGGACCCGCAGCCGCGGCCCTAGCCTCTTGCAACCTCCTATACCATAGTGGTATAACTAAACCCTCCGGGATGTTAAGATCTTCAGCCATGCTGAAACGAAAGAGGAAAGATTCAAAAAGGAGATTCCGAAAGATAAAGATATGGCTATTGGGGATTATGCTTTTCTTTTTCAAAAACTTTTTCTCTTAGAAGACATGCTTTTAAAAATACTTTCTTCGAAAATACTCTTAGAAAGTAGTTTTTCTCAAAAATTTTATCTGTTCTGGTAACCTTAAGCTCTGATACCACGTGTAACACCCCACTCCCGCTATGATCACTCACTAAGGGAATGCCATAGCATCGGTGGAGTATTTTAGTGAATATAGAACAGAAAAATTACAACAAGACAGATATAAATAGTACTTGAAATTTTAAAACATCATCTCATAACAGCGGAAGTAAAACATGTCTGGTTTCATCATAAAACCACAATAAAGGTCAAGTACAATATCCATCAAAATAAAGAAGTACATAATCCCACTCTCATACAATAGCCAAACAAAAGAAAAGATAACTGGATAACTGGAGCTTTACATCTATCCAAGCTCCTAAAGACTGGAACAGCAATCCGATCAAGCTCCACTACTGCTAGGATCCACCGTAGGACCTGAGGGTTGGGAAAAAGATAAAAACAACAGGGTCAGACATAAGTCTGAGCGAGTCCTATAACTTTAACAATACAATCGTTAAAGTAACCAGAGAAGACATAAACTGATATACGGTAACATATAGGGATGAATGGCTACCCTAAGCAGTCAACTAAACGAAGATAAAGGATAAAGACGCATCTACCCTCCCTAAGGTAAATTACTAAACTGCACCACACCAGTCGTTCCTAACTTAAAGGTTGATCCCACCCAAGGACTTATAAAATTTACTAATTAGTACCTGCGTACCCCTAGGTGACCAAGTAGGCGCCACGGGGCCCTACAATCCACTAGGTGTACACACTACTTCCCATTCGATCGGCTCCCTAACGTAGATACCCGTGCTGGCCCCACCGTGGGATGTATCATTCCCCAATGTGGCAACCTGATGAAACTAAAGGTGCACGGCTTATATCTACTCGATGCAACAACGGCTTACCTACCAGCCCGGGCCCACTCACGCATATGAAGCCCGTTGGACTTGCGTTGCCACCGCTAACCCGTTTGCCTCTTACAGTCAAGCCCAGTATGCGTGTCCCGTCCTCGACATGGGTCGAGCCCACAAAGATACGTATGGGTTACTGGTTGAAATGGGCCTCCACAAGCTACCCACCTAAGCTTGTCCCTTTTTCTAGTATATCCCACTTAACCCTTTAATCATGTTTTAATTACATGTTCCATTTTGGTTAAGTATTCTAATCGTATTTTCTATTGCCACCCAAGGCAACCACTAGATTTTCTCATGCCACCCGAGGCACCCACTTAACCCCTCATGTCCCTCTACATGCTAATGTGGTTAAGTGTTTCTTAATTAATTAATTAAGAACGTAACCTTTGTAAAGACCTCTCACATTAGACTGTCTTTTATGACCGCTGGTTAAGCCGGTTGGGTCCGGGCAGCCTTATGTCATAACAGAGTCTAACCTCGTGTCTTTACATTAATTACGTATTTAGTTTGTGCCTAAGACCTCTCACATTGGGCTAACATTTGTAGCAACTGGTTAAGCCGGTTGGGTCCGGGCAGTTTTACGCTACAACTGAGTCCAACCTCGTGTCTTAGTCAATTAATTACACCTAATTAATCACCCTCATAATTTTATATTAATTATCCCTAATTAATCAAGTTTTCTTAACATGGGTAGACCTAACTTAATAGGTAAATTCCCATGGGGTAGACCTAACTCAATAGGTAAATTCCCAACACATAGTATGGGTACACCTAACCAAATAGGCAAATTCCCATACTATGTTTATTTATTTTGTGTTATGCATAATTATATTAATTTCACACAATCTTATTAACTTATGCATTTAATTACCCCATCGTTCCCACGTAATTTCGTTCATGATATAACACATATAAAAGGTGTCAACTTGCATATGAATGAACATGTTTCAAAGGTGCCATCTTGCATATTAACAAACACATAACTTGCATATGAACTTGCATAACATGTCACATAACTTGCATATAATATGTCACATAACTTACATATTCATTTTGCATAACAAACTTGCATATTAGCTTATAGACTTGCATAATGTGTCATCATGAACTTGCATATTAATAAACATGTAACTTGCATATTTACATACATGTAACTCGCATATTAACAAACATGTAACTTGCATATAAAGAAACATGTAACTTGCATATTTACATACATGTAACTTGCATATTAACAAACATGTAACTTGCATATTAACAAACATGTAACTTGCATATTTACATACATGTAACTTGCATATTAACAAACATGTAACTTGCATATTAACAAACATGTAACTTGCATAGCATATTACCATGAACTTGCATAACATGCATATGATTACATAGCCCACAACTTGCATATTTAGCATCATGCAAACATAACATACATCATATTAAACTTGCATAAGCTTACATACTCAACATGCATAAACATAAGATTAATGCTAACATCATATCATATGATTCAAAGCTCATTAACCCACATACAAAACCATAAATCTCATCACATCTCATCTAATTAGTTTACCAAAAGATCATCAAAGTGATAGAAACTCACAACTAGCAACTTTGAACACCAAATGAAGAAGATTAAGATGCTAAGAAGGGATTAGAAGTTGATTAGAGAGTGATTAGTATGCAACCCTCTTCATAAAATTAGTGGAGGCCATGAGAGCTAGCATTTTGCCATAGTTTAGTCACTAGGTTTAATTATGAATGAATTAGGGTAGGTTAGGGTCTTATTTATAGATTAGGCAAGTGTTTTAGGCCATAGGATTAACCCTAGATTCAATCCAAGCCATCAAAGCATGTCTTGGGGAAGGGGTCAAGTGTAGGAACCATCTAGGGCCTTTAGATTAAAGATGGACCATGAGAACCATTCAAATGCAAAATCTGCACTTGAGCGAATCGGCCCACGGGTTGACAGCCAAACACCCTGGATTAACCCCTAGTCGACCCAGCGGGCTCGGGTCGACTTCAAAAATCGGCCGGTTCGGTTATTCCCCTCTCCCAATTCGCTGTTTTGAGCATTTTTGCATATTTATTTATTAAATTTTCAATTATATATATATATATATATATATATATATCAATATATATATATATATATATATCTACACAACCCATTTCACTTAATTAAGTATACTTTAATTTGGGAATTTTCGTGAAACTTCGCGAGGCCATATCTTGGTCATACGGACTCCGATTTTCGAAAACTCGGACTCTATTTCGCGTATTTTTCCGAGACGAACGCAATGGCATAGCCCGTTTCCCTTGATTCCCATTTTAGAATTAAATTCTGCCTCGATTTATGTTATTACAGGTTATTGAAAATACGGGTTGTTACACCTGGTATGAGCGATAAGCATCTAAACAGAACAATAACAGGTAGACTAAACCATACCTGAACCTGCACCTGCAACCAAAGAGTTAGCACTACATATTGTACAACACTCTAAGGTGCCATTTCAAATGATGTAAAGATAACGGGGGTGGGGGTGTGCATGTCATAGTGATGGCAAACAATCAAGCATAGCAACCATCCTCACATCTCTCACTCAAGTGCGTAAAGCATACGATATTCACCACTTCGATCACCCAACATACCTTGCTATGATCACTTTGCCCCATGAAGTCTTAAATGGCTTCACTGCACTGATACATAGCCACTAATCCTTTGCTATGTCCACTTTGCCCCATGGAGTAGCAATGACCCCACTGCACTGGCTCATAGCCTCACTAATCCTTTACTATGTTCACTCTGCCCCATGGAGTCGCAATGACCCCACTGCACTGGCTCATAGTCTTACTACGCATCACTTTGCCCCTCAAGTCATAATGACTCTACTGCACTGATAACGTAGTCTTGCTACCATCACCTTGCCCCTCGAGTCATAATGACTCTACTGCACTGATAAGTAGCCCATCTTTCATTTCAGTGGTGAATCGAAGTTATGAACGTCGACTACTCCTTAGCACACGTCCCGCAGCAAAGCCCAACCATGAAGTGAACTCATTGGTTCCCAACTGGATGCTGAGCTCTAACTTCACTTGGACTACCTTTGCATCTCGGGTTTTTGGTCTTCACCGGATCGGTTCGGATCATTCCCCGCGCTCGGGTCGGATCGTGGTCTTCACTTCAAATCAAAGCATCTCGGATCGTCATCACCCCAGTGGGTCGGGTCGTGGAAACTCTATCGGATCGGGTCGTGGTTCATGTCTCGTGGCGCTTCCCTTCGGTCGTGATGCTCCTCCCCCTTCGGATCGTGGCCATGCTTCAGGTCGGAACGTGATGAAGCTTCCATCGATCGGGTCGTGCCCCATGCTCCATGGTTCAGATCATACAAGCGGATCGGGTGCTCCAGCGCGTGACGTGGTTCGGGTTCGAGCTCCTCCCACCATCGGATCGTGGTCTCCGGTCCGGGTTGTGGCACATAGGGGCGATCCATGATCTGGTCCCTACACAGCTTCCCTGCGACTTGTTTTACGCCATTCGACGGCGTTTTCGACCAATCTAACACTTCTAAACAATCACAAAGCATACCATACAGTCATAGCAACATGTAGTATCGACCCCAAACATCAAAACATAAATCATAGCATATAAAATGGATCAAACATACCCAAAACCCCTTATTTCCCTTAAGCATGTTTAAGTGAAACTTATGATATGATTAGCAAAACTTAACCAAATTAACCCAAATTCATATCAGAGGTCTAAAACATCATTTCGAATTTTATAAATATTTTTTCAGAATTTTATCATGTTTAAATTCGCTAATTAACACTAATTACCCTTAATTAGCCATAATTAGCGAGGAACTATGCAAATCACTCACCTTTGCCACAAATAAACCTAAGATCTGAAATAAATCTCTGATTTGATGCGAATCCCAATGCTAAACAGCAGCTCTAATGTTGATTTGGTGTTGATCTCTCTTGATTTGATGTTGCTAAGCCCAATCTTCAAGTAGAAAGTGATTTGGAGGTGATTTAGAGGTTGGATGCCATTTTTAGGGTTTCTAAGAGGTAAGTAGAGGCTAGAAAACTGAAATGGAATGATTCTCTTACTCATTTCAGCCTCCCCATAACCCTAATCCCGAAATGGGTTATGGGCCTATTCACTAATCACCCTATTTGGCCCGGTTAAGCAGTTTTTCACCTTCCAAACCTTATTTCAGCCATATCTCCCAAACGGTAAGTCCGTTTTTCACATGTGACCACTCTACGGAAAGGTAAAGCATCAAACGAATCTAATGGAAGTGGTTTCAGGTCAAAATTCCATTCCAATCAAAAGTTATAGCCGAAACAAGATCAGCTAGGGGCAAAACGGTCATTTAAACATTGGCAAAAATCATGAACATGGGAAATGACTCTAATAGTTGTTTCCCAAAGTTACATGGCCATACGAATTCATATGGGAAAGAAATAAATATTCTACGATCCTTCGATGCGTAGAATGCGGGTTGTTACATTCTTCCCCCCTTAAGAAATTTCGCCCCCGAAATTCCCTAACCAAAACACACAAAGGGTCCTGCATGCCTATCAGCCATAAAACAACAATCAAACACGCAAAACAAGTCTATCCTAGCATGCGGAATAACTAAATCGCAAAGTAAATCTTACCAGGCGAAGAGTTCTGGATACGTCTTCCTAATGCTCTCCTCTGTCTCCCAAGTACAGTCATTCTCGTTCTCGCCCCACTGAACCTTGACTAGCTTCACCGCCTTCCTTCGAAGTTGCTTCGTATCGTGCTCGACAATACGAATCAGCTTGCGGTTCCCAGCCGCCTCGGGTTCTACTTCGAGGTCCTCTAACTGATCAGGTGAAATAGTCCTATCTGGGTCGTGCACGAACTTCCTTAGTTGGGAAACATGAAATTCATTGTGAACTCCCGCCATCTTCTCTGGTAAGTCAACTCTATATGCCAAATTCCCGACTAGTTCAAGAACAGGGAATGGGCCAACAAATCTTGGTGTCAACTTGCCTCTCCTGCCAAATCGTATCACGCTCTTCAACGGAGAAATCTTGACAAACACCAAGTCACCAACGGAGAATTTTAAGTCTCTTTTCCTCCTATCAGCATAACTCTTCTGCCTATCTTGGGCAGCTTTCATTCGTTGTTGAATGATCTTAATCTTATCTGAAGTTTCTCTTACCACATCTGGTCCAAGCACAAACTTCTCACCGGTCTCTATCCAACATGACGGTGAGTTGCACGGTCT
Organism: Allium sativum; assembly: GCA_030737875.1. Taxonomy (NCBI): domain Eukaryota; kingdom Viridiplantae; phylum Streptophyta; class Magnoliopsida; order Asparagales; family Amaryllidaceae; genus Allium; species Allium sativum. The sequence goes on along the minus strand of CM060912.1, from coordinate 47,277,379 downwards.
TCCATACAAAGCTTCATATGGAGCCATACCGATACTGGATTGGTAGCTATTATTATATGCAAACTCTATTAGATGCAAATGGTCATCCCATGATCCACCAAAATCCAATATACAACCTCTCAAGAGATTTTCCAATATGCGATTCACCCTCTCCGTCTGACCGTCGGTCTGAGGATGATATGCAGTACTGAGATGTAATTCTGACCCCAGAGCCTCTTGTAAGCTCTTCCAAAACCCACTAGTGAACAACGGGTCTCGGTCACTCACAATGCTTTTAGGTACTCCATGAAATCTCACTACCCATTTCATATACAATTCTGCTAACTTAGCTGCCGTTCTGGTCGATTTGACTGGTATAAATCTTGCACTCTTGGTCAATCGATCCACAATTACCCAAATGCTATCATATCCCGATCTAGTCCTTGGTAAACCATCGATGAAATCCATCGAGACTAGCTCCCATTTCCATTCGGGAATTTCTAATGGTTGCAACAAACCACTAGCTGGCAATTCATGCACTTAGATATAAACTTCCCAACGTCTCTTTTCATCCCTTCCCAGTAGTAAGTCTGTCTCATGTCTCGATACATCTTATCACCACCGGGGTGTATAGTCAGTTTTGAGTGATGACATTCTCTAAGCACTTCATCTCTTAAACCATTCACGTCGGGTACAACTAGTCTTCCATTCTTTCCAAGCCATCCATCTCGATCAAGCCCATACAAATTCATCTCCTCACCGTCGATATTTATCTCTAACTTGGAGATGATTTCCAATAGATTAGGATCGTCGCTCTGGCTGGAACCAATCCGCTCTATCAAAGTGGGTCGGATCGTCAAACTATCTAGCATTTCTGGATCCAATTCGCACTTTGGTCTGAAATCAAACCCTGCGATATACTCCAGTTGCTTCCATTCAAGAAACATAGCCCCTAGGCTGGCATGTCTCCTACTCAAGGCATCGGCTACCGCATTACCTTTCCCAGGTGTGTATGCGATATCAAAATCATACGAAGCCAAGAACTCTAACCATCTCTGCTGACGGAGATTCAGATCTTTCTGAGAGAAGAGATACTTTAACGATTTATGATCGGTAAACAACTCAATTCTCTCTCCCAAAAGATAATGTCTCCACATCTTCAGCGCAAACACGATTGCTGCTAATTCCAAATCATGGGTAGGGTACTTCTTCTCATGCGGCTTTAGTTGCCGACTAGCATAAGCTACAACCCTACCACCTTGCATCAATACTGAACCTAGTCCGGTACCACAAGCATCCGTGTATACCGTCATCTCTTCATTCCCTTTAGGAATGACTAACACTGGCGCACGCGTCAACTTTTCTTTTAGACTCTTGAATGCATTCTCACATACTCCGTCCCAGACGAAGGCCTGATTCTTCTTAGTCAACTGAGTCAACGGTGCTGCTATCTTGGAGAAGTCCTGGATAAACTTACGATAATATCCAGCTAACCCCAAGAAACTTCTTACGTCTGTTGCATTCTTAGGCGTAGACCAATCCTGTACCGTAGCCACCTTCGCAGGGTCCACGGCAATACCATTCTCTGAAACAACATGGCCCAAGAATCTCACTTCCCTCCTCCAGAAGTGGCACTTAGAAAACTTCGCTTTCAATTGGTGTTTCCTCAACACCTCCATCACTATCCTCAAATGTCCCTTGTGTTCCTCCTCCGTCCTCGAGTAAACAAGGATATCGTCTACGAACACAAGAACAAACTTATTCAACTGATCTCTGAATACTCGATTCATAAGATCCACAAAGTATGCTGGTGCATTGGTCAGCCCAAATGGCATAACCAACCACTCATAAAATCCAGACGGCGTCCTAAATGCCGTTTTCGGAACACTCTTATCCGCTACTCGGAGCTGATGAAATCCTGTCGCGAGGTCCAACTGGGAGAACACTCTTGCTCCTTCCAGTTGATCAAACAAATCATCTATCCGCGGTAGAGGATACTTATTCTTCCTCGTCACCTTATTCAACTCGCGATAGTCCACACACAAACGAAGGGAACCATCTGCCTTGGTGGCAAACACACTAGTGCTCCCCACTCGGAGACACTTCTTCTAATAAACCCCTTCTTCAAAAGATTGCTGACTTGCACCCCGATCTCTCGCTGCTCCCTTGGTGCCATACGACGAAGTGGCAGCACTATAGGTCTGGCATCTTTCACTAGATCAATACGGAACTCAATCTCTCGGTGTGGTGGAAGCCCGGTCACCTCCTCGAAGACGTCCGGATACTGGCCAACCACGGGCACATATGACAACTCATCATGCGGGATGTCGAGGGAATTTATAAAACTAACCATTACCCCATCACTAGGTAGACTACCAAACACTACCCTCCGCCCATCATCCGCCCTAACTGTCACCAAAAAGCCCTCACAGTCTACCACCACCCCGTATCTTTGGAGCCAATCGACTCCCAATATAAAGCCCAAAACAAAGAAATCACAAACATACATCCATGACTCGATAAGACCAAATTTCGGCAAATCATACTAAGGTTAGTCGAACCACCAATCGGGTTCGTCACAACCAACGGTCTATCGACTATCTCGGGTTCCAGTCCCAACCTATCCACCAGGTCACTAGATATGAAGGAACGGGAAGCCCCAGTATCAAAAAAACTCGAACTGGTACATCATAAATAGAAAGCATACCTTGAATGACGACATTCTTTCCTTCCTCCGCCGCAGTTGGGGCATTCGACGAAGAAGGAACATCATCGATAGCATATGCTTTCACAATCTGCTTCTCCTTAAGAGGTTGCGGACACTTATCCTTATGATGTCCAACTTGGCCATAGTTGTAGCACTTCCTTTCCGCTGGCTTGGCCCGACATTCTTTAGCATAATGGCCCTTCTTTCCACAGCTGAAGCACTCAACATCTTTCTTGCTCTTTTTCTGGCCATCCTTAGATTGGTTCTGCTTCCTCTTATTCTGAGAGTTATTCTTGCCTCCACCGCTTGCTTGCGGCTTTGGCCCTTCTGCAGATGCAGCCTCAGTCTTTGGCTTAGGGTAAAGACTCTCTGATCTCAAAGCTTTCCCCACAATCGATTCAAAAGTCTCATCGATGTGGTTGATAAGCCTTTCCCCCAAGTATCCATCCAACCCAGTAATGAACTTCTCATTCTTCTTCTCAGGAGTATCGATAAGAGATAGTCCATACTTTGACAAAGTGTCAAACTCAGCAATATAGTCAGAGACTGCCCTACCATTCTGCTTGAGTTCCAAGAATCTCTTAAACAACACTGACTTCTGGGCAGCTGGGATGAACTTCTCGCTAAAGCGAGCCTTGAACTGATCCCAAGTAACCTGATCTTCTGGAGTACCTGTTCTAATGGCATTCCACCAATTCATCGCTCGCCCTTGCAGCTGACGAGACGCTAGCCTTCTCTTCATCGCATCCTCGATACCCAAGTCGTCGGAGATACGATCACAGCTATCCAACCAATCCTGAACATCTATGGCCGACTCCGTTCCATGGAACGGCTTCCCACCAAGATTAGTGTAATCCTTGCACAACTTGGCGAAATCGACCCTATGCGCCTGCACTACTGGACCACCACCATTTCCGGGATTGGGAACTGCCCCTTGAACATCCCTAAGCATCTCCCTCATGAAGTTGGTGAACATTGCCCTCATGTCAGGAGCATTCCCATGGTTGGTCCCTCTACCAGCACACCTGGTGTCTCTACTCATCGTTCAATATGTAAAGAGAAAACGATTAACGACCCCATAGTGGTGCTAGGGCAGTACGACTTCATTCTTATACTACTAATAGTATATATAGATATAGCTTTTGAAAACCAAAGTAATCACAAATACGCGCTCTCATATACATACTATCTCTCCCTAGTGACTTTCCCTAGGTTAACTACGCAACCTAGAGCTCTGATAACAAATGTGACGGCCCGCCCCGCACCAACCGACATTTCCTCTGAAGGTGCGCTGTACACATGTCTAGTTAGCACGGGACGGTCGCCAAAGAAAGGAAAGAAGACGAAGAATCAACAAGGTACCTGTAGAATGTCACACAGCGCATAGAACAAAATATAATAACAACATACTTGACATAAAATAGGTGAGACGGTGCATAAGCTGAAAACCAGAACTAAGCATCATAGCAGCGGAAATCCAAAATACAGCTTATTACAATTTTTAAAATATTGTCTCTAAAGCAAAAGCAGGATGAAGAAGGTACACTACTAATGCCCAAGTAGTGACCACCAACGACACAGGGAGAATATATGTAGATATCATACGTAGGAGCCTCCTGCTCGTCTTTGAATCAGCTACTCGTGCATCACCAGCTAACCTGTCTCTAGTCTGCTCGTGTGAGCACCCAGAGTAATAAGAAGAGACATAAAACTCTGGGTCAGACATAAAGCCTGGTATGAGCGATAAGCATCTAAACAGAACAATAACAGGTAGACTAAACCATACCTGAACCTGGACCTGCAACCAAAGAGTTAGCACTACATACTGTACAACACTCTAAGGTGCCATTTCAAATGGTGTAAAGATAACGGGGGTGGGGGTGTGCATGTCATAGTGATGGCAAACAATCAAGCATAGCAACCATCCTTACATCTCTCACTCAAGTGCGTAAAGCATACGATATTCACCACTTCGATCACCCAACATACCTTGCTATGATCACTTTGCCCCCATGAAGTCATAAATGGCTTCACTGCACTGATACATAGCCACTAATCCTTTGCTATGTCCACTTTGCCCCATGGAGTCGCAATGACCCCACTGCACTGGCTCATAGCCTCACTAATCCTTTACTATGTCCACTTTGCCCCATGGAGTCGCAATGACCCCACTGCACTGTCTCATAGTCTTACTACGCATCACTTTGCCCCTCAAGTCAAAATGACTCTACTGCACTGATAACGTAGTCTTGCTACCATCACCTTGCCCCTTGAGTCATAATGACTCTACTGCACTGATAAGTAGCCCATCTTTCATTTCAGTGGTGAATCGAAGTTATGAACGTCGACAACTTCTTAGCACACGTCCCGCAGCAAAGCCCAACCATGAAGTGAACTCATTAGTTCCCAACTGGATCCTGAGCTCTAACTTCCACTTGGACTACCTTTGCATCTCTGGTTTTTGGTCTTCACCGAATCGGTTCGGATCATTCCCCACGCTCGGGTCGGATCATGGTCTTCACTTCAAATCCAAGCATCTCGGATCGTCATCACCCCAGTGGGTCGGGTCGTGGAAACCCTATCGGATCGGGTCGTGGTCTGTCTCGTGGCGCTTCCCTTCGGTCGTGATGCTTCTCCCCCTTCGGATCGTGGCCATGCTTCAGGTCGGAACGTGATGAAGCTTCCATCGATCGGGTCGTGCCCCATGCTCCATGGTTCAGATCATACAAGCGGATCGGGTGCTCCAGCGCGTGACGCGGTTCGGGTTCAAGCTCCTCCCACCATCAGATCGTGGTCTCCGGTCCGGGTCGTGGCACATAGGGGCGATCCGCAATCCGGTCCCTGCACAACTTCCCTGCAACTTGTTTTACGCCATTCGACGGCGTTTTCGACCAATCTAACACTTCTAAACAATCACAAAGCATACCATACAGTCATAGCAACATGTAGTATCGACCCCAAACATCAAAACATAAATCATAGCATATAAAATGGATCAAACATACCCAAAACCCCTTATTTCCCTTAAGCATGTTTAGGTGAAACTTATGATATGATTAGCAAAACTTAACCAAATTAACCCAAATTCATATCAGAGGTTTAAAACATCATTTCGAATTTTATAAATATTTTTCCAGAATTTTATCATGTTTAAATTCGCTAATTAACACTAATTAGCCATAATTAGTGAGGAACTATGCAAATCACTCACCTTAGCCACAAATAAACCTTAGATCTTAAATAAATCTCTGATTTGATGCGAATCCCAATGCTAAACAGCAGCTCTAATGTTGATTTGGTGTTGATCTCTCTTGATTTGATGTTGCTAAGCCCAATCTTCAAATAGAAAGTGATTTGGAGGTGATTTAGAGGTTGGAGGCCATTTTTAGGGTTTCTAAGAGGTAAGTGGAGGCTAGAAAACTGAAATGGAATGATTCTCTTACTCATTTCAGCCTCCTTATAACCCTAATCCCGAAATGGGTTATGGGCCTATTCACTAATCATCCTATTTGGCCCGGTTAAGCAGTTTTTCACCTTCCAAACCTTATTTCAGCCATATCTCCCAAACGGTAAGTCTGTTTTTCACATGTGACCACTACGGAAAGGTAAACCATCAAACGAATATAATGGAAGTGGTTTCAGGTCAAAATTCCTTTCTAATCAAAAGTTATGGCCGAAACAAGATCAGCTAGGGGCAAAACGGTCATTTAAAAATTGGCAAAAATCATGAACATGGGAAATGACTCTAATAGTTGTTTCCCAAAGTTACATGGCCATACGAATTCATATGGGAAAGAAATAAATATTCTACGATCCTCCGATGTGTAGAATACGGGTTGTTACAGATTGCTTCACCCATTGGAGGTCCCACAATGGAAGTGGGAAAGTGTCTCGATAGACTTTATCGATGGGTTACCAAGATTGAGGAAGGGTAATACGGGGATTTGGGTCATGGTAGATAGACTTACTAAGAGCTCCCATTTCATTCCCGTGAAGAGTAAGAGGACTGCTCCATGGTTAGCCTCCGTATACATTCGAGAGATAGTTTGTTTGCACGGTGTTCCTCTAGCATAGTGAGCGACCGCGATCCTATTTTCACTAGCGAATTTTGGAAGAGCTTGCAAGAGGCGGTAGGGACTCAGTTATGTTTGGGCACCGCATATCATCCTCAGACGGACGGCCAGACTGAGAGGGTGAATCGTATTCTAGAGGACCTATTGAGGTTGTGTGTCATAGACTTCGGGGGTACATGGGAGGAACATCTTCCGTTAGTGGAGTTCACATATAATAATAGCTTTCAGTCTAGCATTGGCATGGCACCGTTCGAGGCTCTTTAAGGACGGCCGTGTCGATCGACTACATGTTGGTGGGAGTCTACATATAAGATCTTGCTTGGGCCCGATATGCTTAGACAGACTTCGGAAAAGATCGATTTGATTCGAAGAAGGATGAAGACGGCGCAAGACAGGCAGAAATCTTATGCGGACAAGAAGAGGACAGATCTCGAGTTTGATATTGGGGACATGGTCTTTGTTAAGGTGTCTCCATTACGGAACGTCTTTCGCTTTGGGTCCGTTGGGAAGTTAGCACCAAGGTTCGTAGGGCCGTTCCTATTAAGGAGAGGATTGAGCAGATGGCGTATAGAGTGGAGTTGCCCGAGAAACTTAGTGGTGTACATGATGTATTCCATGTATCACATTTGAGGAAGTGCTTGCATGAGACCGCGGAGGTGGTAGAGCCGAGCTTGCTTAGAGAGGTGGAGATCGAGCGTGATGCGACGAGCTCCTACGCGCATTCTTGGGTCGGAGATTAAAAAGTTGAGGAATCGAGAGGTCAAGCTAGTCAAAGTGCAATGGGGAGATGATGAGAGCGACACTACTTGGGAGACGGAAGAGAAGATGCATTCATTGTACCCTTTTCTTTTCTAGGGTATGTTTTTTTATTTCTCCTTATCGCTTAGCTTGTACTTATCTTATCTTTAGTATGTCCTCTCGCTAGTATCTTTGACCTTTAGATAGGGTAGTCCTATGGTTGAAACATGTGTTTGAGACATGTTATGTATGATGGATGCGTGTGGATGCAAGTGTTTGCTCGTGGTTGCTCGTGGATGCATATACACACACTCTAGGCACTAGATCGACTCAGTCACTTCATATTGCATATCGCATATAAATGTGTGTGCAAATTTAAGTTAATGGATGAATAATAGTTGTACCATCATATGGATGTTGCATTTTGGTGAATGGTTGTGCACGCATGTAGAAATAATATGTATCGATAGGGTTCTTTCGCATACATAATGGACGCATGGCACTATCATGGTTTGCATTAAGGAGGTCAACTGAATCAGTAGACCGCCTGATTTTGCATTAGATAGAGAACATATACACACACTTCTTGCATATGTTCATATAGCATCAGGAATTTTATAAGGACAATGGATGCATGTGTTTGATGGTTGAGTAGATGATTGTTTGGATGTTAGGATATGCATTCTCCTTAACTTGGAGATTTCGGGGGCGAAATCCTTTAAGGAGGGGAGAATGTAACACCCCGTATTTCTGTTAATATTAATATTCACAAATTAAAGAATAACTAATCTCAGACGTGAGAATTAAGGGAAACGGGTTGCGCCATTGTGTTTGTCTCAGAATTCTGGTTGAGATAGAGTCCGAGTTTGCGTGAATTGGACTTCGTATGAAGAAGTTATGGCCTTTGGAAGTTTCAGAAAATTCAAAACAGATTTCAGAAAATTCAAATTTCAGAGTCAAACAGGCTAGGCGGGAAAATTCCTGCCAGGGCCAGCTCGACCATAGGGTCGACCTACCCTGACCAGGTCGACCATAGTGTCGACCTACCCCCCCCCCCCTGTGGGCAGAATTGATTAATGACCTGTTAATGAATATGTGCTGACTCATTAGGGTTTCTGATCTGCTCTGATTGGCTGGGATTAATTCTGGGTTGATCGGACGGCTTAAACTAATCCTAAACTCTATAACCTATAGACTCAAACCCTAAAATCAAAATAAAAATTAGATTCATGGCCTCCATGCCGTCACCTGGCAACTCAGCATAGCCGCCACCAATTAGAGAGGAAGATAGCTAATCAAATTCAATTCTTTTCAACTCTAACAACGAATCTTCTTCAAAAGAAAGCTATTACAACTTCAAAACTCAAGACCTTCTTTGAGTTGTGAATTCGATTTCTGTAATAAAATAATTAGCAATTTAATTGGATTAAGTTATCATGTGGATTATATGGATATGATGTGAATTATTGACCGCATGTTATAATTATTGTGATGATATCATATATGTTGTAAATTCTATGATGTTATGTTGTGATGTTATCATCTATGTTGTAAAGTTATGATGTTATCATCTATGTTGTAATTCTAAGATTGGCTTATGTATAATCAAATCATCATGTTGTTCATATGCTAGTTGGGTTATGTTGATTCATATGATAAATCATAAGTATGTATGCAAGTTTAGATTTTGATTTAGACATGAATCATATGCAAGTTGGGAAAAATTATATGTAACCTTACATGTTTCATGACATCTAGTTTATGTGAAAATTTGATCTAAAGTTAGGCTATGACATGTGTGAGTTATATGCTAAATTCTACATGCTAGTTTACATGTTTAGATGTAAGTTTACACCATTGTTAGGTTGCATAAATCACATATGCAAGGTTATATAAATACATGGGTTTGAAATATGAATCATGTTATGCAAGTTTGTGACCATCATTTAAACAAGTTTACACCTTTAGATTTGGATCTATGACATATGTTGTTTTATGCAAGTTGTAACTTTGGCCTATGCAAGTTTTAGATGTAGAACCTCATTCACACATGCAAGTTCACCCCTTATGTTTAGATCTAGTTTTATTTCTATGTATGTTGTGATGTTTTCTCTTTATTCTATGAGTTAGACTATTCGAGTCTAACGTATATTTTACGTTAAACGAACGAATGTACAACGTGGGGTAAAGGGGATAATATTAAAAGATTTAATATTGATAATTGGCATAAATGCCTTAAAAGGCATAAAATAAATTTGTGATGAAAATTGGTATGATTTTACATACCATAAATAGATGGACATAATTGAGTCAATTATGGACATAGTTAATTGATTGATAATTTGAATAGGGAAATTAATTCAAATTGGGGGATGATTAATTAGGAGTAATTAATCGTCTAAGACACGAGGTTAGGCTCTTTTGTGGTGTAAGACTGCCCGGACCCGCCCGGCAAATCCAGCTGCAACAAATGCCAGTCTAATGTGAGAGGTCTTTATGGGGTTACGGTCTTAATGAATTAAGAAACACTTAACCAGATAAACATGTAGTGGGACATGAGGGGGTTAAGTGGGTGCCTTGGGTGGCATGTGGAATTTAGTGGGTGCCTTGGGTGGCATTTGAAATATGATTAGAAAACTTAACCAAAATGTGAGACATGTAAGTGAACATGAATAAGAAGAGGGTTAAATGGGGTGTACTAGAGGGGACCAAGCTTAGGTGGATAGCTTGTGTCAAGTAATGGGGGCCCGTTTCAACCAGTAACTCATACATATCTTTGTGGGCTGGACCCAAGTCGAGGACGGGACACACATACTGGGCTTGACTGTAAGAGGCCAAAATGGGTTAGCGGTGGCAACGCAAGTCCAACGGGTTCATATGTGTGTGTGGACCCGGGCTGGTAGGTAAGACGTTGTTGCATCGTGTAGGTATAAGCCGTGCATTATTGGTGGTATCGGGTTGCCACTTTGGGGAGTGATACACCCCACTGTGGGGCCAGCACGGGTATCTACGAGTTAGGGAGCCGATTGCATGGGGGTAGTGGGTACACCTAGTGGAGATAGGGGCAGGCGGCACCTATGAAGGCATCTAGGGGTGTACGAAACTACCATTATCATTATTAAGTTCTGTAGGCGGGATCAACCTTAGGGTGACTAGTGGTGGTGCAGTATAGTATAGTGGTGGTGCAATATAGTAATTATCTTATAGTGGTTTAGGTGTGCCTTTAACGTTATCTTTGTTCATCTTGTTTACTCTGTTATACCCAACTGTTCACAGTCATTTCCTTATTTTCCAACTTATGCCTTACCCTAATTATTTTGGTAATTATATTGTTGAAGTTGTCGCACTCGCCAGACTTTATGTCTGATCCCCTTTGTTTCCACCTCTTTTCTTCCTTCCCCCCCCCCTCCCCCCCAGGTGCTCAGGTTGGAACTAGCACCAGTGGAGCTTGATTTTGGATAGCTGTATCTCTTCTTTTAGAAGATTGCTTGGATCGCTGAAGTAAAGTTCAACCTCTCTTATTTATGGCTATTTTGTACTAGGGTTATGTCTTTCAATTCATGTACATTGATTTAGTCAAGATGGATATTATGTACTTTGACTCTGGTTTTTGATGATGTAATCAAACTTATGTGTTTACCGCTGCAATGAAAAAAGTTTTAAAGTTTGAGTACTATTATATCTGTCTTGTTGTTAAGTTTCTGTTCTATACACACTTAAAATGCTCCATGGAAATTAATGCATTCCCTTTGTGAGTGACATTAATGGACGTGGGGTGTTACATATACTGTACAAGCTAAATAACCCTTTGTGCTCCAGTCGGATAACATTTCATAGCCCGGAAAGTTGTTGATCGTCCATAACACGCTTGCATGTAATGTGAAATTATCACCAGCGAAGGCATCATAAGTTTGTATGCCAAGATCCCATAATTCTTTCAATTCTGTGATAAGAGGCTGCATGTAGACATCAATGTAATTAATTGTCAGGAGACTCTGGAGCTTGGATAATTGAATAATAAGATTGAAGAAAATAAGAAGAATATTGAGGAAGTAGACGATTTTATTGATGAATATTATTTCTTGTACATGGAGTAATGTAACGATGGTATGCTTATATAGAGAAGCATTGTAAAGGCTAATAGATAATTACAAAACATACTAAATATGATAAAACGTGTTCACATGCTAACGGCTAATAGATAATTACAAAACATACTAAATGTGGTAAAATGTGTTCATACGCTAACGGCTCTATTGTCTTCATTATGCCCCCTCAGTTCGAACTAGGGTTTCCTTTTTCATTTCCACCTCCACCAACTACCTTCAGCTCCTCTCTCAATCTCACAAAATTCTTCGTTGATAATGCTTTTGTAAGAATGTCAACTCGCTGATAGTAAGCAGGAATATGACAGATGACAAGCTTTCCATTCTGTGTTCTTTCTCTAATGAAATGAAGATCGATATCAAAATGCTTTGACCTTGAATGTTGAATTGGATTGAGGGAAAGAGAAATCGTGCTCTTGTTGTCGCACCAAATGACAAATTTTCGTGTTAAACTCAACCCTAATTCTTCCATCATCATTTCAATCCAAGATACTTCTGCAGTTGCACTTGCGAAAGCCCTATATTCGGCTTCTGTACTGGATCTGGATGTAGTCTATTGCTTCTTAGTGCACTAGGAAATTATGTTGTCTCCAAGGTAAACGCAGTATCCTAATACAGATCGTCTATCATCAACATCATTTGCCCAATCATCGTCGCTAAAGCACTGTATGGAAAAATGTTTCTCTAATTTTATAATTATTCCTAAATGCTTTGTGCCTTGCAAATATCTTAGAACCCTTTTTAAAGAAATCCAATGTTCTGATAATGAATTTTGCATAAACTGGCTAAGCTAGTTAACACTATAACAAATATCTGGGCGAGTGATTGTTGCTTATTGCAGTGCTTCTATTAAACTTCTGTACTGTTTTGCATTTGTGATGGCCTCCCTTTTATGTTTAGATAAGCGTAGGTTACTTATCATAGGTGTTGGAAGATATTTGGCACGTTGCATATTGGCCCTCTTCAAAATTTCAGAAATATAGTTTTCCTGAGATAGAATCAATTTTCCTTCACTGTGTTTGAAAATTTGAATCCCAAGGAAATATTTTAACTCTCCCAAATTTTTAATAGCAAAATGTTGATCCAATAATTGTATGACTCTGCTTATCTCTTGATCATTATCTTATGTAATTAACATATCATCCACATGTACTAAAATAAAAATAGTTCCTTGCCTACTCCTTCTCATGTATAATGAGTTGTCAAACTTGACTTGTACAAAATCTAAATTTTATAATGTCATCTTGAGTTTCTCATACCAAGCTCTTGAAGCTTGCTTGATTCCATAGATTGCTTTATAAAACCTGCAGACCTTTTTATCATCAGAATTGTATCCTTCAGGTTGTTACATGTAGACTTCTTCGGTTAATTCTCCATTTAAAAAATCATTGTTCGCATCTAGTTGTTTTATATACCACCCCTTACTTAAGGATACAGTTAAAATTATCCTAATTGTAGCGCGCTTTATAACCGGAGAAAAAGTTTCATTGAAATCAAAACCAAATTGTTGGGCATAACCTTTAGCTACCAATCTAGCCTTGTATTTGTCAATAGAGCCATCAGCTTTTCCCTTTATCTTATATACCCATCTGCAACCAATAACATTTTTGTGTGCTAGTGGTACAACAAGTTCCCAAGTCTTGTTCTTCGTAAGAGCTTCATATTCTGTATCCACGACCTGTTTCCAATCTTTTGACTTTAGTGCTTGAGTGAAATTAAGTGGTTCAGTTTTATTGATGGCCACATTATAAACTTTTGGCTTTAAAATACAACTTTTTGATCTAGTAGTCATGTGATGCCTGCTTAGATGTTGCTGCGTCTATTGTGATTGTTGTTCCTGTTGTGATACCCTTGTACTGTTGTTGCTTTGTGTGTTATCATCATCAACAGTGTTGTGCATATCATCACTAGCTTGGCTTATTTCTGTGTCTTCTAAATTTCTTTCTTCTAATCCATTGATGTGTATACTTGTTTTGCTCATATCATCTGCTTGTATGCCTGAATGTTCATTGTCTTTAATTGTTTCAAAAGTAAGTGGTCTGAACTCCACAGCTTTAATGGATTCCATTCTATTGTTTTCTTTGGATTTATGCCTATCTGCATAAGGAAAATTATTTTCATCAAATATTACATGTCTTGAGACATAAATTCTACCATTCTTGTCAAGACATTTATAACGTTTTTGACTTTGAGCATAGCCAATAAATGTGCATGGACTTGACCTCATACTTAATTTATGTCTATTATAATCTCTCAGACATGGAAAACACAAACAACCATATATTTTCAAAAATTTATAGTCTGGTGTAGCATTGTATATAACCTCATGTGGGGTTTTATTATCTAGGATTTTAGTAGGTAATAGGTTAATAAGAAAAAGTGAAGTAAAAAAAGGCTTCATTCCCATACTTCATCGGTAAAGAGCTTTGAGATAACAATGTTAAACTAGTTTCCACAATATGTCTGTGTTTTCTTTCAACCAAACCATTCTACTCAGATGTGTGAGGACATGTCAATCTGTGTTTAATTCCTCTTTTAGCAAAATAATTAGCCAAAGGTTTGAATTCTACCCTACCATCTGTTTGCATAATTTTTACGTTACAATTAAGTTTCTTTTCAACATGAGTTATAAATTGTATAACGGTGTTACAAGTTTCAGATTTATTTTTTAGCATATATATCCAAGTATATCTCGAATAGGCATCTACAAAAGAAAGATAGTACATGTGCCCCTGATATGAATATAGAGGTGTTGGCCCCCATAAATCTGCAGCTACAAGCTCCAATGGCTTGTTATACTTGGTTTCATAATTACTAAAAGGAAGCTTGTGGATTTTGCCAAGCTGACAATGTGTATATGTGTGTTTAACAGATGCATTTTTAAAAGCAATATTATTAATAGATAAAAAAGTTTTGACAGCTTCAAAATTTGGATGACCAAGTTTCATATGTCATAAAGTAATATTATCTAAAACATTATTTCTATTATAATGCTTATTACTACTTCAATCATTATTACTACAAGCATCCACATTGTTGCACCATAGTTCACCACTTGAATTTCCAGTCTTCAAGTTGTTAAATCTGTAAAGTCCATTATGTAGACCACCTTGTAGTAATATTTCATGACTTAGAATATCTTTGACTAAGCAAAATTTTGGATGAAACTCAAAGTATACACAATTATCACTGACAAAATTTGACACACTTAAAAGATTTTTATTTATGGTAGGAACCCTTGGCATGTTATTTAGTTGAAGTTGTCTTTTACCAAAAATAGTTCCTTTGCCAGTATGTGTTATATTTGTAGTCTCACAATTGCCCATATATAAATATTTCATACCTGAGTAATCTTTGCTACCAATGTTTAAATTCTGAAGATTATTTGTAATACGATGGGTTGCACCTGAGTCTGGATACCATTCCTCAAAGTTACCTTCATCACCTTTATCAGTATTATTACTGCTTTTACTGTCATTGTTGCCTATGCATGAGTTTATTGTAGCAAAATTAGCCTGTGCTCCTTTCTGAGAAAAACTGCCTTGACTGCTTTGAGAACTATTATCTGGATTGTACCTGAAGTAACATTTATTTGCCATATGACCAAATTTTTGACAAATGACATTTTATACGGTTGTTATTATTCCATCGGCCTCTTCCACGACCTCTCTGAGACTGGAAACCCCCTCTTTGTGCTTGAAAACCTCCTTTTTATGATTGAAAACCTCCTCTTTGTGATTGGAAACCTCCTCTTTGTGATTGAAAACCTCTTGAATACTGACTTTCTTGTCTGTTTCAATCATTGTTGTAGTCGTTTCTTTGTTGATTACTTTTAGCTGCTGCATAGTTGATAGAAAAATCACCTTGTATTGTTTTTCTTTGTTCAATCCTTCCTTCATGAGCAAGTAGAGTGGAACGAACAAACTGCAAGTCAGGTAATGTTTGTTGAGTAGCAATAACAATTATTAATGAGTCATATTCTTCATTAAGTCCACCAGTGATAAACAATATTTGTTCACTACACTTATCTTATGCCCAATAGCATTTAACCTATCATAATTATTTTTAATTTTGCCTACATATTCTTTCATACTCATGCCTTCTTTGCTGGAGTTTTGTAAATCCCTTCTATACTGCATTATCCTAGCTGTAAACTGGGAACTAAAAATTTGCTCAATAGACGACCAAATTTCACGAGAACTGTTACATCCTACTACTTGTGATAACAAATTTGAACTTATAGAAGACATAAGCCATGATGATAATAGATTATCGTGCTTTTGATGTCTAACATAATCTGGATTTGAAACAGTGCTACCATCTTGACTCAAAGTCATGACTGGTGGTATAGTTATGGTTCGATTGATGTATTCCAGCGGTCCATAACCTTTTAAGGCAACTTCCACTTGATATTTCCATAATATATAATTGTCTTCATCAAGTGATGTGGAAATAATTTGACTTATGGGTTTTATCAGGTTAGGGCTGTTTGGTGGTGGAATAGTGGTAGTATTGATCGTTGATGTAGACGTGGCTTCATTACCGTTCTCCAAAATTGAGCAGAAAAAATATTTGGCGAGGCAAAAGCAGGAAAATGCAGCCAATGTAATCTTAGATAGAAAGAAATCAAAGAACAATAATAAGGTATAAATTTTATGCATGGCACGCAATATCAGATCTTATAGCTGCCTTTGTGCTTGGAAAATCAAGAATGATATTTGTAGCCGCTACAAAAAGTACCTATGATTTAGGAGAGGTAGAATAAACTAGCAGCCAGTTGATCTAGGCGTGGCTAGTTTACAAACCGATGATGCAATCAAGAGTTGGATGTCCCTTTGGTAAAATCTCCGATGATGAGAAAAAATAAAGATGAGGAGAAAGAGTAAAATAAAACAACTCTTGGTTGATAGAAAGCCTTTCGGCAATTTGCTCTGATACCAAATTGAAGAAAATAAGAAGAATATTGAGGAAGCAGAAGATTTTATTGATGAATATTATTTCTTGTACAAGGAGTAATGTAACAGTGGTATGCTTATATAGAGAAGCATTGTAGCGGCTAATAGATAATTACAAAACATATTAAATATGATAAAACATGTTCACACGCTAACGGCTAAGAGATAATTACAAAACATACTAAATATGATAAAACGTGTTCACACGCCAACGGCTCTATTGTCTTCATTAGGAATAAGGGTTGAAAGTATCAAATTTTCTGTCTTCTTGCATAACCAAGGTGGAAGGTTATAATTTACCAACATGATTGGCCATGTGTCATGTTGTGTAGTCATTGTACGAAAAGGACTGAATCCATCAGATGATACTCCTGACCTGATATTTCTGTTTTTAGATGAAAAATGAGGATAACTGGCATCCATCGTCTTCCAAATCTCGCCATCAACTGGATGTCGAAGTCATCCATCATTTTTTCGTCCCACTACATGCCATAACATAAGTTCTGCATACTCCTTGGGCATGAACATCCTTTGCAGCCTTGGTTTTAGTGAAAAATAACGCATCTCTTTTGCTGGTACTTTGTGAATCTGCTTATCCGGATCATTGTTAATAGCCACTATCTTTTCCGGTTAATCCACCTTGAAACACCGCAAGTTTTGCAGTTATTTTCCTTTTCATTTTCTACCCAATATGGCATGCAGTCATTTGGACATGCACGTATTCTTTTGTAATCGAGGCCTAAATATTTAATGATATTTTTGGTATCATTGAAAGATAAAAGGATGTGGGCTTGTGGAAAAGCTTCTTTTATCAACTCTAAAAAATCGTTGAATGCAGACTCGGTGATTCTATGTAGGCATTTTAAAGAATAAATCCTGACAGTGAAACTTAATTGCGAAAATTTAGTACACCCAGGATATAATGGTTGCTTTCCCTCTTCAACACGTTGATGAAATTTTCTAGGATCGACATCTATTCCATTTGGTCCATCATAAGATCCACATTCACTGTTCTGCATATTTCCATAAGTGCGTTCCAACATCTCATCGAGATTATCTTCAAAATTTATTCATGCTACACAATTCATATCGTTATCGCTCCTTTCAGAATCTAAACAGGGAACCTCACAAATCTATTTCACTTACAATTCAGATGGACCATTCCAAAATATATGGTCGTAGACTACCTCTTGACGATGCCACTTGCGATTATGACACTTTTTGCAAGGGCATGTAATTTCATCACCTACCGCGAATCTAGAAAAAATGTTTTGAATAAAAAGTTTTAGTCCACTGATGTATTCTTCGCTGAACTTAGGAGGTTCTGCCCATAGTTTTTCCTCGTCGTTCATCACTAATTGACAAACAAATAACATAAACAAATATCATTTAGCCATGACTATGAAGACAAAGACAAATGCAATAATAAAATCAGGAATATGATTACGGCTGAACGCACAAGTAAATTAGGCAACACAACAATAAATCAGAAAAAATTGAAATATACATTGAGTGCTACATTAAGAAGCAGATTAAATCGAAGCCCTAACTGGAATTTGAAACCCAAATGAACCTCAATTGAAGACCTAATTGAAACAACGAAGCCCTAATTGAACTTGAACTCGAACTTGCACTAATCGAACCCCAATTAAGCCCTAATTGAACCTGAGAGTGAGCGTTTGAGTGGTTGGGTAGCGGAGTATTTTGTTTGTGAGTGAGTGTTTGAGAGGTTGAGTGAATATTTTGTTAAGTGTTTTGCCAAATTGTTTATGTTTCATGCCTTAAACATTATTTCTCGCGGATCGCTAACCTGGGCCGTTGGATCGTATTGACGCGGATTGATAATTTTATTCACCCGGCTACTGCAACACATGGTTGATATCTACGCTAACATATTGAAGCGTGCGTTGGAATTGACAAAAAACAACATAAATATGGCAACATTGTAGCTAGCAACACCATGGATTTTCATTGTAGTAGGTCATCTATGGCGTAGTGACTTTTATCATCTGAAATAGAGAAAACGACGTTACGAATTTCCTCCAAACTAACATCCTCATTCAAATGCCTTCTCCCCCTGTCATTAATAACTTTAATACAATTAATATCGGGAAAAGAGTCGGTCATAGGAGTATCAAAATTAAAAATTCCTAAAAAAATAAAGAATAGCCTCCCTTTCAATAATGTCAGCATCATGCACAGGCTCGCCATTACTCATGAACAAATTACTCCAGTTATTTCTATGCTTCCTTAAAGACATTTTAGCATGGAGAAATTTGGTGCATGAATAGCCTAAAGTGAGCCAACTAATTTTAGCCTTTTTTTTTTACAACAGAAATAAACATTACCACCAAAAGAGCTATCCGGCTCAAGGTTACAACAAAGATAAAACCAAACAAAAGAAGAAACAACAAAGAAGGAAACAGCAAAAGACAGATGACCAACCAAATTGGTCCCTTGACAAAAGGCTAGACCCAGAGAGCAGCCATCCAGGAATGGTGGATCAGATGCGGATCAGGAGAGATCCAAAGCATCGAATACCCAAAGCTACGGCCTACGGCGATGACGGGAATTCGTCGCCACAACAAAATCAAAAGCCCCTGATTTGTGGACAAGTGATTGCAAATTAAGTCCACCCAAGCGACAATGGTCCGCGGCCCTCATTAGAGAGACAAAACCCACCGGAGCCGATGATTCAACAATCTGGATGGGATTCGGAATCCCTACTGGATCGGCCTCTCCATCGAGTAAAAGAGCATCATGTTGGTCCACAGAGACCGGAGCGTCAGGAGGAGTAGAAAGCTGGCTTGAAGTATCATGCAAAATAGAAGAAAATGAAGCACGCGCATCAGTATCAGAAGGTTGAAACCCAATAAGAGCCTGTGGGACTAGAGGAGAACCAAAGGCCAATGCACCAATATATGAAGCTACAAGAGAGCTTAATAAGGCCTGGCCAAGATCGGCATTGAGAGAGACTGCATCAACCGCCAATTCTGGCGCAGCAACTGAAAGAGCAAGGGAAGGTAACGAACCAGAACGGATCGGTGGATCACCACCGGGATCCACAAGGGCAGCAGCATGATCAGTAGAGGCACCAGAAGCTGGAGCAGGCAAGGGATCAACAATACAAGCAGCTGATACTATCAAACTATCGGCAGAAGTGCCAAGCTTAGAAGAATGCACGATCGGAACAGCAGGCTTATGCGGCACAGCTGGCACTTTAGGAACCCAAATCCCATTGCAAGTCACGCCGCATTGGGGTTGTAAGTGACCAAACACATTGCAAGAACAGCAGCATGGTGGTTTATATGCATAGACAACCGGAACGGCCAATGTCCCCCCGTCAAAAAAATCAACATTAACAGCTTTCGGGAAGGAGAAAGGAGCATTAATCTCAATAAGAACCCGAGCAAATTTATCTATACCCAGTGGGGTTCCAAGGACACTAGCAATGGCACAAATAATGTCATTCTCCCACAGTTCCTCCGCAATGTCAAACCGAACCCAGATAGGTAACGAAGAGAATACATCCCTAGAATAATTAATGCCTGGATGCCATTTTTAAGCAGGATTAACCTCGAATCGAAAAAGTAAGGGCCGCCATTTCTTATTCGTTCGAGGTCATCCACCCTATCAAATTTTACTAGAAAAAAACCATTCCTTCTTGCAAACAATTCAACACCACCCACAGGTTTCCATATTCGATTAATATAGCTTTAAGATGAATGTAGTATGGACGCGGCCCAATCTTATAAAGCACTAAAGAATTTCCCCATTTACCTTTAGCTTTCTGAAGCATAGGTTCAGTCACAAAGGCCCGCTTTTCGTTGACGATGACTCGAGGCTCGAAGAATCTGCAACTGGGGGCGTCAGAGGAAGTCGAGAGCTTTCGACCAATCAGAACATCCTTCCAGCAATTGCCTGACCCCCCAGTAGCAGATCTAGCACACAAAAGGGGGTCTAGGGCGGAACCTACGCCGACGTCTGGCGATGACAAGACATCAAGGCTCTGCACCGGATCTGCAGAATCAGGCACGCCAGAGCACGGCAAAGAGGCAGAAGCTCGGTTCAAGACAGGGCTCACCACAGACGAGCGAGATGTGGAGGAGCCCGGCACGCCAACGAAAGAGGGGGCCTGACCCAAGAAAGCACGGATATCCTTTACCGGCCTGAACTTGCGTTTGGCCATAGTCGGATACCCACGAGACGACTCACGAGATTAAGCGAGGAGAAGTGGCAAGAACCCTAAAAGGAGCGCCGCCATAATTGGGGAAAAAAGCTTTTGACTAATTTTAGCCTTTTGTTTATCATTACATGCATCAATTAAACATTGATCATTCCATTTCTTGTATGCAACTCTGAGATTTTCAAACTTGCTCCCATTAGTAGGATTTTCATCAGTTTCAGCAAGGCAAATTTTGAAATTCTCCTCCAGAATCTTTAATTTGTCTCCATCCTTTAGGCTCATATAGTTTCAGCCTTTAATGTAGAATTTGCATGCCTTCAAAATAATTATTCATCTTTTGTTTTTAGCTTAATTGTAATTTCATTATGAAGTGACTGTATTTCTACCATTTGCTTTAGGGTTAAGATTCTTACGGACGGTTTAACTAAATGTTACTGGAAGGCTTTAGCACCCTGAATCAACAAGCTCGATCGAAAGTTTAGATTTTTTTTTAATTATTATTACGCATCTTTTCTTTTAAGTTAAGTCTGAACTATTTGTTTATCCTTGGTTTATGATTTTACATGATTGATTTGAATTTTTAATCCCAAATTTCTGTTTTCATCTTACATTGTAAAAGTTTAGAATTGTGCAACAGAATCACCGTACATGGACCTAATTTATGTGGGTGTTTCATAAGTAATCATATTATTAAAGACACATGGGTATTTTTTACATTTCCATAGTCGTAAAATTTCCCAAAAGGTACCTTGCCAAAAAAAAAAATCTTCCCAAAAGGCGTCTTAGCAAAATCCAACTATTTGATAAATTTCACTTATCCAAGTTTTGGGAACCAAGCAAATGATATATTTGCCATTTGCGACATTCTTCAATATCCAAAATCCAAGGGTGCGTTCTTGACGAACGGCAACGGAGTATTTGAGCGTGACATTTGAGCAGGTTATTTGAGTGGTACTATAGCGAATAGGGAATGTGTTTTTTGCTGCGAACGAGGTATTTGAGCGTGGTATCTGAGCGGGGTATTTGAGCGTGGTATTTTTAAAATAAGATATAAATAGATAGGATTTGGCGTGCTAAAACCTTCTTACATATACAAATACAGCTACATATACAAATACAAATACAAATACAGTTACAACTACATATACAAATGCAAGTACAGTTAAGTATACAAATAAAATTAGTGCATCCCAGCAGGAACCAACTCATCTCTAATGGTATCTCGAAGTAATGACATTTCTTGGTACCCATTTCTTTGTACCCGTTCAGTGCCTCTATTCATCGTATTTCTCATAACATAATATTCCTCCAAGTACTGATCGGGGATTAGTTGAGGATCGTCATCAAAAGCCATAAAATCTAGGTCACCACTATTATATTTGCGTATGAAGTTGTATAAGACCATTGTAGATACGACAACTTTGACTTGAGTTTTAAATCGATATGTAGGCATACTACTCAGAATGGTAAAAAAAAAATCCAAATGCCAAAAGTTCTTTCTACGGTCATCCATAAACTCGAATGGTAGAAATTAAACACTTTATTGGCTGATTTTGGTTGATCCACGATTTCACGGAAATGCGGAATATGATACCACATATTTGATATAGTGGTAAATATCCAGTCTGAAGTGTATAGCCCGAATCGACCAAATAATACCGTCCAGTTGGAGGTTTAGGGAAGTTAGAGTTTCTATCATTTGTAACATCATTAAAAATTCTACTATCATATGCAGTCTCTTCCCAACCAGTTACAACATACGTAAACTGTAAATCGAAATCACAAACCGCTAATATATTTTGAGTTGCAAACCCTTTTCTTCCGATATAAGGGATAATTTGATCAGCGGGTAAATGTGCAGATATGTGTGAACCATCTATAGACCAATATAGTTTTTGAAATAAGGATAATATCGGGTTGAACTTCTGATGTGATGTGGAACGGTATGAAATTGTTGATCGCCTGGCTTTATTACATCAGCAGTGAGTAATTGAAAAGCGTTTAGAACAGCATGAAAACAAATGGAAATTGTGCTACCTGATCGTTGAAACATTTCGCTAAGTTGTCTAGTTGAAAGCCCAGTAGCCATTGTGTAAACGAAAATTTCAACCATGTCGAGGACACAAATTTCTGATGTTGAAGAGAGACCATGATGCTGCAGTTTTTCACATAATGAGTGAAAACAAAGTCTTTTCATCCGAAAATCAACTTGACAACGTTGTTGGTGACCATTCAAAATGTCGTTGATCCAAGCTAACCCAGTAAACTCTGAAGTATTATTCGAGTCATATGATTTCTCTTGTCATTCAGACACAATGATTTCCTGTAGAGATTAATAATATCGTCGTAATTGGAGGAAGACATTAGTTATGTCGAAGAAGAAAAATAGCTGAAGAAGGTAAGGAGGTGAAGAAGGTAAAGAACCGCGCTTGTTTTATAAGCAAATGAGTGGAACGTTGGAAATTGGCCCTTTGGCGTCGGACGCCAACGGCTTGATTTCCAACATTTCCAAATTGTTCTGTTTGGACGTGGAAACTTTTGCTAGCGTCCGACGCGAATACCTTCCCAACGTGCCAAAATATGTCTGCGAACGGGGCCCAAGTGAAATCACGAAAATATATCTGGTGTATGCTGCTTATTTTTGTTCTCGGTGGTTCCATTACAATCAAATGTTTCTATTTGTTGTTCGATTAGAAGTGAAAAATAGGTGGTTAAACAATGTAGAGTTAGCAAAACGATCAAAATAACTAAGAATTAGATACCCTAATTTACTCCAAACACTGCTGCTATTAGAAGACCATTAAAAGCCCTCGACCAAAACCAAACATGAATTCAATGATGCAGCGATAAAGATAAAGATCATTGACATGAATGACTTTTAGTACCAAGCCAACAACTACTTTTGGTTGGAAGAATGACTTTTAGCACTTCCGCTCAACTTACCCTAGCTACCTAATCCCATCATTATTCCTATATTTATTTACATAATCTTATTGACCTCTTATAAAGTATGTACAGCTGTATGTTTGGCACACAATTACTAGCAAATTTGTTTGTACTTGTATATCAGTACCATGTTCAAAATGTAATATTTAGGCTTTTGTCTGTACTTTATTACACGTTCATACGTAAAGATTGCTTGCATTAGTAATTTAGTGTAAATCAAATACAGTACTACGTAAAATTTAACTTGCATCCACTTTGGACTAAATCAGTATTTTAACAATTATATTGCTCCTTCATTTATTTTCCAGCTGATTTTGCTAACTGTAACCTGAAACTCGTTACTATATTTTTTTTCATACGCTAGAACAATATGTCAGTTCACAACTTACTCGTTTCTCTGCTATGGAAGAGTCTGTTTAGTTTATTTTTTATAGTTTAATTAAATTAACATTTAGTAATAGGAGATTAATAGAGAGACCCCTTCGATCGCCTTTTTAGAAATGTTTTTCATTAGTGAAGAGCTTGAAGATAAATACCATTAAATTTTAGTTAGTGGACATTCATACCTGCTACTGAATCATTACCCGATCGTTCTTACTTGTGAAAATCAACACATGATTTGTTAAATCTTCTAATTTGATAAAATGTGGATCTTAGAAAATAAACGTCGCTTCAAACAAAAGCTTCTTCCTCTTCAACCATCTCACATTCCGAACCTAAATCAACAATTTTCTCCTCGTCTGAAATTTGAAAATAATTAAGAAAGAGCGTAGATCCAAAAAACGGCACGGTAAGTTTAATTTCAGCAGCTTTTTTCTCTAACCGTTGAACGAAACTCACGGCTGATGAAAAAAAAAAAAAAAAAACTAATCTCTAAAACCGTGTTTATGGAGTTCGAGTTTCATAATGAACGTGCGATTCGAACGTTGTTTTTGGGAAATCCACGGGAGTATTGATTTGTGCGTGTTCATGTTGTTTTATATGACCATGCTTTTGTTCTTTCCTGGTGATGACTTGTTCATTCTTTTCGCAGCAGGTTGTTATTCATTCGAAGTTTGTGTGCGTTTTCTTAATTTACTAATTGCAGCATATCAAATTTTATAGTCAAAATCTTGCGGTTTGTTAAAGTATGGATCTTGTTAATTGAGAATGCTTGGATTCCTTCTTTGTAGTGTTAAGCTTATTCTCAAAAAATGAATAGACTCCATCTTATTTACTCTGATAGTTATAAGGATAAAATAGTCATTTAAATTTAATATATTTTGGTGAGGTGGGAAAGTAAATTTACGGAATGAGAATAGAATTGGCCTTTTTTGTATGTTCCTCATCATCACCACATTTTAATTTTCCATCTTCTTTCCCCCATCTCTATCGATGTCAAGTGTGATTTTTTATTTATTTATTATTATTATACATTTGTTGTTGATGCCTCATCACTACAACAAACAGTCCATTTATATCCGTGACCGTAATATTCGTGATTAAGTAGTCACGTTTATTACCATTAAAATTGTTTATAATGTTTTACCGTTACTATGGGTACGTACAGTGGATAAGATAGTAATTTTACATACCATCCGTTATTTACGATGCTTTCCTTTTTCGTTTCGGTCCCATAGCACTTAAAAGAAATTTCTCATTCTTCCAACATCGCCGCCTAGGGTTACTACCTCCATACATCGCTTCTGCCACGTTCGTACATCGCCGACGTTATAATTTGCAATCACCTCTGCCTTGTTCTATCAGCTTTTGTAATTTGCGATTGCCTCCCTAATTTGAGATGCTCAGGTAATTTTATTTTGAGTTTTTTCGTTTCGATTCCAAATCGCTCTGTGATTATATATCAATTTGTCGCTCATTTTTGTACCTTGATGAACATTGATAATAATAGTAACAAATTTTATGTAATAACAGACAGTATCAAGTTTTATGTAATAACAGTACTGAATAGGTCAAGTAATTAGTAACGGTTACCACCAGAATTTGCCAAGTAATTTAATAATATATTTTAGCCAACGTATATGTTTCGACTATTTCATATTCTTAATTTTTTATTATTCATTTTCATTTTCAATAATTAAGTATATGAGAGTTTGAATTATGTGAGGAAATCAGTTTACTAAGCCTAGCCTTAGTGTACATTTACTGAGCTTCAGTGTAATGGGATAGATTTAGAGGAAGTTTGCTCAGAATCATTGATTCGAAAATGAAAAAGTTTTGTTGTGTTATTTTTGGTATTCAAGTGTTCTTTTGTTCTTCACTATTTCATAGTTGTGTTCAAGTATTAGTGAACCTAGAAAATATTCCTTCTATATCATTCTATAACATCTTGGGTTATATTAGTTAGTAACACTAAAGGACATTAAAGAATAAATTAGCTATTGTGTTGGTTTATTTCAGAACTACCTTGTAATTTGGATGGAATATGGTTATTGATATTTCAATTGCTTATGTACATGTGTGTTAATATTTAATAGTATTCTAGCACCCTAACATTTTGATGGGTACGTTATGTGAGCTAATATCTAAACGCATCAATATAAATAGTTCAGGTAGTTTGATTACATACTGCGATATTTTTGCAATTGAGCTATAAAATTTAGGGTTTTCCATAGAAGTTGATTTTTCAACTATTGCTATAAATTAACAAATACCAGTAAATATTAATTGATACTGTTAAACATTAATAGAGTTGTTGTTATAGAGGCTCTGTAACTGGTTTTAGCATCCCATAAAGCAAGTATATTTTGCTATGCATCAAATTTATTACGATTATCTTGAAGTATATCATGCTTGTGTTTATTCCTGAGTGTAAGCACAGTATAATAATATTGTTTTTCCTAGAGCAATAACATGTTAGCTTACTTAAATATATGCATGTACGTGTTATATTAGCAGCATTTTTTCATGTTTTAAGTCACATAGTAGCATGTTTTCTTGTTTTAAATGGATTGTTTTATATGGATTAGCAATAATACATAATATATATATATATATATATATATATATATATATATTACTGAGAAAAAAGTTATAGTTTATGATCTTTGGCCAAATATTTACTTCAAACGAAGCAATATAAATTAGCATTTTATTTATGGTGTTTCTTTCAAAATAAATGTTTCCAACTTGAATATTTAGTTTATATCATTCATATACACTCTAAGATTTGGGTTGGCAATGATGGTATTATACAGTTTAGATCATTATAATACATCAGGCTCGTGTTACTTGTTTGTTGTTATAAGTTAGAACACCTTAACGAAATTCAACTCCATAGTTTACATTTTGTTTGAAAAAAGTTTAGATCATTACAATATCAGATGTGAAGTTATTCTTATTGCATAAGATGAATTACCAAAAAGCTATGTGCTTTCTGTTATATGCTTCTTTTAGTATTATCTGATATGGCTTCTTCAAACAAAATATTTATGGTCTTTTTTAACAAACAGTTGCCATAAACTTCCCTTATCATATTCAATAAAAAGCTATAAACTTTGCTTCCATTGTAGCAATAATATATACTAACTATAAATGTGCTACCTTTTTAATTACAACATTGAATGCTTTTATCTTTTGTTTTCATGATGTATGATAATATGATATTTTTGTTGGAAATAAACTTGGTTTTTAGGAAAATATTAATTATGCAATGAATTTAATTATTGTGTTAATGGAAGGCTAAAATAAATGGTAAGAGTTATCAAATGGAATTTGATATGTTAAGGAAAGTAGAAATTAGGGGTTAAGGAAAATTCTAGAGAAGATGACTTTAGAATCTTTGTAATGCTATAAATGTAAGTGTAATCTCTTATTTTGTGGTATGAAAAAAAAAAATGAAGCAATGAAAGTTTTATTATTTCTTCTAATTTCTTCTTCCTCCTCTAAAATTTCCAACAAAGTGGTATCAGAGCTAGGTTAGAAGATGTAGGAGAGATGAAAATAGCTAACTAGTTAAGTCAGCAAGAGAGTTCAAAGAATAATTTTCAAAAAAAAACAACAATCGAAAAGCGTATTTGATTTCCATGGCCGAAGCAGTAGAAGAAGAAGAGCAAGGATCTCCGCACACCATTGATTTAGCATACCAGAAGTAGAAGAATGGAAAATCTGAAAAGTCTGTTGAAGAAGATGAAAAAGAAGAAGACGAGGAGCTCCTAAAGGTAAGAGCTTTGGCGAAAAGAAAGTAGCAAACTTGCAGCAGCTATTGTTGAACATGGCACAAGTGGCCGTGGAAGAAATTTTATTTTAGAATTGTTGGTGAGAAAGTGCACCATGGAGAGAAAGTGCTCCAATATTAAATTTTTTATTTATTTTTGAAGGTGATGAGAGAGTGCATCACAAATCGAAAAGAAAGTGCTTCGAATCAAGGAATCTGTTTGGAGCCGTAAAACCAAGTTTAAGGGAGGATGTTGGAAATAAACTTGGTTTTTTAGGAAAATATTAATTGTGCAATGAATTTAATTATTGTATTAATGGAAGACTAAAATAAATGGTAAGAGTTATCAAATGGAATTTGATATGTTAAGGAAAGTAAAAATTAGGGGTTAAGGAAAATTCTAAAGAAGAAACTCTAGAATCTTTGTAATGCTATAAATGTAAGTGTAATCTCTCATTTTGTGGTATGAAAAAAAAATGAAGCAATGAAAGTTTTCTTAATTATTCTTATTTCTTCTAATTTCTTCTTCTTCCTCCTCTAAAATTTCCAACAATTTTGTGATGTATAGCTCAAATTTTATGTTAAGATTTAGGGTATATTTAGATGGAAAAGACAGTTATACAAACCTCTATTAGCAATGACTGAATCTTAGTTTATTGCATGCTATAATACGAGTTTACTTAATTTATTGATTTTATTGTTGGATACATTTAACATACAGTTGTTTTTTCTATGTATTTAAAGCATTTAGGCATGAGTTTAAAGGGAAATTTAAATTTGATTTATTTTTCTCACTCTTACAAAACTGATACATGAATCTGATTTATTACTCCTAATCTTACAAAATTGACATGTATGAATGGTTTTTATTACACTTTTTATGTAAACTGAAACATAAATATTATTTATTGCTCCCAATCTTACAAAACTAATATGTATGACTGGTTTTTATTACACACTTTTATGTAAATGCTAAATTCATCAATTACCAATCTTACCAAACGGATATGTATGGCTGATTTTTATTATACTCTTTTATGTAAATGCTGGATTCATCAATTATTAAGATATAAACACAAACAATATCATTACATGTCTCTTTTCAACCTTAGTTTCAAATATTGATTAAATATTGAATGTTTTTGGGTCCACTTAATATTAGTAAACCTGGATTGTAAATGGAAAATATTTGTTCAGTGGAAATATGTTTCAGTCTTTATGCTTAAAAAAGTAGAATAAATAAATTTTCTGCTTATGAAAATTGATTCAAGCATTTAACATGACAGTTGTTTCTAAGTATCTAAAGCTTTCAGGCATGAGTTTAAAAGGTGTAAAGAGAAACATATTTTTGATTTATTGCTCACAAAACAAAAACATAAATTTGATTTACTACTCCCGATCTTACAAAAGTGACATGTATAATTGCTTTTTAACATTCTTTTATGTAAATGCTAAATTTACAAAGTATTAGGATACAAACACAAATAATATTATTTCATGTCTCTATTCAATCTTAGTTTCAAATAATGAATAAATATTGAACGTTTTCCTGTCCATTTCCGATTAGTAAACCTAGATACGGAAAATATTGGTTCAGTGTAAAAATATTTCAATCTTTATGCTTAAACAAGTAGAAGAAATAAAATTTCTACTTATGAAAATTGATTCAGCATACTTAATATTGATGTCAGCCTCAAACCCAATAAAATCCAAAGAGAGAATAATAGGTACATCAGCACTTAAAATATGCGTAGTTCTGCCATAGTATACATGTATCAAACTTATTTGCATAACTTGGTTAAATTGTATACTTTTGAAATCTGTCACATTATTTATTAATTTTTTGTTTACTAATGTCTATTCATTTCTTTTCATGAACTAAATCATGTGGGCTCATGAATGGGGGTAACATCTAAAAGCCATGGAGTGGAGGTAACTTGCCAAGCCCTATAGTTTTAGGCATCAATACTTCAAATTGTTGATGTGTTTTTTCAAAGGCATGACACAATTTCTTTTTTGTTATGTGGATCTAAATTCAAATCATCTCATTGGCGATGTTATCATTTGGTTTTGCTCATTTTTCCATCATTCTTTTATTTTCATCAATGTTTCTAAACCTCTCATTTACTCATTACATTCACATACACATGTTTATTCTTCTTTCGCATTTGATTTGACTATGTATGTACTTCATCACATTTGGCCATTGTTTAATTAATTGTCTTCCTATTTGTGAAATTGTAGATTCTATGAAGAAACTAATTGTCAATTATTATATGCTGTTGATGTTTAAATTGGTGATACGCAAATCACAATTTTGGGCAACAAATAATCTTACATATTTTGTGGAGAGATTTGTTGCTAGATTTTATAGAGAGATTTTTTGCTAGATTTTATGGAGAGATATTGTTTGCTATATTTGTGGGATAATTAAGGCAAGGATTATTTGGTGCTTATCCAAATAGTTTTATAACATATATGAAGATAATTTGGATGCCAAGTTTTCTTGGGCACGAAGCAATTCTCTCTATAAAAAGGGCCAGCTAACATCTTCATTAGGGGTGGGTGACAGACACCAAGAGTGTGGGTGAGAGCCACCAAGAGTGATCATTCTAGCTATTTCAAATTGAGTGTTCTCCTTCAAATTATTTAGCCATAAGATATTCTCTACCTATTTCTCCATAAGGTTATTGGTTCAAGTTATAATTGTTTGTAATGATAGTTGAGATCGATTGTATACAATTTTTTTTATTGGTGAATCAATAAAGAGGGTGGTTGTGTGGAATATTGAATGCTCATATTTCCAATATTTTTGTGTTGTTTATTTTTTTCAATCACATTCATCTTCAAGTGATTGGGTGATAAAGATCCTATCTTTCTTGGCGTTTTGTCAAACTTTCGCTGCGCACAAAACCCCAATAGACTGGTATTAGAGCCAGATCATCGCATAACTTGGAGTGTTTGTTGGATTGAAAATTGGAGATGTCGGAGATGATGACGTTTTCGAAGATTGCTATTTTAAATGGGAAGAATTGGGGTATATGGAATCCGAAGATGGAGGACATTATATCTCAATGATGTGCATGATCCCATCAATGGAGATGGGGTGAAGCGCACGAATATGGATGAGGGAAAGTGGAAGAAAATGGACAAAAAGGCGATTGCGTTGATTCGCCAATATTTGGATGATTCTGTATTCCACCATGTGGCTAGTTGTGAATCCGCGAAGTCATTGTGGGACAAATTAGTATCTTTGTATGAGTCGAGGAGTGCTACAAGTAAGGCTTTTATGGTTCGAAAGTTGGTGCAACTTCGATTGGATAAGGAGAAGTATGTTGCATAGCATTTAAACGAATTTCAAGATGTGATAAATCAATTGGCAAACATGAAGGTCAATTTTGATGATGAGTTGCAGGCTCTTTTGTTGATGAGTTCTCTTTCGGAAAGCTGGGAGACTTTCGTTGTTTCATTGAGTAATTCCAATGTTAATGGAACTATCTCTTTGGAAACGGTTCGAAGCAGTCTTTTGAACGAGGAGCTAAGGAGAAAAGGGTCGGAGTTGAAATCGGTTCAAACTGAGGCGATGGTAGCAAGGGACTCGGGGAAAGATACAAGAAGGAAAAAAGAAAGGTGCTAATGATAATGGTGTTATCATTTGTCATTGTTGTGGTAAGAAAGGCCACAAGCGCAATGATTGTTATTCATATATACGAGATATGAAGAAGAAGAAGAAAGCGCAAGGTGATAATAATAGTGATTTGGAACAAGCAGGCTTTGCTGAAGGTACCGAAAGCAATTCTTCATGTGATATCCTATTTAGTGTTGTGGAGCCTTAGAAGATGGATTCCGGAGCCATTTTTCACATATGTCGTGATGTGAAAAGTTTTTCTTCGTATGAGAAGAGTGTTGGCATGATAAAGACGGCCAATGGAGTAGAGCTACCAATTTGTGGAATTGGAGCTGTTAGGTTTCAGATGCATGATGGTGTGGTGAGAGAAGTGGCCGGTATGAGGCACATATCCACTTGTTCGCATAACCTCATATCTCTCGGTCAGTTAGATCGCCGCGGTTGCACTTATAAGACTCGAGGTGGAGTATTGAGAGTGAAGAAGGGTGGTCGTGTGATGATGCAAGGAGTTTTGGAGGAGGGAAACCTATATAGTTTGGTTGGTTCGGTAGTCAACAATGGAAGGCGGATGATGGTTGAAGAACCAAGTCCACAACAAGGTGGAGAGGTTAATATGGTCACTGCTGATGGTCCTAAGGTAGAGGATCATGGTATCGACAAGGGTCTAGATGTTGATGATGCTCGAGGGATCCCGGAGATGAAGAGATCATGTCAAGCGGAAGACGGATGTCGAGTTGTGGAATCCACAAAGACGAGATGGAGGTCTTTGTGGTATTACAAACGCTTTTGAAGATCGCTATTGGCGTAGTGCATGGATAAAGGAGGTGCATCATTAATGGGCGATGGTGGAGGTTTGTAATGATATTAATTGAGAAAGAAGGTTGAAAGTGAGAGCTAAGTTGGATAGTTTTGAGGAGATGTTGTGATTTGGTATCAAGGTGGAGTGTTGAAATTGGTGATACACAAATCACAATTTTGGGCAACAAATAATCTTACATATTTTGTGGAGAGATTTGTTGCTACATTTTATAGAGAGATATTAGTTGCTATATTTGTGGGATAATTAAGGCAAGGATTATTTGGTGCTTATCCAAATAGTTTTATAACATATATGAAGATAATTTGGATGCCAAGTTTTCTTGGGCATGAAGCAATTCTCTCTATAAAAAGGGCCAGCTAACATCTTCATTAGGAGTGGGTCAGAGCCACCAAGAGTGTGGGTGAGAGCCACCAAGAGTGGTGGGTGAGAGCCACCAAGAGTGTGGGTGAGAGCCACCAAGAGTGATCATTCTAGCTATTCCAAATTGAGTGTTCTCCTTCAAATTATTTAGTCATTAGATATTCTCTACCTATTTCTCAGTAAGGTTATTGGTTCAAGTTGTAATTGTTTGTAACGATAGTTGAGATCGATTGTAAACAATTTTTTTTATTGGTGAATCAATAAAGAGGGTGGTTGGGTGGAATATTATGTGCTCATATTTCCGATATTTTTGTGGTGTTGTTTATTTTTTCAATCACATTCATCTTCAAGTGATTAGGTGATAAAGATCCTATCTTTCTTGGCGTTTTGTCAAACTTCCGCTGCACACAAAACCCCAACAGATTGGTATCAGAACAATTTTTGCACAACGGTTGATTGTGCCTTCCATACATGCATATTTTTCCTATTGTCATTTGTTAAAAAAAAAATATGTTCTTTCTGGAAAAATGCTTACTTCCATTTTTTAACTAAAACATTAGTTCTTTATATAAATCTAATATCTTATGTTTTGATTGAACCTTCTCTATGCTGTTCTTAAGGAAAATATACTTTTATTAAAATTGTTAACTAAAAAGATTAACGCAGTAAACCATAGAATGAATTTACAATTCTAATTTTCAACATATTTTCTATTATATCTTTTTGTTAAGAATTGTTAAATTTTTCTAATGTTCACCGATTGATAAGTTAAACAGATTGAGCTAACCTCAAATTTCCGTTTTCCCCTCATATTGATTGTGGTTCGTAAATTCATTGCTTACATGTTATCTCTTTTACAAACTGTCTTAGATGTGCAAACAGCAGCACGTACAATGTATGTATCCTTTATTTTGTGATCTAAATCCTCTTTCACTGTGTAAATGTCAACAGTTGTGTGCTGATATGTTTTGATTTCTAAAGAAAATAATAATTCAAAGAAGAAGACTACTTCAGTTTTTCATTTTAGTATGTGTACTTTAGGTTCATTTACTAAAGACTCTAACTAACTTCATTTCTAATGTAGTTCATGATTATATGTTATTTTGCTGATTTATGTGATTTACCTCTTGAATTTGGGCTGAAATTATGGTTCAGATGTTTAAGTGGGGTTCTGCTAACCATTTGTTCCAAGTTTACTAACAAAAGCAAGAAACACAGTGGCATAAAAGTATAGTCCATAATGGTGTTATTGGTGATGACCAGGTATTTAACTATATAATTATTTGGTTTTTTAGAACTGTGCATTTTGCTCGTGTACGTATCATAATCCTGATTATAAATTCATTTTAGTTGATTACTTTAAGATTATCATTTATACCTGTGGTTTATGCAAGAGTAGAGGTAAATAATTTACTATCTGGAAATGGTTTAAGAGGATTTCAAAGTTAATCTGTTTATACCATGTGTCCAACTATATTTTGAATGCGATATATTCTTCAACTATCATACCAGCAAAGGCATGCCCATATTAGTAAATTAAAATTTTAAAGCCGTAAATAATTGCCATTTAGATATGTGGCATTCACTAACTAATTTAGCTGTTTTTTATCTATAGAATTTGAATGTCACAACCATAAAAAATATTTTATTTAAATAATTATTTTACATGTAGTAGTTATGATTTAATTAGTGGAATTATGATTGTATACCAACTTTTGTTTAAATG
Organism: Allium sativum; assembly: GCA_030737875.1. Lineage (NCBI taxonomy): Eukaryota > Viridiplantae > Streptophyta > Magnoliopsida > Asparagales > Amaryllidaceae > Allium > Allium sativum. The sequence goes on along the minus strand of CM060912.1, from coordinate 47,242,999 downwards.
TATGTCTTATTGCTTATGTTGTTATATGCCTTATTTTCCGTACCTAGCGCAAATTTGATTTAGCACAACTATTTCTAGTTACATTTTTGCATCTGTAACAATTTGGACGTTGCCTCCACCATTTAGATATATTGCTATTCAGGTATGTCTTTTTGTTTCACCTATTTTTGTTGATTCTGTTTCGTCAGTTATGTATGATTGTTTCTTCACATATTTTGTTCTTCTTGTTTTAATTTATTGCCATTTGATTATGTTAGATATTATTGTCATAAAAAGGAATCCCATTATTAAATTGACAAAATAGTTTATACGCAGCGGAAGACAGCGTCTTCGGCTGTGTATAAACTATTTGAACAACGTCTTCGGCTGTGTATAAACTATTTTGTCAATTTAAACTATAGATATTATTGTCAATTTATACTCTAATATAAAGATCCCCATGTAATTTTTCTTCTATACAACGTCTTCGGCTGTGTATAAACTATTTTGTCAATTTAATAACGTAATTCCTTTTTATGACAATAACATCTAACATAATCAAATGGCAATAAATTAAAACAAGAAGAACAAAATATGTGAAGAAACAATCAAACATAACTGACGAAACGGAATCAACAAAAATAAGAGAAACAAAAAAAAGCATACCTGAATAGCAATATATCTAAATGGTGGAGACAGCGTCCAAATTGTTACAGATGCAAAAGTGTAAATAGAAATAGTTGTGCTAAATCAAATCTGCGCTAGGTACAGAAAATAAAGCATATAACAACATGAGCAATAAGACATACAATTAAACAAAAGTTGGTTTACAATCATAATTCCATTAATTATATCATTGCTACAGGTAAAATAATTATTTAAATAAAATACTTTTTATAGTTATGACATCCAAATTCTATAGCTAAATTAATTAGCCAATGCCACATATCTAAATGGCACTAATTTACAGCTTTAAAATCTTAATTTGCTAATATAGGCATGCCTTTGCTGGTATGATAGTTGAAGAATATATTGCATTCAAAATATAGTTGGACGCATGGTATAAACAGCTTAGCTTTGAAATCCACTTAAACCGTTTCCAGATAGTAAATTATAAACCGTTGGTTCAACGTGTACGTCCACTTCAATGGGAAGATATTTTATTAATATTCAAGAGATTACAAAGTTTTACAGTAGAGCAAAGAACTAAAGAAATACAGATGATCTGATGATAGTAACATTCTTTATGCCTCTCTTTATGTAGAGGAAAATTTAATTGGGATGAAGTAATTGATTTATGTAAATAAATCAATTCATGGAAGACTAATATTCCTCTTAATTTTATTACCATATAATTGATTGATAACTTTCTCTTTTCTTCATCAATTAATTCATTCCCAACTTAATTTCTTTCCGTTTCTTTTTTCATGAAATATGACAACAAAATAAATGGCGAATAACTCCAATATCGTTGTCTCCTCAATAATCTTTCCAGTTCTTTCTTGTGCAAAACGGGTAACCAAATTACCGAGAATATCTCCAAAATATAATTAATTTTGGAAATATTGTATCACCAAAATTACAATATGATAGTCATACTAATTACAAGTCGACAATAAAATTTCGTTGATGGTTTTTTGGAAAGGGGTGGAAGGTGGCAATTTAATAACGGAATTTGTAACACTCCGTATTTCCCATGAATATTTAGAATAACGAACTTAAGAACACTTAATTTTTAGAATAATAATTAAGGGAAATGGGTTACGCCATCGCGTTCGTCTCGAAATTCTGCTTGAGATAGAGTCCGAGTTTGCGTGAATCGGACTCCGTATGAAGAAGTTATGGAGGTTACAAGATTTCAAGATTAAGTAGAAAATAAATATAAATAGTAATTTATATTCAAAAACCAGTTCAAAATTCAAAATTCAGACAGAATAGGCTGAGCGGGAAATTTCCTGCTCAAGGTGTCGACCCCTCCCTCCTAGGGGGAGTCGACATAGGTGTCGACCCCCCTGTAGAGGAGTCGACATAGGTGTCGAGCCCCCTGTAGGGAGTCGACCCCTTTGAGATCTGCTTCCTGTGATGAATTTCTGTAGTCCTGAGCTGATGTGGCCTTTTCTGATTGGCTAATGGCTAATTTCTGAGGTGTTAGGGCTTATGTGTCGTGCTATGATTGGCTGGATGACACATCTCTTTGGTTTGATGGCTCTGGTTTCCCCTAGACTAATCCAAAGGCTAGAATTAATCTTAGACATCTATATATACGTAGCCAAACCTAGACCCTAACCTCATAACCCTAAGACTATGGTGTCGTCATGATGTTCGTCTACAAGCTAGCCTAGCCTCCTTCATCTTCTCCAAACTAGAAAATTAAATCCAAACTACAAATCGATTATAAGAACTTCAAATCAAACGTCTACATCAAAGGATAGCTTTTCAAATTTAGAAATCAGATCCCAGAATACAAGATCTGTCCTTTTTCCGTAAGTTTAGTTATTATTTAAATTTAAACATCTAATAGAAATCATGACTGTATTAATCGGATCTAGAACGATGTCTAATTCTGATTCGTGCCTATCCTTTTATCAAATCTAAATTGCTTATGCCTATGAGACATTGTGATTGATGTAATGACACCTATCATGTCTATGAGACTGTTGGACTGACATAAATGAACCTATCATGCCTATGAGACTGTTGTGATTGATAGAATGGAACTTTTCATGTTGTACAACCTATGCCTATGAAACTATAGTGATTTATATAATGGGACTTATCATGTTGTATATTAAATTAGAAATTCTCTTTAAGTCCAATTCTACCTAATCTTTATACCTGTGGTGTAAATTGCTTAGCTTGTCTACACATATTGTTAATGTATAACATTGAAACATGATTCTTGAATTGGGTACATCTCCACATGCCTATTTTTCCTTATGTAAATGCTCATGCTCCTTCTCTATTTTTCCCTTTTTTTACTTGCTTTTGTGAATACTAAGTTCATTCGGAACTTAGATTGAATCTCGTTGTACGTGCGATTCTAATGCGAGGAAAATTGGGTATAATTTATTTGAATCGATTTTGGGCATAGTATGGGAATGTGGCATAAACTTGTATTGGCTAGACTTGTGAAAACCTTGACACATAGATTTGGACACATATAACAATTATGTAAATTGGCTAAAGATGAACATGCCTAACCCGAGGTTAGATTGAGTTGCGGTGTAAGACTGCCCGGAACCGCCCCGCACATCCAGCTATCGCAACAATATAGATCTAATGTGAGAGGTTAGCGCATTAATCCCAAAAACCCGAGGTTGGATTGAGTTGTCGTGTAAGACTGTCCGGAATCGCCCACCACATCCAGCGACAGTAACAATATAGATCTAATGTGAGAGGTTGGTGCTTTAATGAATAAATTAAAGCTAAGACAGGCTAAGAATGGTAGGGTTAAGTTAATTAAGGCAACACTTAACCAATACAACATGTTAGCAAAACAGATGGGTGAGGTTAGGTAAATTTGAGAACACTTAACCGTTATAACATGTTGATTAAGAAACCCTAGTGACGGGGACCCATTTCAGCAGTAACCCACATAGACGTATCACGGTACCCTGAACTAGGCAGGGTGGGGCACGATTACTGGGCTGATTATAAGCGGTCAAAATAGTGGCGGGTAGTGCAGCAGTGTAGGTTTAGGCGGAGTATGGGCGTGCACGTACTCCGGAGTGGATAAAGCAGGCACTGGGCATCGGTAGTATACACTGTGCATCTAGAATTTGTGTCTGGTTGCCACCACTGGAATTGATACACCCTATGGTGGGACCAGCACAGGTATCTACAAATCAAGGGGGGCCGATTGACACAAGTAAGAAGTGCATGCGAGTAGGAGCCGATCGGGAAAGGGATCACTTTATTATGAACACATGATGATAGTTGAAACATTCGTTAGTAGGTGCAGAGAAACGGAAATGAGTGCGATATCATATTCAATTTATCTTATCTTATGTAATCTTATTTCTATGGTATTGTCTTATATTCAGTTTATTCTTGTCATGATCCTTTTACCTGTTTATATGCTGAATAATCACTGGACTTACCAGACTTATGTCTAACCCATTTTCTTTCGCCTTCTTTTCTTCCGTTTCCCCCTCCCCCCAGGTACGTAGGGAGGGAATACTTCATCTTAGTGCAGACCTTTTCTAGCTTGAAGAGAGTAGATGTATTGCTTGGATTCTCTCTTCTTGGGCTATGGCTGTGGTTACACTTTTATTGGGGATTTATGCTGTTTTACTACTGTTTTATGTTCCCTTATGTACTTGGAGTTTTTAAATCAAGACATATGTTTTGTTGTAATAATTTAGAAGTTGGGTTTTGAGACAATGCTTGTAAGGTTTTGACTGAACCACGCTATTTATGAAATGATTTAAGTTTTCCGCTGTTTATATGCCTGTCTTGTAAACTATTTGTGTCTTTTACCTAAAATGTTTCACCAAAGTTAATGCATTCCCTTTGAGAGTGACCTTAACGGAGGTGGGGTGTTTCACTTGGTATCAGAGCAAGGTTTACCAGATCAGATAAAAGATTTTGAAAACTATTTTTCAAAAAGAAATTTAAAGAAGCATTTTTCAAGAAAAGTGTTGTTTTATTTTAAAGGCATAATCCCCAAAGCCATATGCACTATCTTTCTATCCTTTGTTTTGAACCTTTTTCTTTTCGTTTCAGCATGTCTGGGGATCTTAATCTTCCCGAGGGCGTACCGATATCTAGCTGGTTCAGAAGGTATCTGGAGGCTATGGCTAATGACGTAGGCCCAGCAGATGTTCCTCCTCCCCCAGCTGCAGTTGTTCCTCCTCCACGGATGAATGCTTTCTCGAAGATATGTAGAGACTTTCGAGCTATGGGTGGAAAGAACTTTAATGGGACTGAGTAATTTGTAGAAGCAAGAAACTGGCTCAAGGAAACAGAAGATTTGTTTGTTATCTTCGAAGTGGACGATAGGCAGAAGATACAATTGGACGTATGGTTACTTAAGGACGAAGCCTCTTATTGGTAGGAAGTTACTAATGCTGAAAGACCAGTTGAAACTTGGGAGGATTTCAGAAGGAGATTTGAGATGAAGTTCCCCTCGCAAGCTGAACGAAGCCTACAGATAGAGAAGTTCCTAGCACTCAAACAGGGAAGCCTATCGGTTAAGGAATACGTCAACCAATTCAAACAGCTGGCTAGATTCGGGCTGGAGTTGGTAAACACTCCACATAAAAAGGATCTCCGTTTCGTGAAAGGGTTGAATGAGCCACTACACAGCCTAGCTATGTCCCATATACCTATGGGTGCGAATTTTGAGAGACTAGTGGACATAGCACTATTACAGGAGGAAGACAAGGATGGCAAGAAGGAGGCAAAGGTGGAAGAATCTCTAGACAAGAAAGTGGAGAGATTGCAGAATAAGAAGACGAATTCCAAGAAAGGTGGGAAGAATAACAAACCCCGTGACAAGAGGAAGTGCAAATTTTGTGGCCTACTTGGACATCTAATTAAGGACTACAGGAAGAAGAAGAGGAAGATGGGTGGTTGCTTTCAATGCGGCGAGACAGGACATACGGCTAAGGATTGCCCGAAAAGGCAACAGCAAGGGCAGAGGACTGGATCTACTTCTAGAGGACAAATTCACGCTCTCATTGCACCTCCGCTAGAAAGAGGTAGAAATATTTCTGTTGGGAGTTTAGTTTATCTTTCTGATCATCCAGTTCGTACTCTTTTTGATTCTAGTGCATCGCACTCTTTTATATCTATTGCTTTAGTTGAATCTCTGCACCTAGATACCAGTATAGTAGATGATCCCATGGTTGTTTTAAATCCAATTGGGGGCTCGGCTTATTTGTCCATGATTTGTTTGGATTTGGAAATTTCTATACTAAGCGTCGAGTTTAGATGTAATGTTTATGTTTTGGGCTTCACGGGCTATGGGTTGATTCTAGGCATGGATTGGTTATTCAGTAATGGTGCCATCCTCGATTGTGAAAAGAGAGTGGTTAGACTTATGACTCGCCTCGGTAACACTCTTGAAATCTCTTGTAATCCCATGAATTATGTTATGCTTAGCTATCTAGAATCTCTTGATGCGTCTGTTGAAAACTTGCAATCTATTAGAGTAGTCCGTGAGTGCTCGGATGTCTTGAAGAGGTGAAGGGTTTACCTCCGAAGCGAGAGATAGACTTCCGCATATACCTTATTGATAATGCAAAACCTGTTGCTTTACCCGTTAGACACATGGCTCCTAGGGAAAGGAAAGAGCTCAGCAAGCAAGTTAAAGAGTTGCTTGAAAAGGGGTTCAAAAGGCGGAGTATTTCTGAATGGGGTGCTCCAGTGGTGTTCGCAACCAAAGCAGATGGTTCACTTCGTCTGTGCATGGACTGTAGGGAGCTAAACAAGCTGACCACGAAGAATAGGCACCCACTTCCAAAAATAGACGACTTGTTCGACCAACTTGTAGGTGCCTCGGTTTTCTCCCAACTAGATCTAGCCACAAGATTTCATCAACTAAGAGTGGCTGAAGACAGCATAGATAAGACCTCATTCAGGACCCCGGATGGTTTCTTCGAATGGCTTGTCATGCCTTTCGGCTTGACAAACGCACCTGCCTACGTCGTAGACTTGATGAGTAGGGTGTTCAAAGAGTTCCTTAATAAATTTGTAGTAGTCTTTGTGGACAATATTTTGATTTTCTCAAAAAGTGAGGAAGAACATGCTCTGCATTTAAGGGAAGTTATGGACACTCTTCGTGCACATCAGCTAAAAGCAAAATTCTCCAAATGCCATTTTTGGAGAGATGGAGTAAGGTTTCTTGGACATGTGGTGTCCAAAGAAGGGATAGCCATAGATCCTGCAAAAGTAATTGCAGTGCCAGATTGGAAGATCCCACGAAATGCAACCGAAGTACGAAGTTTTCTCAAGCAAGCGGGCTTTTACAGAAAGTTCATTAAGGACTTTGCGAAGATCTCAACCCCACTTACTAGGTTGACGAAGAAGAACCTAACTTTTTCCTGGGATTTGGATTGCAATGTTGCTTTCCAACGACTGAAAAGGGCTCTGACAACAGCCTCAGTTCTGACATTGCCCAATGGGAGTAAGATGTTTGCAGTGTACATAGACGCATGCATTACAGGATTGGGCGCAGTCTTGATGCAAGAGAGCAGAGTAGTTTGTTATGGAGGAAGGCAGTTGAAGGTACATGAGAAAAACTACCCAACTCATGATTTAGAACTAGCTGCCATTGTTTTCGCTCTTAAGTCATGGCGTAATTACCTGCTAGGAGAAAGGTTTGAATTGTTTATAGACAATAAATTGTTAAAGTACCTTTTCTCACAGAAAGATCATAACTTAAGACAACAAAGGTGGATGGAATTTCTTGCCTCATATGGTTTTGAGATTGCTTATACCCCTGGCAAGGGCAATGTGGTAGCAGACACCTTGAGTAGGAAAAAGCTGACCTTAAGTCCTCTCTTTGTAGAAAGGCAAAGCTTGGAGTACATAGCAAACTTTGACTTTAGACCCTCCTTTGAATTTGTACCTGGTTTGTTAGAATCGCTAGAGGTGCGGCCTACTCTTTTGGACTTAATAGGAACCGCAGAACGTGAAGACCCTCAGCTAGTTGATGTGATGGATAAGCTAATTAAAGGTGAGACTTCTAGTCACCTCAATAGATACTCCATCGATGACAAGGGTTGGTTGAGACGGGATGGAAGACTATGTGTCCCACAAGCAAGGGATTTGGTGAAGAGTGTTCTCGAAGAAGCACATCATTCTATGTTGACCATACACCCAGGTGGGGACAAGATGTATAAAGACATAAAAAGGGTTTTCTTCTGGAATGGCATAAAGAAGGATGTAGCTGAGTTTGTCTCTAAGTGCTTGATATGCCAGCAAGTCAAGGCGGAGCAAAAGAAGCCTGGTGGTCGCTTCATCCTTTAGAAGTCCTACAGTGGAAATGGGATAACATTTCGATGGACTTTATTGATGGGTTGCCTAGGTCAAGAAGGGGCAATACCAGTATTTGGGTAATAGTGGACAGGCTCACTAAAAGCGCTCACTTTATACCTGTTAAGAGAAGGAGGACTGCCTCATCGTTAGCATCCATTTATCTTAAAGAAGTAGTTCGACTGCTTGGGATACCCTCCAGCATAGTAAGTGAGCGAGATCCTATCTTTACGAGCGAGTTTTGGAAAAGTTTGCAAGAGGCTGTAGGCACACAGCTATGCTTAAGCACTGCCTATCACCCTCAAACCGATGGTTAGATGGAAAGGGTGAACAGAGTATTAGAAGATCTCTTGAGATTGTGCATTCTTGATTTTGGGGGAACATGAGAGGATCACCTTCCTTTGGTGGAGTTCGGCTACAACAATAGCTACCGAGCCACCATAGGCATGGCACCCTTTGAGGCCATGTATGGAAAGCCGTTCCAATCACCAACTTGTTGGTGGGAGTCTACAGACAAGCTCGTACTTGGGCCTGACATGATCAGAGAAACTTCAGAGAAGGTGGACTTGATATGAAAATGAATGAAGACCGCACAAGATAGACAGAAGTCCTACGCTGATAAAAGAAGGACCGACCTTGAGTTTGAGGCTAGGGACAGAGTTTTTCTTAAAGTATCTCCTTTGAGGAATGTCGTTCGCTTTGGGTCCGTAGGAAAATTGGCACCAAGATTTGTAGGGCCATTTCCTATCATTGAGAGGATTGGGAAGATGGCTTATAAAGTAGAGCTGCCCGAAAGATTGGCTGGAGTACATAATGTCTTTCATGTCTCTCATCTACGAAAGTGCTTACATGAGTCTGCGGAATTTATGGAGCTAAGCATACTAGAGGAAATAGAAGTGGAACGAGAAGCAACGGTGAGAAGAGTTCCAACTCGTATCTTGGGTATAAAAGTTAAAAGGCTACACAATCGTGAAGTCAAGCTGGTTAAAGTACAATGGAGTGATGCTGAGGAAGACGCGACTTGGGAGACTGAGGACAAGATACGCGCAGCCTACCCTTATCTTTTTGAGGGTACATTCTTGATCTCTTTTTCCATAAGTTTATGCATGCCTGTATCTATCTCTTAAGTATATCTCCTCGGTCCTATTCTTGATCCTTAAGTAGAAACCAATGGATGTAAACATGTATTTGAAAATATGTTATGATTGATGGTTGCAAGTGGTTGCTCGTGGATGCATACACACACACACACACTAGGTGCTAGATCGGCTTAGTCACTTTCATATTGCATATGCATATATGTATTTATATATGGATTGAAAACTTGATGTATTATCATGTGGACGTTGCATTTGTATGAATGATTGTGCACTCATGTAGAAGTTACAAAGTATGATTAGGAATAATTGCATACATAATGGACTCACGACACTGACATGATTCGCATCAAGGAGGTCAACTGAATCAGTAGACCGCCTGATTTTGCATTAGATAAGAACATATACACACACTATGCATATGATCATGAAAGCATTAGGAATCTTTTTAAGGACAATGGATGCCTGTGATTGATGGTCGAGTAGATGGATGATGGATGTTAGGATACATTCTTCTTAACTTAGAGATTTCGGGGACAAAATCCTTTAAGGAGGGGAGAATGTAACACCCGTATTTTCCATGAATATCTAAAATAACGAACTTATGAACCCTTAATTTTTAGAAGAAGAATTAAGGGAAACGAGTTACGTCATTGCGTTCGTCTCGAAATTCTACTTGAGACAGAGTCCGAGTTTGTGTGAATCGGACTCCGTATGAAGAAGTTATGGAGGTTACAAGATTTCAAGATTAAGTAGAAAATAAATATAAATAATAATTTAAACTCAAAAACTAGTTCAAAATTCAAAATTCGGACAGAATAGGCTGAACGGGAAATTTTCTCGCTCAAAGTGTTGTCCCCCCCCCTCCCCCCCCAGGGTGAGTCGACATAGGTGTCGACCCTCTATAAGGAGTCGACCCCTTTGAGATCTGCTTCCTGTGACGAATTTCTGTAGTCCTGAGCGGATGTGGCCTTCTCTGATTGGCCAACGGCTAATTTCTGAGGTGTTAGGGCTTATGTGTCATGCTATGATTGGTTGGATGATACATTTCTTTGGTTTGATGGCTCTGATTTCCCCTAGACTAATCCAAAGGCTAGAATTAATCCTAGACATCTATATATACGTAGCCAAACCTAGACCCAACCTCATAACCCTAAGACTATGGTGTCATTATGCTGTTTGTCTACAAGCTAGCGTAGCCTCCTCCATCCTCTCCAAACTAGAAAATTAAATCCAAACTACTAATCGATTAGAAGAACTTCAAATCAAACGTCTACATCAAAGGATAGCTTTTCAAATTCAGAAATCAGATCCCAGAATACAAGATCTGTCCTTTTTCTGTAAGTTTAGTTATTATTTAGATTTAAACATCTAATAGAATCCATGACTTTATTAATCGGATTTAGAACAATGCCTAATTTTGATTCGTGCCTATCCTTTTATCAAATCTAAATTTCTTATGCCTATGAGACAATTGTGATTGATGTAATGACACCTATCATGCCTATGAGACTATTGGACTGACATAAATGAACCTATTATGCCTATGAGACTGTTGTGATTAATAAAATGGAACTTTTCATGTTGTACAACCTATGCCTATGAAACTATTGTGATTTATATAATGGGACTTATCATGTTGTACATTAAATTAGAAATTCTCTTAAGTCCAATTCTACCTAATCTTTATACCTATGGTGTAAATTGCTTAGCTTGTCTACACATATTGTTAATGTACAACATTGAAACATGATTCTTGAACTGGATACATCTCCACATGCCTATTTTTCCTTATGTCAATTCTTATGCTCCTTCTCTATTTTTCCCTTTGTTTACTTGCTTTTGTGAATACTAAGTTCATTCGGAACTTAGATTGAATCTCGTTATACGTGCGATTCTGACACAGGGAAAATTGGGTGCAATTTATTTGAATCGATTTTGGGCATAGCATGGAATGTGGCATAAACTTGTATTGGCTAAACTTGTGAAAATTTTGACACATAGATTTGGACACATATAACATTTATGTAAAATGACTAAAGATGAACATACCTAACCCGAGGTTAGATTGAGTTGCGGTGTAAGACTGCTTGGAACCGCACGGCACATCCAGCTACCGCAACAATATAGATCTAATATGAGAGGTTAGCGCATTAAGCCCAAAAACCCGAGGTTAGATTGAGTTGCGGTGTAAGACTTCCCGGAACCGCCCGGCACATCCAGTGACCGCAACAATATAGATCTAATGTAAGAGGTTGGTGCTTTAATGAATAAATTAAAGCTAAGACAGGCTAAGAATGATAGGGTTAAGTTAATTAAGGCAACACTTAACCAATACAACATGTTAGCAAAACAGATGGGTGAGGTTAGGTAAATTTGAGAACACTTAACCGTTATAACATGTGATTAGGAAACCCTAGTGACGGGGACCCATTTCAGCAGTAACCCACATAGATGTATCACGGTACCCTGAACTAGGCAGGGTGGGGCACAATTACTGGGCTGATTATAAGCGGTCAAAATAGCGGCGGGTGGTGCAGCAGTGTAGGTTCCGACGGAATATGGACGTGCACGTACTCCGGAGTGGATAAAGCAGGCACTGGGCATCAGTAGTATACACTGTGCATCTAGAATTTGTGTCGGGTTGCCACCATAGGAATTGATACACCCTATGGTGGGACCAGCACAGGTATCTACAAATCAAGGGGGGCCGAATGACACAAGTAAGAAATGCATGCGAGTAGGAGCCGATCGGGAAAGGGATCACTTTGTTATGAATACATGATGATAGTTGAAACATTCGTTAGTAGGTGTAGAGAAACGAAAATGAGTGCGATAGTATATTCAGTTTATCTTATCTTAACTTATATTATCTTATTTCTATGGTATTGTCCTATATTCAGTTTGTTCATGTCATGATCCTTTTACCTGTTTATATGATGAATAATCACTGGACTTACCAGACTTATATCTGACCCATTTTCTTTCGTCTTCTTTTCTTACGTCCCCCCCTCCCCAGGTCTCCAGGGAGGGAATACTTCAGCTTAATACAAACCTTTTCCAGCTTTAAGAGAGTAGATGTATTGCTTGGATTCTCTCTTCTTGGGCTATGGCTGTGGTTACACTTCTATTAGGGATTTATGCTGCTTTACTAATGTTTTATGCTTCTTTATGTACTTGGAGTTTTTAAATAAAGACAGATGTTTTGTCTTAATAATTTAGAAGTTGGGTTTTGAGACAAAACTTGTAATGTTTTGACTAAACCATGCTATTTATGAAATGATTTAAGTTTTCCGCTGTTTATATGTCTGTCTTGTAAATTATCTGTGTTTTTTACCTAAAATGCTTTACCAAAGTTAATGCATTCCCTCTGAGATTGACCTTAACAGTAGTGGGATGTTTCAGGATTTCGTTGATGGATCATTGTATTTTCAGAATTTTAAAAGGACATGCGACAAATCATGTTAACTGAATTCTATTTATTAATAGTTGAGAAAATGCAAAACATACATACAAATCATGCTATACATTCCGCTGTGTATAAACTATTTTGTCAGCTCAACATGTATTGCACAAAAAATGCATCGGATGACAAAAACCAGAACGTAAAGTTGATGGATCACATAATCAAGTAAGCAATGACCGTATGTTGCATACAGAAATTATGTGCCTATCGCGGTTTACATCTCCTTATTTTTAAATAAGCATCGTTTCAGTACATATCTATTACTTAACAGTAACCATCATAAAAGTAATCGAGTGCAAAAGATTAAGGTATGGCATATCAAAAGCTGTTAACAAATAACAATAACGTGCAAGTATTAAAAAAATCACTTATAAAGCTTTTATTAAGTACATTAAAATCATTATTAAAACTTAGAGCTACACTTTCTCTTTCCTCCAGGAATTTGTTCAATGTTGTGTTCTTTTCCAAAATGAATGATTTTAGGTTGTATCATCTATTATTTTTCCTAAATCATAAACAAACAATCAAAAAAAAGTTGCTTAATAATATTCAGTAAACTAACTAAATATTTTTTTTAACCTCATCACATGGTTTCTAGTAGATAATGACAATGATATTTCTTCTATGAGGGGCACTTAGTGGAGATAATCATGTGCTTCAAGTCTTTAGGCTAGCTGCATTTGCTTACATAATACAGAAACCAGCAGTTATCGCTATTCTAAGACATTTCATTTTAAATATCGATATCTAGTCACTAAGCTGAAAGTAAAAGCTTTTCTAGCCCTTTCACTAATGTAGCCACATGTGAAGGATATGTGACTGTACCCCATAAACCCAAATAACGATCTTGCAATACAAAAATGTGGTCGTTCAGTTTTGTTTTGTTTTTTTTTTTTTTTTTTTTTTTTGACAAAATGCTACTGCGTCCCCTCAAGCCTAACTCAACAATTATAGTACAATAATATAGATATGCTACAAAAAAAATTCAGTTTTACCACGTTTATAGGAAAACGGAACGTGTATTGAGAAGTATTGAAGTACAAGATATAATATTTAATGTTTCTTCTTGTTACCTTTACATATCATAGTGCATCAAAGTGTTTTGTATATACACCAAATGAAATATCACAATTAATTTTGTTTATGTATTTCGTCAGATTATGGGACCTCTGGATGGATGGCTCCCGAGCTTCTTTTCCACGATCAACATAGCTTCTCTGCAGTTCTGTTCTACTTGGGATGCTTAATTTTTTTTGTATCACAAAAGTACACCACCCATTTGGTGATGTTGGTGAAAGAAACACAAATATTATAAATGGAAAAGTTGATAGTTTTTTAATTAAAAACATTGTTGAAGCTCATGACTTGGTTACCAAACTCCTCATGCATAGTCCTCGGGGAAGGTAAGTAATTTTTTAGAAAAAGTTTTCAATTATTTTTGCTTTGATGCTAAGGTATCTATTACTTAAACAAGAAAGCAAGGACTTCAAGCTGCTGACATTGACCTGTCGTACGTAAGCATTTCAAAATCTCTCTTTCTTGGGAAAAGCATTTGTTCCTCTCTCCCTATCGGACGCTTTCAAAATTAACTGTTTTCCGTATTTTCTACGTCTCCAAAATTACAACCGCTGGCCCTTTTTCCCTCTATCTTATTTTCTCCTCAAATTTGTGCCAAATTCTTACATAATCTGATTTACCTTTGTTATTGGAAATTTTGAAACGTCTGTTTTAGATGATTGCTCCCAATAACAGATTGGATCTCCCTTCCGTTCGCACCTACTGTTTTGTGCATCCGCTTAGATGCATCCCCGATTACCACTATGCTCTGACACTCCCTAAACGTTGATAAAGTAATAAGAAACTTTGGTATTTTTATGCTCCTCCTCCTCCTTATGTTCTGGTTTTTGTATTAATTTAATTAAAGGTAAAAGCACTCCATTATCATTTCATCTCTACTTAGAGTCCAAAGCAACTTCATACAAGTACAATAAAGTTCGAGCCTGATTAAAGGCCTTTTGAAGAACTTCATCGATGCCGATTCGTCAATAACTAAACCTTAATTTGCTTAATTGCCCAAATAAGGCATGTGTTATTCCATCATTCTTTGATTTTAATTTATGTAAATGCTAGCATTTTCTTCACTTTTCACATTTGTTTTTATGTTATAATTCCTTTATTTCTTTATAAATTTCACCATATTTCAATTTTGATATACTATTCTACATCCTTATACTTTTGGTATTGACTGAGCATCATCTTGGCTTCTGCTTTGGTATATATAATACAAAATGTTGTTTTAGTGACATAACTATTGTGATGGAAAAATCCATAGCAAAATTGTGTCGGATTTGAGATGGATCTGAGTTGAATTTTTAAGTTCTTTTTCAAAAATAATTTTTTGTTGACCAACATATTTTTTTGTGACGTAACATGAATTCCTAACAAATCTGTGGTAAATCAGTCATGGAATTGTGTTAAGTATATTTACATAAATATCTGCATCATAGACAGGATTATTAGAGAACCCCAAGTTATCACAAAACCAATTGGCAATGTGAAGGGTGAACTCTTAATAGTTATACAGGATTTTTTTTACAAATTCCCCAATGTGGGACTTGTTTCAACACGCCCCCGCATGTGTGGCACATCTTGAGCCTAACACGCAGATCTTATTGGGTGACGTGGATAAGTGTGGCAATGTGCGCACGAATTAAACCCGCTCTGATACCATATTAGAGAACCCCAAGTTATCACAAAACCAATTGGCAATGTGAAGGGTGAACTCTTAATAGTTATACAGGAATTGTTTTACAAATTCCCCAATGTAAAACAATGTGGGAATTGTTTTACAAATGCACTTAATGATATCTGCGTCATAGGCAGGATAAGGATATTGCTGACTCATTCACAGGAATAAGATTACAAAATTATATCTTTTCAACAATCTCTCATACTATTATAAAATCTATCATGGTATCAGAGCCAAGTTAAAAAGTGGGGAGAAAATGAAAAAAAAATCTTTCAATTTTTTTTCCATTTGCCCTTGTTGTTCAAGTCTTAGTTGCCTACCTTGGTCGCTGCACTCTTGATTGTAATTCTTGTTATGAGATTTTCCTCGACAACTGCTTTGTATTGTTTTCTTTGGGTCCTTTTAAGAAACTAGTTTAGTAATATTACACCATACATGGTGTGTGTAGTGGTTGGTACACTTTAAAAACCATTAATGTGGTCGGTTCACTATAAAAACCGTTTGTTAGGGTGTGTGTAGTGGTTGGTCCACTTTAAAAACCATTAATGTGGCCGGTTCACTATAAAAACCGTTTGTTAGGGTGTATGTAGTGGTTGGTCCACTTTAAAAACCATATTAATGTTGTTGGTTCACCATAAAAACCGTAGTGGTTGGTCTACTTTAAAAATCATTAATGTGGTTGGTTCACCATAAAAACTGTAGTGGTTGGTCCACATTAAAAACCATTAATGTGGTTGGCTCACCATAAAAACCGTAGTGGTTGGTCCACTTTAAAAACCATTAATGTGGTTGGTTCACCATAAAAACCGTTTGTAAAAGTGAAGTTGTTGAAGGCTTGAGGTGAACGTAGTGTTTCAAGTTTCAAGTTTCCAGTTTTCAAGATTCAAGTTGCAAGTTTCAAGTTTCAAGTCTCTTTGTCACATGTTTCAACATCTTCACAATTGGGGGATATTTCTACTAAAGCACTCGGCAAGTCACATGCATATTGAAGCTGACTGCCATTTTATTCATGATGAATTACAATCTAGCAATATTTCTATGGCATGTGTTTCTGACAGGTCATCAATTGGCAGATATATTGACAAAAGCTCTTGGACGTCAGCAATTTACATTTTATTGCGCAAGTTGGGCATTTGTGATTTACATGCTCCAACTTGAGGGGGAGTGTTAAGTATATTTATGTAAATATCTGCATCATAGACATGATATGGATCATGCTGACTCATGCACTTAATG